>CM040245.1:177661722-178143570 GCA_022545495.1 Chrysanthemum lavandulifolium | reverse complement strand
TACGCTCGATGAGTCGACGGTCAAATGGCTCAAGGACAATCAAGTTCGGACCCGCATCACAACCTTCATTAAGTAATCCCATTAGTTCTTCTCTTGTACAAAATCTCTCACCAAGAAATCCTTACGTACCTCCTTCGAAGATGATTTGAAGAAATTGTTTGATCCAATGTTTGATGAACACAATGAGCCAATTGCTAATGATCATCAAATCCATCAACGAGGTGCTCCTATCCTTGTCAATGAAGTTAACCCTCGGTTTCTATGTCATTAAGTCAAGAAGCGCCTCGTTGATCACTCGGTCTCATCATCAATTCCTCAATCATCAAGTATACATCATAGAATTGTTTCGCACCTATGATGGAGATAACCCTTTGCTACTCCTCAAGATGCTTCCTTTGAGAACATATTTGCTTCGAACCATAATCGTAACCATCTTCATCGGGAGAAAATGACTCGCTACTTGGTTCCTCAACAACAACCACATGAACACCTTAGAAAATGGTCACATGACCATCCATTGGACAACATCATTGGAAACCCCTCTCATCCTGTATCCACTCATAAACAACTTGCAACTAATGCCTTATGGTGCTTCTTCAACTCCGTACTGTCTAAGATCGAACCAAAAGACGTTGAAACTGCCATGAATGAAGACAGTTGGTTCAATGCCATGCAAGAAGAAATTCATGAGTTTGATTGACTAGATGTATGGGAATTCGTACCTGCTCCTGACTGTGCTATGATCATTGCTCTAAAGTGGATCTTCAAAGTAAAACTTGATGAGAATGGTGATGTATTAAAGAACAAGGCTCGATTGGTTGCAAAAGGATACCGTAAAGAGGAGGGTATTGACTTGACTTTGAGGAATCATTTGCTCCAGTTGCACGCATCGAGGAAATCAAAATCTTCCTGGCTAATGCTGCAAGTAAGAACATGGTAGTCTATCAAATAGATGTAAAGACGGCTTTTCTTAACGGAGATCTTAAAGAAGTCATATACGTCAGCCAACATGAAGGTTTTGTGAATTCAGAGCATCCTACTCATGTCTATCGCTTGAAGAAGGCTTTTTACGGTTTGAAGCAAGCTCCAAGGGCATCGTATGATACGCTATCAAAGTTTCTTCTATCTTGGATTCAACAAAAGAGATTGATCCGACATTGTTCACCGTAAAGTCGTGCAAACATTTAATTCACGTTCAAATTTATGTTGATGATATTATTTTGCCTCATTGTCCCCAATGAATGTGTCCGTTTTCTAAGGAGATGGGCTCCAAATTTCAAATGTCAATGATGGGACAAATGTCATTTTCTTGGGATTACAAATTTCACAAAGTCCGGAGGCATTTTTCTAAATCAATCTAAATATGCTAATGAGATTTTAAAGAAATTTGGATTTGATTCTTGTGACTCTGTTGACTCCCATGATAGAGAGTACTAAAGCGGATGAGGACCACTTAGGGATCATGGTAGATCAAACGAAATATCGTAGTATGATTGGATCCCCGATGTACCTCACACCGATGAGACACGATATTTTGTTCATTGTATGCATGTGTGCTAGATACCGTGCTAAGCCTACCAAAAAGCACCTTGAAGCGGTTAAGCGGGTCTTCGGTATCTCTAAGGAACCATCAATATGGGACTTTGGAACCCGAAGGACACCGGTATGTCACTAACACCTATGCGAGATGTTGATCATGCAGGATGTAAAGATACGTCAAGCACTTGAGAGGTGCTCGGTTTTTGGGTGATAAGCTCATGAGTGGTCTTCAAAGAAACAAATGAGTACTTCTATATCCTCTACAGAGGTGAATACATAGCCATGTCATCTTGTTGTGCTCAAATCCTATGGATGAGATCCCAATTATCGACTATGGCTTTGAATTTAACAAAATTCCTCTGTATTGTGATAACAAAGTGCCATTGCTCTCTCATGCAACAACGTTCAACATTCAAGAGCAAAGCATATTGACATTCGACATCATTTCATCGGGAGCAAGTGGAGAATGGTGTGGTGGAACTTTATTTTGTTAGGATGAATACCGGTTAGCGACATCTTCACCAAAGCTCTTCCTAGAGAACATTTTGAGTTTATCCTCCACGACTTGGTCTAAAGAGTCTACAACCGGAAACACTTAAACGTCTTCAAGAGGAAGACGAGGAGTAAAAGTTTTTCTTCATCCATCTCTTGTTAATATTTATTCAAAAAGCAAAATACAAAATTACAAAACCAACAAAAAGCAAATAGAAAAATATAAAACTTTCAAAAAAAAATCTATAAAAATTTGAAAAACTCGAAAAATTACAAAAGTATTGTCATTTTGTCATGTTTTTCTTGATTCGATAATATCTACGGTCTTTGTGATGTCATTCAAAGAGTGACACGGGTCTTTAGATGTTGTTCGAATGTACATATTAAAAAGAATATATATATATATATATATATATATATATATATATATATATATATATATATATATATATATATATATATATACATATATATATATATATATATATATATATATTTGAGAGAAAGAAAACAAAAGGCTTATAGTCATTTCAGTCTATAACCCATTTTTTAAAGAAATAACAGAGTCATGCTTTATCTTATTTTTCAAATCTCATGCTCTGATTCTTAAAACAAATGTTTGTCACTTTAAAAAATGTTTCCCTCACAAATATTTTTCCTTCTATAAATTCTTCTGAAAAATATTTGTTATCTTAAATAAAACTAATAAAAATAACTCGGTCTCAATTTTTGAAAATCATCTCGACTTGACATTTGTCAAAATCTCTATCTATCAATCAACAACTTACGTCATTTATTGAGGGGGAGAATGATTTCATTTAAATCAAAAGGTTATTTGTCATACAATTGGTTCAAACCAAGGTTTATGTCATGTTTTCAAAAGATATTTAAGCATGTTTAATGTTTGGAGTTTAAAGTCTCAGATTTGATCCTTATCGGTTAAATATTTTCATAAGTAAGTCACAATTCTCCTCAAAAGCTTTCAAAATCAATTTAAATCTACAGAGATCATAAATCTCAAATGATTTGAAAATTGTGATCGGGGGAGAATTTGTAATTTAAATTGGATTTAAACTCATAATTCGATAAATGGTTTTATAGTGATCTACAAGCTCTCCTCCCACATGTGCCAAACGATTTCAAATTTTCCATGCACATGTTGAGGAGGAGCATCTATTCAAACCAAAAAGATTGAAACGTGATTGATTTGTTTCAATGTGCGAGTTTTCCTAATATGTGCAAAACACTTCCAAATTTCTATGCACATATTGAGGGGAGCAACTTTTTGAAAATCACATCCTTTCCAAAATTATCCTTAACAAAGTATGAAAATACTAATTTTGATCGTGAAAGTGATGTTGATATCTTTAGAAAATGGTAATCAAAGAAGTGAATCCTTCCTCTTGCCTCCGTGTGCCAAAACGATTTCAAATACACGATGCACATGTTGAGGGGAGCTCTTTTGTAAAATATCAAAAGAATTCGGTACAAAATACTTTGACAATATATCACAAGTATCTGGATTGATTTTCAAATGGTTTTCAATTGGTTCCAATGGCATATGAACAATACCAAATAGACCGAACAAATTTACTTTATGTATGATGATATAAGGATGGTTAGGTTAGGTATTCGTTCCCACAATCCCCAGAGCCGGAGGGATCTACCCAGGGACAATCCACTAGATAGTGTAGAAGTCCTTAGGTATGATGAAAAAAGGAGAAAAGTGAGAAATGGGAATAGTGTGGATGAGATGGAGAGAGCGGAATAAACCCAACAAGGTTCTAGTTATGAAGTCTCGGTTAGCATGAAGGGGTGAAGAATGAAAAGAATTAAAAGTGAAAAGGATGAAAATAAATAGCCTCCAATAATTCAACCTTAGGGTAGAAACCGGTTTAATTCATATACTCTTGGTGGTTACCAAGGTAACATCAATATTGAAGACAAGACGTCATGGACCCAAAGTGACGACCGCACCACAACTTCCCAAGCCACTCAAGTTCCTCTTAAAAGGACTTGTTTCATTCTCACGGGAACCTACATAATCTATCGACTTTCTCTTAGAGTTTGTTGATATTGAAGAAGGAGACCCTCTCCTAGTCTCTCTGCATAAGAACCAAATGCACGATTGAGTCAAGAGCCACGAGATCATCAAATAAATCTCTTTAGGACAACATCAATGAAGACTCTCTGTTTCACACAATGTGGAAAGAGAGATTATATTTTAAGAGTCCCACGCATTATCCTTGTGGTATTGCCAAAACATCTTAGTGATATGAAAATATATTCACAATGAAGATGGAAAGCCTTCAGAGCCAACATCAAACAAGCTCTTGGTAGGTGGCATGTGAGATCTATCCAATAGATCAACCATGTGACAACCGAATGAGAAACAATGGGCGATTCAAAATTATGAATCAATCTGGTTCAAAGTTATGGATTGACGGATACCTTTGAAAAACCGATCGTTGTGCTTAAAATTATTTTCTTTAGCACATCGATCGTGTATTAATATCTCGAAAATAAAGGTGTTTATGATTGATAACCCGATTTTCTTTAAAACCTTTGTTGTATTGCAAAAACGTTTTATTGAGCAATACACGATTGTTTTCAAATCATTTTCATCAATCGGTGAATCTCAATTATTGGTTCACTCACTCCGTGTTGTCTTCTTTGAGACGTTCGGTTTGATAACGACTTGAGCAATGCGAAACCACATCAAGGAGATTCTTGAATTATACCTAATCACGTGCAAGACTTGTACTAATCAACGGGAACCGTGGGCGTGTACCTCAATTCAATGAAAGTGATCAAAGACACTTTCGTAAACTATTGCTGCTCGTTGTATGCGGTACACCCGACGTTTGCGGTGATCGAATGGAGAGGTCAATCCATAGCCGCATGCTCACACAACACATTCATTTCTAAAGAAATCATGATAAGTGCATCAACAACTCGATATTTTTACTCCATGCTTCGCTATGTCGTTGTAAATATTATGAATCATCTAAAGCTTCCGCTACTCGATGAGAAGAAATCATGATCCGAATGTGAGCATGTGGGTCCAAATGTCACAACATCACATAATGTCAACACTACAAATGAAGAATCGAGAATTATGGTGGTGATGATCTCAAAGTCGGCTCAAAACTCATTATCACGTGGATCGGTTAAAGACCTCCACTTGGATTAACCAAACATGCAAAATGAAGAATCAATGACTACAGACAATAGAGCAAAGAACATTAACAAGAATCCAAGAACAATCTTAATGTAATATCTGTTTGTATTCTATGTAATTTGAGGTGACCTCCTTGGGGAGATTGTTAGGATTTAGTAAATCCAGGTTATTAAAGTGTCGGTCACCTCAAGTATATGTAATCGTTAGAAAGCTCGTAGTCGTAGTTATTTTATGCTAGATAGTATTTAGTTAAGTAACACCGTGGAGGACCGGACACCGTATGCCCGATCCACACCCGTAGGTGGCGTTTATGTAAGATACTATAAATACCCTCTACCTCCTAAGGTAGAGGGTGGAGCTATAATAATACTTTTACTTTCTCTCACTAAGTTCCCAAACCTCTAACTCTTTCTCTCTAAAACCTTATAGTATACGCCTACATTTGATCATGGTTTGATGTGTTTGTGAAATCCAATACGTTCTGACTTAACTAGTCTTCAAACGTGAAAAACTAAAACCTCCTGCATCTCAATTAAAAACTAACTTAAAATAACTTAACCTCATAAACCTAATGCATCTCAAATAAATTACTGCATCGATGTTTTAAATCAACTGCATCACTATATAATAAACAACACTTAACATTACAAGGCTGATAACGCCTAAAATGAACATGTTTTTAGTAGCGTTATTGTTGGTTTTGTGCATGATAATCGGCTATATTTACTCATAACTGTTGCAAAAGTGCAAAAGATGCGTATTGTGTATGTATATGTAGCCATGTATCATGAATGATGAAGAAATGAAGTTTTTATGCACATTTGGAAGAATCTCGAAGAAAGAAGTCGAGCAAGGAAGCTTTTGGATTCAATGATTGGGAATTACAATGATTTCTAAGTATCTACAGCAAGGAAAGATCAAGTTTTGCCTTGGAAATCATCAGCGAGAGCAAAGAATGAAGCGTATAAACAAGAAGGTCAACAAAAGTCAAATCAGCAACACCCAGCCGTTCGGTCGTGACCCGTAACCGGATCCGGCTGGGCAAATGGTCAAATCATAACCGGATCCGGCTGGGCAAATGGTCAAATCGCAACCGATCCGGTTGCATGAGCTGCAGTTACACAAAGTTGCATTTATTGTTGCCTTAACTCCCCATAATCATTGGAGGCCGATCATTTCTTGATATTAACTTGTTGGGAACGTTTTGGTCATTGAGCAAGCATATTTGGCTATATAATGAACCTAGTCCTAGTTTACTAGGTGTGACACAACCAAAAGTGTATTAGTTTACATCAAAACTAATACCAATCATATTATTCAGCCCAAAAGCTTAGTTCTTCTGAAAAACGTCCCAGAGCAAGGAGGAACAATTCTCATCCATAGTTTTGGTAATTTGGAGTTATACGGTGAATCTAGGTGATTGGAGGCGCGTGGTTGCTACAATCCATGAATTATAATTCTTGTAATCGCAAAAGTTTAGGTATTCTATGAACTTTGTTATGGATTTCTATTCTCTTGAATTATTGGAATTACCTTGTTATGATTTGTGTTTAGTTATTATTATCATGGAGTAGTTTTGGGATATACTTGTGTGTTGGGATGTAGTTAATCATACTAGTGTTCTCATATGTGATGCATGTATATATGATCTTGTTTAAATAAGTTTGTTGGAAAATACTAGTCTTGGTTTGATTTGTTAATAAAACATGTTTTAAGAAAAAGGACCGAAAGATTTCTCTTGTGTTTTATTCCAAAAGTTGAGTGACAAACTAGTTTGGGGATATGGTGATTGACAACCACCATGTTTGCTTATTAAAACAAGACTAGGAACATTTTCATCACGAAGGGTCGAAAGATTCGTAAGAACAAATTTAATAAGAACATGTTGCAAACAAATGGAATTTCTAAAGGATAATCATTAGGATAAGGACCGAAAGGATTACCTATATGTTTTTGTTCTTAGAATGATTTTTACAAACATATACCATGGTTGGGGGATCATTTGCTTATGATTTGTGCATCACATCAAGAGTTTACACCAAACCTTCATGAATACTATTTATGATTGACTATAGACTACACACAAGTATATATATTTCTTATTATTGAATTTCACTATAAACATCACTATTTGAGGAAGCCTTGACAAGCTTTCTTGTTGGAATCTTTTCATACAAAGCAGTTTCAAACACAAAATCCCTTGGGACGATCTCGACTTACCAAACTTTGCTATCACGGACGAGTATACTTGCTCGTATGTGTTAATAGAATTAGACGGTTAAATCGTGTTTATAAATTTTAAAACTTGCACTACACTTAACACATCAAGTTTTTGCACAACAGGGATTTTCTTTGATTTTCGTAAAATTGATAGTATTGGAATTGAATTTGGTGAAAAGTAAAAAAAAGTTTTGGTTAAAAGCTAACCGAATCCGGTTAGAGCTACGGAGTGAATTTTATTTTTGATTTCATGGTTCTAGTTTACTTAGTGATTTGTGTTATAGTTCCTAGAGTAATTCTTGTCATTTTAGATTTTATTTACAAATTATGTCTTGTAGTTTAATGATTTTTTAGATTTATTTATATTCTCTTTATATTTGTTATTATTAGTTAATTAGTTTTAGATTAATTCTAGTTTTAATATTAATGATTAGATAGTAATTTTTCCGTTATATGGTTTAATTATCTTTATGGTAGATTTTAATTGGTAGTTAATATAGTTTTAGTTTAATGGTTTAATTATTAAGTTATTAATTATTGGGTTATGAAGAGTCTTAATTAATTTAGAGTTTAATACACTTAATGATTTTCTTAATTTCAATTAATATTCAGTTTTAATAAAAAAAAAAAAATTGTGTTACCGATCGGTTGCAACCCGCAACCGGATCCGGTTAGATCACTTGGCCTAGTAATTACCACCAACCGATCCGGTTGGAGCTCTCGGTAAATTTTTTATCATTTTTAGATTTTGAGTTTTAACTTATGTTTTTAGTTTTGTTAAGTATCTTAACTTGTTTAGTATATGTTTCTATAGTTGTTCTTGTTTTTTACTAACTCTAACGCTAATAATTCGGATTTTGTTTTGTTTTGTTTTGTCAAGTTTAGCTAGTTAGTATGGATAGTTTGAGCGGAATCTCGGAATACCTTCGTACTTTGGATGAAATGTTCAAGGATACCGAAAGTTCTTGGAAAAGATTGGAGGTATCTTGGAAGAGAGTAAGAAAGATTTGGGATTGATACGGTTAATATGGATAAAACTACATTTTGGAGAAGGTTCTTGACGAAATTAGTCATGTGCGTTTGGACTATGAAGCATATGGAAGAAGGATGGTTAAAAATCTTAAGGTCAATATTCATGGACACATTTTGAAACGGATTTTGTTGTGTTAGAAGAAGGAATGTGGATGAACCTAATGTATGTTTTGGTCGAGACTTTCTTGTCACGACCAAGTGTCATGTTGATTTTGCAATGGGAGAAATGAGGATTAATATAACTGATTTGGAAGAAGGAAAAGGAGTGAACGAGATGCTAGTGGAAGTTTGTGCAAACATGGAAGAGAAAGATGTTGAAGTAGTTAAAATGGGGAAAGCAAATCGGAAGAAAACTTGATCAAAGGAAACCCAATGTATGGACCATTAGCTCCGCCTTGATCAAAGGAAACCCAATGTAGAAGAGGACCAACTTTGGAATTTATGGAGGAGTTAGAAATGATGGAAGCAGATGAGGATTTGACTTTTTTTGAAGTGGGACGTGATATCAAAGGAAACCCAATGTATGGACCATTAGCTCCGCCTTAATTTGATATAGAGGACGAAATGGAACGTGCATTAGCGGTGGAAGCATTCTATAACCCATTCAAGAACATACTAGTCTACAAGAAGTTGACCGACTTTTTAGGTTCTTTATCGGTGCAACTTAAGAATTTGGAATGGAGACCCAAGGGGTCGGGCACTTACAAGAGACAAACTGGAGATGGAGAATGGCATGTTAAATTCGATATACTATGTCCGGACGGAAGAAGATTCGTGAGGAAGTTCAAAACTTTTGAAACATACCGTGAGTTGACCGGAAAATTTCAAAGTGAGGACATCCTAAGACAAGAGTATTTCGAGGAATTCTAAGGAGAAGACAAGGGACCATAATAAACAAGCAATTATTTGCTTGAATTTCATGAACTATTTCTTTTTGATTTGATGCATTTAGGATTTTGTTTCTCATTTCGGTTTACATTTTATTTTTATGATTGAGGTTATTTGATTAATGCATTATGACTATGAATTTTTAGTTGAAGTTTTGGTTTAGTTCATTAGTATGATGAATTGAGTTTTAAGATTGGATGATTGTTGAAATTTCCAAATGGTGGATGAATGTTGTGTGAATCTTTACGTGATTTTGAGTAAAAAAATTGTTGCTTGGAAGGTAAATGCCTAAGTAACATGAAAAATGCAAAATTTGGCAAAATGCATCTTGAAACGGTTGTGTCCATGGTGAACCGGTTCCATATAAGTATATATACCAAAATTCACTTTTCCGAAAAACACACACACACACTAATTCTCCAGCTGGGTTTTGCAAAATTCGTCCAAGAAAAGCTAATTGAAGATTGTTAAAGTTATAGGAGAACATCATGGCACCCAAACAAGTAAGCATCTACATTCACTTAACTCAATTGAGGTTTAATTAGAGCATTTGATTCGAATTGCATATTAGGTCACCAACTTGGGGGTTTTTGTTATAATTCAAATTAAGTTGTAATATTTTTGGATTAAGTGAGTAATTGATATAGGAATGCATTGCAAAAAGAATTGTATTGATTGATTCACCATGGAATGAATATTAGATGATTGAATTTTCGAATTTGATTAGGTTGTGCTAGTGAATCAAGATAAGTTGCAATTGGTGATTCCTCATGGTAGATGATGTGTTTTTATGAGTAATAGATGCCACATTATTGATTAGAACTAATGATTAAAGAATATAGGTTTTATTAAGTTGAGTTCTAAGATGATGAATGTGTGATGATTTGAGATTTGAAAAGCGAATTTAGAGTAATTCAAGGATGTAGAAATCATTGAGGATGTTAGAATGCAATCTAGAGTGGATTGGACTTAGAAAATTCGAGTGAGTAAGGGTTTAAAAGGCAAAAGCCTTATGAGATTGCATAACCGATCCGGCTCTTGTATGAATCGATCCGGTTATGCAACAAGCAACCGACGGTTGGATTTGGCCAAAAGAGTAACCGATTCGGTTGCTCAGTAACGAATCCGGTTCGTGTTCGTGATGAAATTTTTGAAATTTTGAAGTAGACCTTAGAGGTTCCATGAACCTTCCCGTTTGTTCTAACACTCTTATATTGTCTTATATTTATGATTTCTACAGAGAATTGTTGTAGGTAGCTCAAGCTCGAGGCCAGTTCCAATGAACCCGATTGTTACGAAGTTTTCTCAAAGGAACGAGAGGAAGAAAGTCAAGTATAGCTTGAAGACGGAAGCAAATGCCAACTTAAAGTTCAAATATCTCACCGACGGGGAGAAGCATGCTTTCCGGGAAAGGTTATCGAAATTGCAAAATAGGACATGTTTGGTTCCGAGGGTGATTGATTGGGATTTGTTTTGCGAGTGTGATTGTGAAGAGGAGTTGAGAAGAATGATGCGGACATCTTATGTATATCCAGCGGATGGGGATTCGATTCAAGATTTGTCATGCGAAGAGCATTTAGCATCGATGAAGAGGTCTATCGAGAATGGTGTATGGAGTTCTTTTCAACCATGTATTTTGAAAGAAAGGTGAATGTTCGAACTTGATGGAGGAAGTTTGTGTTTGGTTTAGGCTTTGTGGAAGGGATCATGCTTACACTTTGCGGATTTTAGCGTGGCTCTTGGTTTGTATGAACCACATGAGGTTAATCATCGGTTATTTGAAGCTCACTTTTCGAGGCTTCGGAGGTTTGAAAAGACTTTCCTAGTGTACCCACCTATTGGAATCAAGTGGGAGATCCTTCTTGCACTAGGAGGAATGCGCGACCATCAAGAGTTCATTAATGAGGATACTTCACAAATTGATAGTAACGGGTCGTTTAATAGGTATGGGCAGGACAAATGTCGAAACCGGACTTATGGGTTATGATGTTATTGGAGGAAACTAAGGACGGTAATCCAATTTGGCGAGATAGCCAAGTATTTGTCTAGGAGGGCCCGAGAATCAAGAGCAATAGCAACATTTGTGGAGGACATTTTGTGACAAGGTTAGCGAAGAATCTTGGGTATTATGTTGATGAGGAATTGGCTAAGTGTGTAGAGCCAATGTATAGTGAGATGTGGAGTGCAAAGGTTTTGGAAATGCTTTGAATAGGAAATTGAAAACCTTGGGGTTATGGATTGAACCTCAACAACAACAACAACAACCACCACAGAAGCATGAAAGTATACCAATAGAGGCGTGAGTGGAACCAACATTTAGATGAGATTCAATGTAGGGATGTGTGGAGAGACTCGATGATGTTGAGAAACAACTACATCAATGATTATTTAATGCCTATATTTCAACACATGGCTCGTGAAGCCAATTACGAGTTGCCACCTACAATCCACCCAATGTTCCACCATATCCTTTCCCTACACTTCTTATCCGGACCCTATCCGTATCTATATCTCGGTACACACCATTTCGGATCCATTGCCCGCATATGGTCGATTACACGAGGTTGGTGGAGCAAGCTATGATGTTGGAGGATCGTCATCGGAGTTGGAGGAAAGAAGAAGAAGAGGAGAGTTCGTTCGAGATTGTGGACGAAAACTATGTAACCAAAGTGATGATGATGATGAGTATGATGATGAAGAAGGGACGAGATGAGCGAGGGCGACCGGTGATCGTGGATCATTCGTGATTTGTGGTTTCAAAGACAATGGTTATGATGTGTTAAACAATATTATTTCTATCTCTTTAACTATTTCTTTAGGATGATTAACATATTTTGCTTGGTTTTATCTTGTTTTAGTAGCATTTGCATTTGGATTGTTTTGTTTTGTTTTGTTTTGTTTTGTGTATTGTGTGTTGCGGTTTTTGTTTACGGGATGGATGTCGGAAGCTTATTGATGGTCAAATATTTGGAGTTGGATAACTCACATTCTTTCTTATGACCCAATATTCGTGTTGCATATTCTATCCCGTGGTATCTTTTAACTATTTCTTTTTCCCATTTTCTTTAGTTTGAAGTTCTTTATTACATTGAGGACAATGCAAAACTTAAGTATGGGGGAGGGAAGAAAATAGGAAAAATGATACACATTTTTAATTTTTAGATAACTTTTGGATGCAAGTGATTAGAAGGAATTCGCCCTTGATGGTCTAGTTGTTTTCACGCATTATTGATAAATATTAAAAAATAACTTGGGGATTTCAATGGTAAAATGAGGTTTTTGAAAAAATTTGGATTTGAACCAAATTACGGAAGTAATTCATTTTGGATTCGATAGCATTTTCTAGCACGCATTATAGCCTTTTTCCACGCAATTGTGAGGTTTCTTTTTGTATAAAACACATTTTCTGTTTTATATTTGCTATGAGTGTGCCGTGATTATGTCGATTCTAGAACTTGTACTAGTTATGCATTACGGTTAAAATCACTCTCCGATGATATAAATATGTTCAAGTGATAAGAGGCATCGTGGATTTAACCCAAATGGCATTCCGTTTACATCTAATGATATATTCGCTAGCCACATCGGTTAGTTAATCACCTTTATATGGACCCATTTGTTAGTGCTCATCTTTAGCACTAGATACCCTTAGTTACACCCTCACGAACCATCCTTTTCATTTGTTAAAATCCGGAAAAATACAAAAATATTTTAGACTTTTAAACTTTAGCCAACCCTTGTCATGTCTATTGGTTTGTTGCTAGTTGTTTGTAATGTTAGATTTTTTGATGATTATGAAGAAGCTACACTTTTTTTAGTGTGTACCATTCTCCATCATAGATGAAAGAGCGTCTTTCTCGATTTTTTTGTGGTGTATGCTTACACTAAGTGTGGGGAATTTTGGTATGAAAAAAATGGTTATAGCCAATGAGCTATATGAAGGATATTGATTAGCCAATGAGCTAAACCGAGTTATACATATTTGCGGAGATCGATATTTGAAGAGGTGAAATAATCATTTACGGGATTGTGGTTTGTATGATGGCTAGCAACATGGAGGTTTAGACTTGACTTTATTTTCTTTTAACACCAATTTCATACACCATCCCATGCCTTATTCATACCCTTTATGAACCCTTAGCCTTAACGATATAACCCGAATAAAAGCCCTCTTTGATGAATTTATTTTCTTTGTTTTGATACTTGTACAAGCTTATGGTAAAAAGCATTGATCATGACTAGGCATTGAGTGATTTACATATACCCACCAATATATGAGTGTTGAGTGAATTCTTAAAATCATTCGTGAGATGTTCTAGTTATGTTATCTAAAGTGTTTGGTTCATTTTAAAAGTTTTCACATACTAAAAGCAAACCAATGATTATCTCATTGGGATGATTGTTACATTTTTGGAACCATGGTGTCAAGACCATTGAAATCAATCTTTGCAAATGTTAGACCTACTCGAGGCTAGTAGAGCTTAAGTGTGGGGAATTTGATAACGCCTAAAATGAACATGTTTTAGTAGCGTTATTGTTGGTATTGGGCATGATAATCATTATATTTACTCATAACTGTTGCAAAAGTGCAAAGATGCGTGTGTGTATGTATATGTAGCCGGTATCACGAATGATGAAGAAATGAAGTTTTTATGCACATTTAGAAGATTCTGAAGAAGGAAGTCGAGCAAGGAAGCTTTTGGATTCAATGATTGGGAATTACAATGATTTCTAAGTATCTGACAAGGAAATATCAAGTTTTTCCTTGGAAATCATCAGTGAGAGCAAAGAATGAAGCGTATAAACAAGAAGGTCAACAAAAGTCAAATCGGCAACACCGGCCGTTCGGTCGTGACCCGTAACGGATCCGGTGGGCAAATGGTCAAATCGTAACCGGATCCGGTGGGCAAATGGTCAAATCGCAACCGATCTGTTGCCATCGCAACCGATCCGGTTGCCATCACAACCGATCCGGTTGCATGAGTCTTTGTTACACAAAGTTGCATTTATTGTTGCCTTAACTCCCCATAATCATTGGAGGCCGATCATTTCTTGATATTAACTTGTTGGGAACGTTTTTGGTCATTGAGCAAGCATATTTGTCTATATAATAAACCTAGTCCTAGTGTACTAGGTGTGACACAAACAAAAGTGTATTAGTTTACATCAAAACTAATACCAACCATATTATTCAGCCCAAAATCTTAGTTCTTATTGAAAAACGTCCAGGAGCAAGGAGGGAACAATTCTCATCCATAGTTTTGGTAATTTGGAGTTATACGGTGAATCTAGGTGATTGAGGCGCGTGGTTGCTACAATCCACAATTCTAATTCTTGTAATCGCAAAAGTTTAGGTATTCTATGAACTTTGTTATGGATTTCTATTCTCTTGAATTATTGGAATTACCTTGTTATGATTTGTGTTTAGTTATTATTATCATGGAGTAGTTTTGGGATATACTTGTGTGTTGGGATGTAGTTAATCATACTAGTGTTCTCATATGTGATGCATGTATATATGATCTTGTTTAAATAAGTTTGTTGGAAAATACTAGTCTTGGTTTGATTTGTTGATAAAACATGTTTTAAGAAAAGGACCGAAAGGATTTCTCTTGTGTTTTATTCCAAAAGTTGAGTGATAAACTAGTATGAGGATATGGTGATTGACAACCACCATGTTTGCTTATTAAAACAAGACTAGGAACATTTTCATCACGAAGGGTCGAAAGATTTGTAAGAACAAATTTAATAAGAACATGTTGCAAACTAATGGAATTTCTAAAGGATAATCATTAGGATAAGGACCGAAAGGATTACCTATATGTTTTGTTCTTAGAATGATTTTACAAACATATACCATGGTTGGGGATCATTTGCTTATGATTTGTGCATCACATCAAGAGTTTACCCCAAACCTTCATGAATACTATTTATGATTGACTATAGACTACATACAAATATATATATTTCTTATTATTGAATTTCACTATAAACATCACTATTTGAGGAAGCCTTGACAAGCTTTCTTGTTCGAATCTTTTCATACAAAACAGTTTCAAACACAAAATCCCTTGGGACGATCTCGACTTACCAAACTTTGCTATCACGGACGAGTATACTTGCTCGTATGTGTTAATAGAATTATACGGTTAAATCGTGTTTATAAATTTTTAAAACTTGCACTACACTTAACACATCAAGTTTTTGGCACCGCTGCCGGGGATTTTCTTTGATTTTCTGTAAAATTGGTAGTATTGGAATTGAATTTGGTGAAAAGTAAAAAAAAAAAACGTTTTGGTTAAAAGCTAACCGATTCGGTTGCTCTGCAACCGAATCCGTTAAACTACTAAGTGAATTTTATTTTTGATTTCATGGTTCTAGTTTACTTAGTGATTTGCGTTATAGTTCCTAGAGTAATTCTTGTCATTTTAGATTTTATTTCTGATTATGTCTTGTAGTTTAATGATTTTTAGATTTATTTATATTTTCTTTATATTTTTATTATTAGTTAATTAGTTTTAGATTAATTCTAGTTTTAATATTAATGATTAGATAGTAATTTTTCGGTTATATGGTTTAATTATCTTTATGGTAGATTTTAATTGGTAGTTAATATAGTTTTAGTTTAATGGTTTAATTATTAAGTTATTAATTATTGGGTTATGAAGAGTCTTAATTAATTTAGAGTTTAGTACACTTAATGATTTTCTTAATTTCAAATAATATTCATTTTTTTAAGAAAAAAAAAATAAATAAAAATAAAAAATTGTGTCGATCTAACCGATCGGTTGCAACCCGCAATTGGATCCGGTTAGATCACTTGGTCTAGTAATTACCACCAACCGATCCGGTTGGTGAGAGAACCGATCCGGTTGGAGCTCTCGGTATATTTTTTATCATTTTTAGATTTTGAGTTTTAACTTATGTTTTTAGTTTTGTTATGTATCTTAACTTGTTTAGTATATGTTTCTATAGTTGTTCTTGTTTTTACTAACTTTAACGCTAATAATTCGGATTTTGTTTTGTTTTGTTTTGTCAAGTTTAGCTAGTTAGTATGGATAGTTTGAGCGGAATCTCGGAATACCTTCGTACTTTGGATGAAATGTTCAAGGATACCGGAAGTTCGCTGGAAAAGATTGGAGGTATCTTGGAAGAGAGTAAGAAAGATTTGGGGATTGATACGGTTAATATGGAGAAAACTACATTTTGGAGAAGGTTCTTGTGAAATTGGTCATATACGTTTGGACAATGAAGCATATGGAAGAAAGATGGTTAAAATCCTAAGGTCAATATTCATGGACACATTTTTAAGCGGATTTTGTTGTGTTAGAAGGAATGCGGATGAACCTAATGTATGTTTTGGTCGAGACTTTCTTGTCACGACCAAGTGTCATGTTGATTTTGCAATGGGAGAAATGAGGATTAATATAAGCGATTCGGAAGAAGGAAAAGGAGTGAAGGAGATGCTAGTGGAAGTTTGTGCAAACATGGAAGAGAAAGATGTGGAAGTAGTTAAAATGGGAAAGCAAATCGGAAGAAAACTAGATCAAACAAACTAACCCCAACCACAACCACCAACAAAATGATTACACACCATCATCACCTACCACTACAAATACTTTCAAACCTTTAACCGACAAACAAAAAGAAGCTATTTTAGAAAACCTAGAACAAAAGTTTCTTGAGCTTAATGAGAAGAAACCGTGATAGAGGTACTTCAAGATTATGTGCTTTACCGTAAGAAGTTGGATGCGGTGATGCTAGCAAGGGCTAGGTTGGAAGATAAGAATCTAACGGAGGAGGAGAGAGATAGAATTTTATTTAGAGGCATGCCACGGAAGGAGAAGGATCCGGGTAATTTTGTGTTGCCAATAAAAGTGAATGGGACTACACCAATTTATGCTTTAGCCGATACGGGGTCAAGTGTTAATGTGATGCCTTACCCATTGTTTATGACTTTAGGTCTAAGTAATCTGTAACCAAATCATTCGAAGCTTACTATGGCGGATAATAGTCAAACGAAAGCAATGGGAGAGGTGAAGAATGTGAGAGTGCAAATTGGCTATCAACCGTATTTGGCCGATTTTCTTGTCCTAGATATTCCGGTGGTCAAGAGTTTACCACTACTATTGGGGAGACCATTCCTACGAACTTGTGGTGCAATTATAGACATGGGAAGAGGCACAATGACTATTGATGATGGGATTTCAATGCAAACATACTATCCGAAACCAAAAGGACCAACTTTGGAATTTATGGAGGAGTTAGAAATGATGGAAGTAGATGAGGATTTGACTTGTTTTGAAGTGGGACGTGATATCCAAGGAAACCCAATGTATAGACCATTAGCTCCGCCTTATTTTGATATAGAGGACGAAATGGAACGTGCATTAGCGGTGGAAGCATTCTATAACCCATTCAAAAACATACTAGTCTACAAGAAGTTGAACGACTTTTTAGGTTCTTTACCGGTGCAACTTAAGAATTTGGAATGGAGACCCGAGGGTTGGGCACTTACAAGAGACAAAGCGGAGATGGAGAATGGCATGTTAAATTCAATATACTATGTCCGGACGGAAGAAGATTCATGAGGAAGTTCAAAACTTTTGAAACATACCGTGAGTTGACCGAAAAATTTCAAAGTGAGGACATCCTAAGACAAAAGTATTTCGAGGAATTCTAAGGAGAAGACAAGGACCATAATAAACAAGCAATTATTTGATTGAATTTCATGAACTATTTCTTTTTGATTTGATGCATTTAGGATTTTGTTTCTCATTTCGGTTTACATTTTATTTTTATGATTGAGGTTATTTGGTTAATGCATTATGACTATGAATTTTTAGTTGAAGTTTTGGTTTAGTTTTTGTGTTTAGAATCATCAAAAGTGTTTAGGTTTTCATTTCGTAAGCTTGAATCATCTTGGTTGGGTTGTTTTTGGATTGAAAAGTGATGTTTATATGGTTTTTCATGCTAGCGACTTAGTTCACGGATAAGTTTTCTTCGTAGCGACTTGCTTCACAAAATTGTAGCGAGTTACGTTGTTAAATCTAGCGAGTTAGATCTAGCGAAGTTAAAGTACAAGTAGTGGACCTCCACCACGGGTAGCGACTTTGTGGTAGCGACTTGGTCAAGAGAGAGTTGCTCTTTAGCGACTTGTGTCTCTAGCGACTTGTGTAATTGCGCCAAAATTTGGTTAGCGACTTGGTGTAGTGAGTTACTACTTAGCGACTTGATTTTCGTTAGCGACTGGGTTTCTAGCGATTTGGCTTTCTAGCGAATTAATTGGTAGCGACTTAGTGCATTTGTCTCTAGCGACTTAGTGCATTATCATCTAGCGACTGAGTGATTGTTTACTGTTTTCTCTTGATTTAGTAAAATCCGTGAAAGAATCTATTTCCGGCTTAATCATAGAGTTATAAAACCCGTATAATCTGTTAACATGTCTACCAACGCCCCTCATCGCATCTCCATCGTGTCGAGGATGTACAAGCGGTGGCTCGATACTGCTCCACCCATGCTTGACAGAATCGACTACGATTCTTGGGTTCAACGAATCGATTGTATTGCCTTGAAAGGAAAATGGTGTCAACATTCTCAAATCCATTGATGAAGGACCATATCGTGTTGAGACGACTAGAGACATACTTGATACTAATGAAGATGGTACTTGTTACGGAATGCATGTACCTAAGATGTATGATGAGCTTGATGATAAGGAGAAAAAGAGATTCGATGCGATATCGTGGCTTCAAACATTGTTCTTCAAGGTCTTCCTAAAGACATCTACAAGTCGATCAATCATAACACCGATGCAAAGGCGCTTGGGATAATGTAAAGATGCTTCTCTCGTGTTCGTAATTAACCATGGAAAGAGAGAATCACAACTCTATGACGAATTTGAGCACTTCAAGATGAAACCGATGAGAATGTCTATGAGTACTATGAGATTTCATAAGTTAGTTAATGACATGAGGAACATCGAATGACTATGCCCAACATTCGATTGAATTCAAAATTTGTGAACAACATGAATCCCGAATGGCACAAGTTTGTTACCGTGAAGCTTACTAAAGGATTGAAGAACACAAACTATGAGCAACTCTATGCCTTCCTCCTTCGTAATGAGAGACATGCTATGTTTGAAAATTGATTCTCAATCGCTCAAAACTAACCTGTGAGAGACAAGCTCGCCTAATGATTCAACCGCTTTCACTCAAACATCGGAATCACAACCAAAGCTTCACAAGTCATACCCTTGGGTAATGGTAATCACAAACTCATTCCCGATCCTATGTACAAACAAGTCGATGCCGATGCACACGTGGAAGCTTCATTAATCAACTAGCTCTTCCGATTAGCCAAAACATGAATTCTCTCCCACAAACCAACAACAACCTCGTAACGAGATCTAACCCACACAATCAAGCTACCGTTAAAGATGGAAGGATAGTGGTGCAACCGACTCAGAAAGACAAGATGATCGGGGAAGGGGTGGTGCCAGAGAGGCTATGTGGGCAATCGAATCGAGGAAGGAATGGTAACCAAGGTCAAGCTAAGCCAATCAAATGCTATAACATGGTGGTGAGGACACATTGCAAGGAACCGCACATCTCCAAAGCGCCCATGCACGTCGATTACCAGAGACAAGATGTTTGGCACAAGCTCGTGACAATGGTGTGCATTGGATGAAGAGGAATTCTTTGTTTCTTGCCGAGGCAATGCTAAGACCTATGATGCAGATGTGGATGAGCAACCTATTCAGAGATAGGTCACAATCATCGAACGCCTTTCAAGTCGCCGACCGTGATGCATACGACTGATGTAGATGATGGACCCATCTGCACACACAATCTTTATGGCTAGCATCTCTCCAATGGTTTCTCCCAAGATCTCTTCTTCACCACAAGTCGGCCCATCCAAGGACAAACTCATCTCGTAGGTATTAAAGCTATACGATGATGTCGATGTGCAATGAGATGCATGACAAAGTACAACCAATCGAAACTATTGAATCAAATATTGAAAATATGGGTAATATCAATATTGTCCCATACGATCAATACATGATACAAAGTGAAAGTGAAGTTGTACCAAGTGATGCATCTTCTGCATCAACAATGACTATGTCTTTGATGAATACACCGCATGCGCTCCCGATGATTCCATAATTTACGAACTAAATGCCTATAAGGAACGTGTTGCTATTTATGAACAACGTGCAAAATTTGAGTTGACCACTCGTGAAGCGTGAAATGGATGTCCAAGTGAGTACAAGAATTAGAAAAAGTAAGTTTAGAGAAGAAGTATTGAAACAAGAATTAAATTCCTTGCAAGAAAAACTTTCTAAAACAAATAAACAAAAACAAGAACTTCAAGAAAATGTGAAAATGCTTAAGCAAGAATTTAATGCAAAGGAATCAAAACTCTTGAGAGATTTTTCTAACTGAAAACTTTGAAAAACAAACTTGAAAACAAGTTGTACATACAAGGAACACCATTCTTGATCGCCACATGGTCACCAAACATCGAGTCTTAAGCGATAAGCATAGCATTCCCCTTGTTGAGGAACCAAACCAGAGGTAATTAAAAGGCTAGAAATGCTCATAAGGTGCTTTATGATGGTGATGAAATCCTTAAGCCTAGACGAAACCTAGTTGCGTTGAGTACATCGAGAAGATAAGATATTAAATGAAATCACTAGGAAAAGATGAATAAGAAACAAAATGATCCCAAATGCAAAGAGAAAAACATAATCATCTCTCCTCATGATTACAAGAAGGAAAACTGATTTCCTTGAACAAGTTTAAGCCTCGGACTTTGTTGACTCCCAAACAAGTCTTCGAAAAAGGATTTAGATAAGTAAAAGCGAAAAACATTATTGAAACAAACCCTCCCTTTGAAAATGCCTAGAGCGATTGTGTATCCTCCTAATACACCAATGCATCTTGTTCCTAGAACAATTGCCACTAAAAGCAAGACATTAATTAGCCAATACGTTATATTTCAACTATTTGTTGATTTTGAGAAAACTTGCAAGAAAAGGATCACACCCACCGGTATAATCAAGGAGAAAGAGGTTTTGAACAAATGAAAGAATGTTATTTAACTCGAGGTCATGCCCTTCTTTAAACTTCTAAAAGATCACTGAGAGTCTTAAAAAGGGGTAGAAACCGATATTAAGGGTATGGAAAAGGAATTTGATGCAATGGTTGAAGTTAGTGATTATGAGCACTAAAATATAATGAGATTGAGAGAAAGAACTCCGATACATTAAATGAGAATCTTATTATCGAATGTGTTGCTCAAGATGTCTTTTCATCGCTTCAAATTGCTCTATTAATGCTTCCAAATTTCATGAACTATCGCGTTCCCGAAAGTCTCCCATGATCATGTCATTGAGCTTGAAAAACTAATTCTAAACTAAATGAGAAAATTGAACTCGATGATCATGACAATTTGGTTAAACATTTTTCTAAACTAGAAGTTGAGTATTTTAATCTACAACTAAAATATCAACATCTCAAAGAAAATGTCAAAACTTCAAATATCAAGACATCTTCGATGCTCCAGAGTTTGATGCAAGTTTTTCAAATTAACAAACGAGATGAACGATTCAAGCTCAAGGTAACACGATCGTAAAGTTGAAAGCCCAAATCTCTCAATTAAAGGGTCAAACGAACAATATGACAGCTCCCAAATGCCTCCTTCTTTAGATTCTCGTAATTCTCAAACGTTTCATCTTCAAAACCTAGTAAATGCTTTACAAAAGGAAAACGAAAGTTTTTAGAAGAAAATGAAAAGGTTAAACGTCATTTCAATGAGTTATTTGAATCAATTAAAGTCACTCAGAATAAAAACAACGAACAAATAGCTTCATTGCAAAAGGAAATCGAGAATCAAGAGTCGCAAAAGGGAAAATGCCAATGATCAATGGGGAGAATGGTGTATCTAAGGCTCACTCGTAATAAATATGCTTTATCCGTGACATATGTCCCCTCATCCGAGGAACAACAAACTTGCCATTCAAACATATTTCATCCCTTAAGGATTGCCTAGAATGTCTCGTGAGATTGTTGAAGGATAAGCTAGAGAAACCACATGATAATGCAATTGGACATGCATGCGTATATGCCAAACGATCTCAAGAAATCTTAGAATGCTTGATCACAATATGCCCAAAGACATTAGGTGAGAAAGTTAACCCTTGATTCCATGCTCGATGCCTAAGGCCAAATATGATATACACTCGATTCCCAATGTTTTGAATGTGAACCGTAGTGTACCTTGAGTAGTTCAGATTCTAGATCCACAATGCTAAGAAAGAGAACTCAAGCGTGCCTTCTAGGAGTACAAATCTCAAGACTCTAGTTTTAAGAGTGTGAACCGTAGTACACCGTGATGTAGTTCGTATCCCAAAGACATCTAAACAAGTGGTGCAAAGAGTAGTAAAACAAACTAATGTTCCCATTCCTCTACAGAGTAATCAGTGACACTAAAGGGAGCAGTCAAAGTCTCAAGACAATACAAGGAATGATAGGACCTCTCAAGCTAAGAATGCGCAACCGAAGAGAGTGAAGAACAATCTAGGAACCTTAAGTTTGAATCAATAAAACGAATCGTGTTGATTCTAGTATTAGCCATAGCGCATCGTAATTAATTCAATTCGATACTATTTGCAAACCTTGTACCGATGATTGCTTGAATTCGCTTCTAATCATGGATGTGATGTTAATGTTCGCCTAATGATGTTAATTGCCCGATTAATTTTGTTAATGCTAAAATTCATGCTAAAAAGGCTAAAAGGCAAAAGCGAAGAGAGTCGAAAACAATGGAAACCACAGAAGAACATTCAGTAATAGGCTTTATTGGATACTGTTAGTCATAAGACTAATCGATAATGCCCACTAGAAAATGGATGCCACCGTAGAACTATTCCTTAAGAAGTGGTCACATCGTAGAATAGGGCTAATACAGTATACTAGTATTGCATCTATTCACAATGATTCCATTACCTCATTTTCGATATGAATGCTTCTATTTCATGTGGGTGGTCCAACCATTGTAACTAACCAAATGGAACCCATTCTTGCATGGGATCCCAATTATCCGGATTATCCATTCTTGTCCGTGTTCAACTGCAGATCGCTCAAATCGCTCGTGGTACCGGACTCAGCCGCTCCAAGCATATGATCGAGACCGGTCACGGCCATGAACTTAATGAGCAAATTCATCGGATCGTAGATTTGGTAATGATCATTTCGGTGCTATTATGGGTTATGGAGATTATGTTGTTGGTGATAGTGTCATCTCCGTGAGTGTATTATGGAAGGTTTAGGTCATAACTCTCTCTCGTTGGTCAATTCGTGATTCGATCTAGAAGTAGCCTTCGAAAACATACCGCCTGCTAGAGATCTTAATGGTAAGGAACTGCTGAAAGGAACTCGTGGCTCAAACCTTTACACCATCTCTATCGATGACATGATGAGAGCTTCACCAATCGCTTGTTATCAAAGGCTTCAAAACAAAGTCATGGTTATGGCATCGCTGTCTCAATCACTTGAACTTCGGCACCATCAACGATCTTTCCAAAGGACTTAGTTGTAGGTTTACCTAGACTAAAGTATGAAAAGGATCATCTTTGTTCAAGATGTCAATTGGGAAAAAGAAGTATGCCCATAAACCCAAACCTACTAACTCGTCACGTGTTCTTCATATGATTCATATGGATTTATGTGGACCAATGAGGGTGCAGAATATCTGGGAAGAAATATGTGTTAGTTGTGGTTGATGATTATTCTAGATTCACCCGGTCAAGTTCCTAAGGACAAAGGATGAAACTCCGATATCATCATCAAACTCATCAAACAACATTGCAGGTTAGACTAAACAAAACTGCCTGAATTATCGTAATGCATAATGGAACCGAGTTTGTCAACAAACAACTTAGTGAATTTATGAAAGCGTTGGAATCAGCCATCAAAGAAGTGTTCCACGAACCCCTCAACGTAACGGTGTAGTTGAAAGACGTAAATCGCTCTTGTTGAAGTCGCTAGAACAATGCCGATCTACTCAAAGGTTCCAATGTTTCTCCTGGTCAAGCAATTGCCACCGTGATGCTACACACAAAATCGTTCCTCGATTCATACTATTCATGGAAAAACTCCATATGAACTTGTCCACAATGTAAAAACCTAATCTATCTTTCCTTCGCGTGTTTGGTGCAATCGTGCTATCCAACAAATGAGGGTCAAGACTTAGGCAAACTTAGGGCTAAAGTCGACATTGAGTATTTGTAGGATATGCACCAAACAAAAAGGGATACCGAATCTACAACAAAAGAACCCAAATATCATGGAAACAATTCATGCTACGCTTGATGAGTGACCGTCAAATGGCTCGGACACCCACTCAGACCCGACTTCAAAAAAATCCCTATTGGTTCATCCCTTGTTCCAAACTCCTCTCAAGAAACTCCATATGTACTCCATCCGAAGATGATGTAAAGAAATTGTTTGATCCTATGTTTGATGAATGTATGAGTCTACTACTAATGAGGTGTTGATCCCACACAGAGGATGCTCATATTCCGTGAATGAAGTCAATCCATCGCCTCAATATCCAGAAGTCAAGAAGCACCCGCCGATCCTTCGATCTCATCAACAAATCATCATTCTTCAAATGTACATCATGGAAATGTTTTCGTATCAATGATGAAGTTAATCCCTGCGACTCTCGAAGATGCTCCATTTGAAAACATATTTGCTACTCTCGAATCATCATCGAACCATCTTCTTGAAGACATCGACTCGCCCACCTCGTTCCTCAAATGCCACATGAACACCTCGTAAAATGGACTCACGATCATCCATTAGACAACATCATTGAAATCCTCTCGATCTGTGATTAACCGGAAGCAACTCGCAATCGATGCCTTATGGTGCTTCTTCAACTCCGCATTATCAAAGATCGAACCAAAAGATGTTAAAACCGCCATGAATGAAGACAATGGTTCAATGCTATGCAAGATGAAATTCATGAGTTTGATCGTCTTGATGTATGGGAGTTAGTACCGCTCCAGATCGTGCTATGATTATAGCTCTAAAATGGATCTTCAAAGTAAAACTTGATGAGCATGGTGATGTGTTGAAGAACAAGGCTCGATTAGTTGCTAAAGGATATCGCCAAGAGAGGTATAGACTTTGAAGAATCTTTTGCTCCAGCTTGCTCGAATCGAGGCAATCGTAATCTTTCTCGCTGCCGCTAGTAAGAACATGGTAGTTTATCGATGGATGTAAAGACGGCATTTCTAAACGGAGATCTTAAAGAAGTCGCGTCACGCCGCCTAACCTGAAGGATTTGTGAATCAAGAGCATCCTACCCACGCTTATCGCTTGAAGAAGGCTCTTTACGGTTTAAAGCAAGCTCCAAGGGCATGGTATGATACATCGTCAAAGTTTCTTCTATCAACCGGATTCATCAAAGGAGCTTGATCCTACATTGTTCACCGTGAAGTCAGCAAACATTTGATTCATGTTCAAATTTACGTTGATGATATTATTTTGCCTCGACCGACCCAATGGAATGTGATCGCTTTTCAAATGGAATGAGTTCAAAGTTTCAAATGTCAATGATGGGACAAATGTCATTTTCTTGGGATTACAAATTTCACAAAGTCCCTGAGGCATTTTCATTAATCAATCTAAATATGCAACAGTAGATTTTAAAGAAATTTGGATTTGATTCATGTGACCGTTGACACCCCCATGATTGACCGAACCAAACTAGATGAGGACCTCTCGTGGATCATGATCGACCAAACGAAATATCGGAGTATGATTGATCCTCGATGTATCTCAACGCTAGTAGACCGACATTTTGTTCTCTCAGTGCATGTGTGCTAGATACCGTGCTAAGCCTACTAAAAAGCACCTTGAAGCAAGATTAACGGGTCTTCGGTATCTCAAGGAACCATCAATATGGGACTATGGTACCAAGGACACCGGTATGTCACTAACGGCCTATGCAGATGCCGATCATGCAGTTGTCAAGATACACGCCAAGTACGCCAGAGGTGCTCGCTTTTAGGTGATAAGCTTGTGAGTCGGTCTTCAAAGAAGCAAATGAGTACTTCTATTTCTCTCTGAGGTCGATTACATAGCCATGTCATCTTGTTGTGCTCAAATCTTATGGATGAGATCTCAATTATCCGACTATGGCTTTGAATTCAACAAAATCCCTCTCAGATCGTGATAATAAAAGTGCTATTGCTCTCATGCAACAACGCTCAACACTCAAGAGCAAAGCATATCGACATTCGACATCATTTCATCGTGAAATGTGGAAAAGGTGTGGTGGAACTATATTTTGTGAGGTCCAATATCGCTAGCGGACATCTTCACCAAAGCTCTTCCAAGAGAACGTTTGAGTTTATTCTTCCACGCCTTGGTTTGAAAAGCCTTCAACCGTAACCTCAAACGCCTTCGTGGAGGAAGACGAGGAGTAAAGGTCTATCTTCATCTATCTCTTGTAAATATTTATTCGAAAACAAAATACAAAATTATAAAACCTTCAAAATCAAATAGAAAAATATAAAACTTTCAAAATCCATAAAATTTGAAAATTAAAAATCTTCAAAAATATTGTCATTTTTGTCATGTTTTTCTCGGTTCGATAATATCTACGGTTTGTGCTGTCATTCAAAGAATGACACGGACTTTAGATGTTGTTCGAATTCTAAAAAAAAAAAAAAAAAAAAAAAAATCAAAAATCAAAAATATTTTGGGAGAAAGAGAAATGGTTTATTGTCATTTCAAGCAAGAATCCGGTTTTAAAAGAAAGAACAGAGCCATGTTTTATCATGTTTTCAAAATTCCATGCTCGATTCTATAAACTTTTATCCACGAAAACTAAATGCTTTGAAAAATAACTCAATCTCTATTTTGATAATCATCGGGACTTATTTGTCAAAATCTCTATCTCAATCAACAACCTAGGTCATTGATTGGGGAGAATGATTTCAATTAAATTAAAAGTTATTTGGCATTAAATTGTTTTCAAAAGATATACAAGCATGTTTTATAAATGGAGTTTAAAGTCTTAAAATCCGATCCTTATCGAGCTCAAACGCTTTCACAATCAAGTCACAATTCTCCTTAAAAGCTTTCAAAATCAATTTAAATCTATAAGAGATCACAAATCTCAAATGTTTTGATAATTGTGATCGGGGAGAATGTGATTTAAATTGGATTTAAACCGATATTAAGGTAAATGGTTTCACATGAATGTACATCTTGTCTTCCCACATGCGACAAACGATTTCAAATTTTCAATGCACATGTCGAGGGGAGCATCTATCTTAAACCTTTGATTTGAAACGTGATCATTCATCCTATGTGCAGTTCCTCTAGTATGTGCAAATCTCTTTTCAAACCTCGAGGCACATATTGAGGGGAGCAAATTCATGGAAACCTCATCCTTCCTAAATGCTATACCCACTTGATCCGTTGAGGGAAGTGATGTTGATATCTCTTAGAAAATGGTAATCAAAAGAAGTTAATTTTCTCTTGCCTCCGTGTGCAAAACATTTTCAAATACTTGATGCACATGTTGAGGGAGTTCTCGTTTAAAATATCAAAACAATTCGGTACAAAATGCTTTGATAATATATCACAAGTATCCGAATTGATTTTCAAATGGTTTTCAATTGGATCCAATAGCGATGAACAATACCAAATTGACCGACCAACTTTACTTTATGTACGGTGATATAAGGATGATAAGGTTAGGTATTGGTTCCCATGATCCGCCGTAACCGGAGGGATCTACCCAGGACAATCCACCGTTAGTGTAGAAGTCCTTAGGTATGATGAGAAAAGGAGAAAATGAGATAAGGGAAGAGTGCGGACTAAGACCCAGCTAGTACTTGGAATAAACCCAACAAGGTTCTAGCTATGAAGTCTCGGTAAGCAATCGAAGGGTGAAGAATTAAAAGAATTGAATGAAAATAGGTGAAACAAATAGCCCTCCATTAATTCAACCTTAGGGCGTAAACCGGTTCACTTCATATGCTATCGATGGTAACATCGGTATTGAAGACAAGACGTCATGGACCCAAAGGACGACCGCACTTCAACTTTCCAAACCACTCAAGTTTCTTAAAAGGGCTTGTTTCATTCTCACGGGAACCAACATTATCTATCGACTTTCTCTTAGAGATGGTTGATATTGAAGAAGGAGACCTCTCCTAGTCTCCGTTATAGGATCCAAATATGCACAAATTGAGTCTAGAGCCACGAGATCATCAATAAATCTCATTAGGACACTTTCAATGAAGACTCTCGTTCACACAATGTGGAGAGAGATTATATCTTGAGTCCCACGATTATCCTTGTGGTATTGCCGAACATCCGAGTGATGTGTTTACATATTCACAATGAAGATGGAAAGCCTCGAGCCAACATCAAACAAGCTCTCGGTAGGTGGCATGTGAGATCTATTATATAGATCAACCATGTGACAACCGAATGAAACAATGGGCGATTCAATCTCTTGAATCAACTCGGTTCAGTTATGGATTGACGGATACCTTTGAAAAACCTCGTCTTTGTGCTTAAAAACTCTTTTCTTTAGCACATTGACTGTGTACTCATTTTTCAAACCAAAAGGTATTTTATGATTGATAATTGATTTTCAATAAAACCTTGATGTATTGCAAAACAATTTTTATTGAGCAATACACGATTGTTTTTCAAATCTCTTTTCATCAATCAAATGGACTTAAAATTCACTGGTTCACTCACCCGTGTTGTCTTCTTTGAGATGTTCCTATTGAGAACAAATAGAACAACCGCGAAACCCGTCAAGGAGATTCTTAGAATCCCACTGATCACAAAAGACTTGTATTGATCAACGGGGAACCGGGCCGTGTACCTCAATTCAACAAAAGTGATCAAAGACACTTTCGCGCGATTGTTGCTAAGCTTGTTGTATGCAGTACGCCCGACATTTGGCAAATGATCGTAATGAAGCGGTCAATCCACAACCGCATGCTCACTTATCACATTCATCTCAAAAGAAATCATGATTAGTGCATCAATGACTCGATATTTTCACTCCATGCTTCGCCACTTACACGCCAATATCATGAATCAACTAAAGCTTCCGCTACTCGATGAGAAGATTTCATGATCCGTAATGTGCAGCATGTCGGTCCCAAAGTCACAACATCACAAAATACCAACACCACAAAGGATGTGTCGAGATTGTTGATAGTCGATGATCTCCAAAGATGGCTCAAACTTATCATCACGTGATCAAGAAAGACCTCCACTTGAATAACCAAACATGCATTGTGAAGAATCAATGACTACGAGCTTGGGAGCAAAGGACTACATCAAGAATGCAAGATCAATTGTTAATGTATTATCTATTTGTATTCTATGTAATTTTGGTACATGATTGAGGTGACTCCTTAGGGGAGATTGTTAGGAATAAGAAATTCTCGGTATTAAAGTGTCGGTCACCTCAAGTATATGTAATCGTTAGAAAGCTCGTAGTCGTAGTTCTTTAAGTTATAGTAATTTAGTTAAGTAACACCGTGGAGGACGGACGGGTCTTTACCCATCAGTATGCCCGATCCATGCCCAAAGTGTATGCGAGTTATGTAAGACTATAAATACTCTCTACCTTCCAAGGTAGAGAGTTGGAGCTCATAATAATATCTTTCACTTTCTCTCACTAAGTTCCCTAAACCTCTAACTTTCTCTCTAGAATTCCATCTATATGCTACTTTGTGTTATGGTTTGATGTGTATGTGAAAAGTTATATCTACGTGTTTAGTTCATTAGTATGATGAATTGAGTTTTAAGATTGGATGATTGTTGAAATTTCAAATGGTGGATGAATGTGTGAATCTTTTACGTGATTTTGAGTAAAAAAATTGTTGCTTGGAAGGTAAATGCCTAAGTAACATGAAAAATGCAAAATTTGGCAAATGCATACCGAAACAATTGTGTCCATGATCGAACGGTTCCATACAAGTATATATACCAAAATTCACTTTTCGAGAAAAACACACACACACTAATTCTCCAATGGGTTTTGCAAAATTCGGCCCAAGAAAAGCTAATTGAAGATTGTTTAAGTTATAGGAGAACATCATGGCACCCAAACAAATATGCATCTACATTCAATTAACTCAATTGTGGTTTAATTAGAGCATTTGATTCAATTGCATATTAGGTCACCAACTTGGGGTTTTTGTTATAATCAATTAAGTTGTAATATTTTTGGATTAAGTGGGTAATTGATATAGAATGCATTGCAAGAAGAATTGTATTGATTGATTCACCATGGAATGAATATTAGATGATTGAATTTTCGGATTTGATTAGGTTGTGCTAGTGAATCAAGATAAGTTGCAATTGGTGTTGAACACCGTTATTACTTGTCGATGATGAAAACTCAATCGCCATCTCCATTATAATTCAATCATTACACAATGCGAAGGTGAGAATGATGGTCATGACGGGGAGAATGATAGATGCGACGGTGAAGTTGATTGGGAGAGAAGAAAAGAGATGAAAAGAGAGAAAAAGATTATATATACTCAAGAGACGTAAAAAGACCAAATGACCCTAGAAATTAAAAATAAAACTGATGGGGCGGGGACACGTGGCAACATTTAGTTGCTTCCTAAGCTTCTCATTATAAGCCTTTTCTCAAAGTATCCCATCTCTCTCTCTCTCTATATATATATATATATATATATATATATATATATATATATATATATATATATCCGTGTAAAATCGGCCCAGCGCCGATTAATCCACGATAATCACCGATCGCTCACTAAGCGCCTTGATTTATCATAATCGGCCTATTTAATCGGTTTGGTCAAAGATCGCTTAAAATCACCAACAAACCGATTAATTGGACAAAATCGGTCTAATCGATTAATCGGACAAAAGCGCTTAAAATTGGTCAACAAAATCCCTTAAAAATTGGACAAAATCACTTAAAAATCAGTCAACAAACCGATTAATCGGACAAAATCGGTAAAGGTCGCTTAAAAATGGTCAACAAACAGAGTAATATTTATGTTTGACTTTGAACTTTGAAGAATTATATATTATGTCTATATTTGAACACTTGAAATATTTGAACTTTAATGGAATACGCTTATCCGATACATATAAAATAAAATAATATCTAAAATTACATTTTTGTGCATAAAAATTCCAATCCGATTAATCCCCGATTAGTCCCCGCCTAACCGATTAATCGCTAGGCCCTACCCAACCGCCTCACTAGCGCTAGCTGATTTTACAACCTATATATATATATATATATATATATATATATATATATATATATATATATATATATATATATATATATATATATATATATATATATATATATATATATATATATATATATATATATATATATATGTATGTATGTATATATATATATATATATAGAGTTAGATTAAATAAGAAGAAAAAATAAAATAAGAAGAAGGAACTACAACCACTTCATTTCTAGATGATCTACAAAATAGATGCATCTCCCCTTAAAATTTTCATCCATATTTGAAATATGTGGTAGAAATCCTTCTTATTCTTCTCATTTTAATTTTTTTCTTCATCAATCCCTTCCTATATATATATATATATATATATATATATATATATATATATATATATATATATATATATATATATATATATATATATATATATATATATATATATATATATATATATAATTTACGTTATTTTCGCTTTTTAATTCGCTTTTCTTCGCTTTCATACGTCATTCGCTTTTATACGCCGCCCGCTTTCATATGTTTTTGTCTGCTTTCATAAATTTTATCCGTTTCGTCCATTATTCATACTTTTGATCCGCTTTCATTCGTGTTTTACGCTTTCATACATATTTGTCCATTTTCACGTTTTCCGCTTTTAAATGTTTTCGCCGCTTTTAACGCTTACACGCTTTCGAATATCACAAGTGGCATTACGAATATCACAATTGATATTATGTGATATTCTAATAACACAAATGATATTATGAATATCGCAGTGATATATGTGATATTTCAATATCACAAATAATTTTGAATATTACAAGTGATTTTCAACTAATGTTTTGTAACATGAAAATCACACGCGATATTCGAATATCACGCTGATATCCGGAAAATCACAAGTGATATTCATAATATCACGTAGTGATATTTAGAATATCACGAAGTGATATTCGAAAATCACAAGTAATATTCGTAATATAACAAAGTGATATTCGGAAAATCACAAGTAATATTCGAATATAACAAAGTGATATTCAAAATCAAAAGTGATGTTAACAAAATATCACTTGTGATAACATCACTTTATAATTTTATGAATATCACTTTAGGATATCTCGAATATCACAAAGTAATATTCAGATAATCACAAGTGATATTCGTAATATCACATAATATCACTTGTGATAGTTAGAAACGTATGAAAACAGACAAAAACTTAAGAAAGTGGACGAAAACGTAAGAAAACGGATGAATACGTATGTTTGAGCGTGTTTGGATGATGGAGTCCTATGGCTTGATTCTTCGGTGTTACTACGACCTCGCATTGTGTTTTAAATCTCTTGAATAAATTTGTTCTCTTTGAATGATTTTCCGTTCAGTGTGAATTCTGCGAATGTTGGATGATTGTTTTACTTTGAGAAATTGACGAACTGTGGAAGACCTGATGCCATTTCTGACGTGTTTCAGCTCGATGGTACTTGCTATATTTCGCTTTTGTTCCTTATATGTGTTGTTTATTTGATTTGAACTGTTAGTGATGATTGTTTCGGACCAACCCTAAGATGTAGATTGGACCGTTAGGTGGTTCATAGGATGATTTTGACAACTTGAGATAAAGTATTGTTAGGAATTAGAAATTCCATGTTAAAGTGTCGGCCACCCCAATAATGGTCTAGCATATGTTAGCTCGTAGATTTGTCGTTGTTTACGTTATTTGTTAGTTTATTAGTTAGTTATTAGCGTAGTTTAGTTTAGTGCAACACCGTGGAGGAAGGACGGGTCTTTACCACCGTATGCCGATCCACAGCCGATAGGAGGTCGTGTCTTATGTAATTATAAATACCCCTTCCATCCATGGAAGGGTGGTGCTCTCATTCAATCTAACATTTCTTTGTGTAAACCTCTAGCAAGAACACCTCTCTCTTCTCTCTCTAAAATGGAAAACATGTATTTTGATCATCCAAGACCACTCGAATCATCAAACACAATAATATATCGATCCTACAATTGGTATCAAGAGCTATGGTTAATTGTGTTTTGATGATTGATTGTGGTTTGAATCGTGTTTGAGGTCTTTGCTTGCACCGTGTTTCTTGGTCGGAAAACGCTTTTTGAGTGTATGTGGTAAACCGATATTTGTTTCTCGCTTGTCCAAAATCGATATTAAATCGATATTTGTCTTTATGAACAATATCATTTCGTTTGTCCAAAACCGCTTTTCGCTTGGTCAATTATTAAAAGTCCCGTCATTAAAGTGAATAATATTTGTCTTGTGTCAATGTTGTTGTCCAAAAAATTCATTTATATAACTTTTGTTACCAAATCGAGTATCTTGGTATAACAAAGGTCAAAAACAAATATCCGTTGGCTTGAAATTTTACTAGCGAGTTGTGGTGCATTTTGAATGCAACATGTCACTATGTCCGATTTCATGAACTCAGAGCGAGTTGTTTGGTCAAAAGCGAGTTGGGCTTGTTTGACTTTTGAGTCAAACAATAAAGCGACTTATCTAGCATGTCATATAGCAACTTGGTGGATGTTATAACGACTGAGTATGATAAGCAATTCAAAAGATAACGACTTGAAAAAAAAAAAACCTAGCGACTTGATTCATGTAGCTACTTGTTATTTAACAAGTAGCGAGTTGTGCTTAATAACTAAGTGAAGCAACTTGACTCAACATTGGTAGCGACTTACTCAAGACCTAGCGACTTGTTGACCTCTTACAAAATCAAGATCAAACCATAATACCCAAGACTCGAAAGATAAAACAATCATTCAACAAGTAATCTCGATTCGGTTTGAAGTGTTATTGAACTGCTTCATCATTGACCTAATCTCAAAATGACAAAAGGGTAATTAATTCAAGATCTCGATTCGTTATGGATTTATGATAACTTTAAGATCATCTTTCGATCTCGTCAACCCATATAAATCCATCATCGATCTCATTCTTTACATATATCCAAAAGGACTCTATCATCACTGATACAACTTACCAAGACTCGACCCTAGCATAAATGAAAACAAAAGATCTCGCTCGTGTTAATAACTAAAATCATTCTTTAGGACAAACACAATCTCATCATTGATCTAAGACATGAAAGTCTCGCCTTACACTATCCGAAACAAAAGGATGAAAAATTAACAAGTATGTTACTTTCTCCTTGGTTCGTTGAATGTCAAACAAAATGATAAAACATACCCGCTACCACAATCGAATGGTCTTAGCACTAGCTTGATTCGCGGTCTCCGGTTATGGTATCAAATGTCAAATGATGAAGATGAAAGGCTAATCTCTTGAATCGTTATTGTTGTCTTTAATCCGAAAATATTTTTGGTGAGAGATACGCTTTTGAGGCGTGATATTAGGAGAGGCGGAAATATTTTGATTAAGTGAGATTAGGGTTTGCATTTGTGTTATAAGGTGCGTTAATACCCAATATTTAGGGTTATAAACACAAAGATCTAGATTTCTCACTTCTTTACATATGGAGGTGGGCGAATCGCCAGGGCCATGATATGTTAACGAATGTAGTCGAAGTTCTGTTTCAATGTTGGGCCGTGAAGTGGTAACTTTCATTGAATTGATTCATGGGCCTATCATCTGGACGTTGGGTTAACTGGTGTGATATTTGTGATCGTGTTTGTGAATTTGTGAATGAACATAGGAAATGTATATCACTTGGTAAAATGTACACATTTTGCAAGCAAGTGAACATGTGTTATCGATATGATTTGCATACATGAGGCTTGGGTCATTTGAATCAATGAAGTGTGTTTTAAGTGAATTTAAGCCGATATCAAGTAAGTGAGCATATGTGGTCATTGGCTTTCTAATGCTCTAAGGTTTCATGGACATGCTTTACAATGTATCGAGCTTAACTATGTGTATCGACGTAAGATTTGGTTTCGGATAAACATTTGGATTTATTGATTAGGATCGGGTTAATTTGTGCTAATTGGATCAAATTCAAAGTTGTGGTTAGACTTCTAATTTAGATCGTATATATGAGCTTTGATCTTATGATGACTTTGATGATTGGATTGTTTTCTTAGACCGGCCTTGATTTTTACAAGTAACCAAGTTTGGTGAGTACACACGATTGGGTCGATGGGCTTCTAGATTTGAGATTTGATGAGATATGAAACATGCAATTTGATGATACTGATTTGAGAAGTGATGAGAGTTGTTGTGATATATGATTGTATGATGTGATTTGAGGTGATAGGCGGTGGATACTTTGGTTTATACATTTACACAATTGACACTATTTTACGGCTTGAAGTGTTTATTGAAAATGTTGACTACGGGGTTGTTGGTACGGTATTTCTTGTTTGGATTTGAAGTGAGGTTTTCCGGGCGCGGTTACTTATTTTTTATCTTCTTTCTTTCTACCCTTCCGCGAAGATGACTTGTTTGGGCATTTATTGAGTGTGATAAAGACTTGGCTATTTAGTTACTTTTGTGATTCTTTCTCGCTTAACCACAACGTAACTATCACTTCGGTGTCTCACGCAGTTGAGGATACGTCAAGAGGTTTTGTACATTGGGTACACCATTTCTTCTTCACAAGGATTAGTACAAGTTTAAGTAACATATCTGGGGAATTCTACTTCATGATCAAATTTGGTATATTGGATTTACTTCTCCTGTCACACCCCCAAATTACCTGTTTTGCAGCGGAATGGAATTCCTGGGGATTGACTGTCATAGCATCACAATCACAGTTATATTGAACGACCTAAAGTGTCGTTTGGAAAATACATCGTTTGATTTAATAAAACGATCAGAGTTTACAAAGTATAGGTCCCAAATGAAAATCATCTTGTGCGGAAATAAGTTTGTTACAATTCAAACGATGTTTTAAAGTATGTAAAACCCAAGTGAGACGCATCGTCACCGCGACTCTAAGATGTGTCCACATGCATGCCATGAAGTGTATGCCTTAGATACCTGAGATAAAAACATGCTAAAAAGTGTCAACACAAAGGTTGAGTGAGTTCATAGAGTTTGTGTTGAAATGTAAAGCTTTTCAAAATCATTTATGCAAAAGGCATTGTAATCCACCAGCCCAAGTTCACCATACAAAACTTGCAACTCGTGTGTTCACAACCCACCGCCAAAATGTGTATAGTTTATGTTCAAACACTTGATGTCAAATGAATTTACAATAGAACCTAACTCGACGAGAACAATAGCACTTAATCAATAGGACTAGACTCAATGTATCGAAGAGTCAAGCGATTTAGAACATTATACGACGAGAACTATAGCACATAATCAATAGTACATGACTCAATGTATCAAGAGTCAACGATATAGTACTTTATTCGACGATAACTATAGCATGCAAACAAGAACAATTGATATTGTACAACATTCGGTTTTGAAACGATAGTAATCATGATAGAGTTATCCTTAAAATATAAAGTACTTGTGAAAATAAAAGCAAGTAGTTGAGCATGTATCTCCCCAAAAATAGTACAAAACAATTGAAAATGGGGCTATGAAAACTCACTTGATAAATTGGTATGATGACAAGAGTGAGTACACCGAGATGTAGTGTGATGCTTTAACCTTGACCTATTGTGAATGTTATGATACGCAATGAGTTATGATGTAATGTTATGCATGCATTCCAGTATGTTATTTATACCATTTGTGAGTTTTGAAAATAATACTCTTCGTTTAAAATACTCTTTTGACGTCTTGACCAATCTTAAATTACTTTACAAGTATTTACGCCAAATGTCATCCTACAATAGTTTCTTAATGATTTATTGGGAAATTATAACTTTTCGTCAGTAAAATAATGTCGTTGGAAATTTCATGAAAGTGACAAAATGGCTTGAAAAGCTAGCTAGTCGAAATGGTGTCGTCGAACGTTAGGAAACGAACTCAACGGTTTTGGAAAGCTTGTATCAAAATCTAGAAGTTTTAGTACATGAGTTTTCGTCATAGAGGTCTCGAACATAAAGAAAAACATAGGTTAAGTAGGGTGATTTTGTCCAAATATGGTTCAAAAGTGAGTTTCGGCGAAGTTTAAACAACCGTAAATAATTTATTACAACTCCGCTATACAAACGGTTGGTCGTTTTGGAAAATATGCTTGATGATCTAAATTTTATTAGAAGACATCTCATACAAAAGTTCTACGTCACGTTAAACATAGCCTTCAACATGGTCGCTTTGTTTACCGTAACACTTGACAAATAAAATAATATAGTTTTCTAAAAGTGAAGTTACGGCAACTTCATAAAACGTATATTTTAGTCGTTACAAACCGCTTTCACGTATTATACGTCCTTAACTTCGTATCAAAGTATACTAATATATTTTGATAAGTCGAAATAATTTATAAAGCTTAAGACTCGTTTTTGACTCGAATAAAACAATAATAGTGTGCTGAAATTTTAAAATATATATTTCGTCATCAAACTTGAAAAATTCATAACTTCTTCGTTATAACTCCGCTTTAATCCGTTCTGCTGCTACGGATTCGTTTTAAAGTATATTTTCTAAATATCTAGGCCAAAATTCTATGTCTACTGTCGCTTTTCCGAATTTCAAAATAAGATCAGACCACTTTTTAGACTTGTCGAAAGAGTTTTCTCGCACTAAACCTATTCCAATCCCTTCAAAACAACTCCAAAGCTATTCTAATCCTACCATACACCTTCTTAGGGTGTCATGGGTTCCTAAACATCATCAAGACCAATCTATAACAAGGATAAATTATAGGATGACTTATATATATAAACTCTAAAACCATGTTAAAAATGGTATAAATAACCATAAGTCTTGCATGCTTGCTCGAAAATGAAGAAATACATATGAAATGAAAATGAAAGATGTAAATGAAAATGATATGCTTACAAGTTACTTGATGAGGTGCAAAGAACAAAGGTTTTAACCTAAACACCCTAGGTTTTTATTTCAAAACCTTTAATAAGAGTGTAACTAGAGTGTTTTACTTGATCTTGGAAAATTTTGATGATTCTTCTAACACCCTTGTGTTGGCCGGTTTTAGAGAGAAGGAAAACAAGAGGAGAGAACACTTTTACTAACTTGAATTATTTGAGGTGAATGAAATGTGAAGTGAAAGTTGAGTAAATATCTATACATGTTGAAAAATTTTACCAACTAATTAAATGCAACCCCCCCTTGGTCGGCCAAGGGGGAAAGCATTTTCCAAAATATCTTTTTTTTTTTCTTTTATATATTGTGTAATTATTTGTTTGTAAGAACAAAATGTAGTTAAGGTAAATAGGTTGTAACTTGTATATAGTTGTGAAATTAGAGTAACATGAACAAAAAAATAAGTTTTAATGGATCAAGTAAAGTATAATGAGATCATAAAAATTGTAAAAATACATTTCTTGTAAAATTTGAGTGATATAATAATTATCGTGTAGTTTTTAAGAAAAACGTCGCAATAATATAAATTTAACAATTTATATACAAAATAAATTTAAAACACTGGTAAACTCATAATATTATTTTTATGAACTTAATGTAAGTATAAAAATATATCGGGACAATTTTTGGAAGTATCGGATTAAATGTTCAAAATAATAATTTACGCGATAACGTTTATTTAATATAAAATTTACGCGTTTAAGGTGAAATGAAAAATCATGAATGAACTAACATGATGCAAATGTTGTTAACGAAATGTAGACTAAACTTAGTCTATATGAAATGTCCGTAATGATATGATCATGAATTCGCCGCTAAACCATTAAGGTTACGCGAATTTGGAACACGTAAACCTAGTTTACGATAAATGATGAAATAGTGAAACCCGAGAAATGACTTGAAATTGCGAGTTGTCACATTCGCCCATCAAAAAGGAATCCACGAATTGGGTTAGTGGTCTATCAATTTTGAGTTTATGGTGAATATCGAGAGAGAAGACATGGAGAAGTGTCGTTACGGTTATCGATGATTGAGAGTGTCTAAAACATCATAGCAAGGAAAATATCGGATGAATCTCTCATAAGTAACACTTTGAATTGGAACATGTGAACATTTTGCTTGCACTAAGATTTATAAATAACCGCCCTAACATAACATGATCCCTCCGAATTAGACATAGTTAGCTAGGCTATGTATAATTAAGGAACGATGACGTGACATTCGGTTTAGTCGTTATAACTCTCAATGTTTACAAAGATTTAAACCATGTCGTTAAATTGGTAGTTAAAGTAAAAAGAATTAAAATTCTCGTAAATGATATCGAATCGAAAGGAAATAAAGTACGCTAGATGAGAATATTTTACAACGAGTGGTTTAGCAAAAGTAGTACATCTTAAGTTATAAAGTTTGGGATACGATGGAAGACATAAACTTAGTACGACATAGTACATAAGGAGAAATAAGATCATTAGTTTCGAACTTCTTGGTCTTCCGCGTTGTTGAAATCTGTTGAGCTTTGCCTCCTTCTAACATGTATGCATTCCATGAGCACCTTCAACTTGTTGATCTTGGTTTTGAGGACATTGGTTCCGATAGTGTCCTTGCTCCCACATCCAAGCACGTGACTATGGCCTTGCCCTGCGGTCCTTTGCAAGGTGTCCTACTTTGTGACGACTAAAGCATATACCACATGGACCATTATGATGTAGCGTGCATTGGTGGCATCGCGGTAAGTTTGCATAAGCTCTTCCCTTTGTTGGTGCGACAACATAGACCCAGCGACTTCTTGTCTTCTATTCGTTGTCGATGATGGTTAGTGTTACGGTTTGGTTGTTGTTATTGTAACCTCCTTGGTCATTTTCCCATTTCCTTTTGTTGTTGTTGATTTGGTTATCGTCGTTGTTGTTGTTGTTTTGGTTATTGTTGTAGTTGGTGCGGTTGTTGGTATTGTTGTTACGGTTGATGTTGGTGATGTTGCCCTCTTTACTACTTGTGCCATGAGCTTTTGAGACAATCGAATAGATTCCTCAATCGCTTATGGATCAAAGGAAGTCACATCACCTTGAATAATCTCGTGAAGTCCTTCAATGAAAGCCTCCAGAGCTTCTCATTATCCGAAACCATAGATGGGCATAACACGGCCAATTCTTGAAACCCAGTGTAAGTATCAATGTCATACCCAATAGTTACCAACTCGTAGAATTCGGTCTCCAACTTCTTCACCTCCAAATGCGGACAAAACTTCTTTGTTACAAACCTTTGAATTGCTCCCAAGTGAGCTTGAAAGCATTTTCCATTCCCATCGGTTTGAGCATAAGAGTTCCACCACGACAACGCCCATCAAGTAGTGTACTCGTAGCAAACTTGACCTTGCTATCATCCGGCAATTACATAACAAAACACGGACTCCAATTTCTCGAACCATCGAACCATGGCGTTGGCTCCTTGGTACCTCTAAACCGTGGATCTCCACTTTTGAAATCCTTATCGAACGACTTTTAACCCCGGACCCTCCGCATTTCCTGCAGAAGACAAGCCTAAGCGAGCTTGACTTCCTCGCAATTCTAGCGGCTTGGTGCTTGGCCTCGGCAGAAGACAGCACACCACCGTTCCCATTCCATCCTTAGAGCATCGGCTATGCTATCCCTTATCAACTTTTGAATAGCCGCTTGTGTCAATTCGGGTGCAGCTTTCTTCGGCGCCATATCTTCTTCAAAATAAGAGGAAAAATGAGACGTAACAAAGTCCTATGTTAATAATAAGCGCTCTAAAGAGATGTGATAAGAAATGATAAGTTTGAGGTTATCTTTTTTTTTTTTAAATATGAATGATGGATTCCAAGAAGATGGGTTATGAGGTGTTGTAAGTGCTTCAAATGTATGATGGTTTAGTGACTTAGTGTGTGAATAGCGGTAACTTCGACATGTTAGTGGTGGTATAAAGGAATGAGAGTGACTTTCTGTACTTAAAGGTTTATCTCGGCATTCGACGTTATCGGTGATGAGTCAATTGATGTAAAATTGTGATAGGGAATGACAAAGAATTCTCCACATTAGAGTATGAGGAAAGTATAATGGGATGGGTATTTAAGGGCATCCATGTGACAATCGATTTGAAATGAAAGTAAATAACTCGAAAAATGTACGTATAAATCGCATGCAAAGTGAACATGCACTTATGATGAAATGATGAGATGCTATGATGATGTAGTTATAGTCTAGGGTCAATGATGCAACCTAGTTCTCTATAATCAAGCTCGATGCCAATCATCACACCCCAAATTACATTTTGCGTGGAATGGAATTTCGGGATTGGTATCATAGCATCACAATCAGTTATATTGAGCGACCTAAAGTGTCGTTTGGAAAATACATCGTTTGATTTAATAAAACAATCGAGTTTACAAAGTATAGGTCCCAAATGAAAATCATCTTGTGCGGAAATAAGTTTGTTACAATTCAAACGATGCTTTAAAGTATGTAAAACCCAAGTGAGACGCGTCGTCACCGCGACTCTAAGATGTGTCCACATGCATGCCATGAAGTGTATGCCTTAGATACCTGAGATAAAAACATGCTAAAAAGTGTCAACACAAAGGTTGAGTGAGTTCATAGAGTTTGTGTTGAAATGTAAAGCTTTTCAAAATCATTTATGCAAGAAAGGCATTGTAAATCCACCAGCCCAAGTTCCGCCCATACAAAACTTGCAACCCTGTGTGTTCACAACCCATCGCCAAAATGTGTATAGTTTATGTTCAAACACTTGATGTCAAATGAATTTACAATAGAACCTAACTCGACGATAGAACAATAGCACTTAATCAATAGGACTAGACTCGATGTATCAAGAGTCAACCGATTTAGAACATTATCTGACGTAGAACTATAGCACATAATCAATAGTACATGACTCAATGTATCGATAGTCAACCGATATAGTACTTTATTCGACGATAACTATAGCACGCAAACAAGAACAATTGATATGGTACAACATTCGGTTTTGAAACGATAGTAATCATGATAGGAGTTATCCTTAAAAATATAAAGTACTTGTGAAAAATAAAAGCAAGTAGTTGAGCATGTATCTCCCCCAAAAATAGTACAAAACAATTGAAAATGGGGCTATGAAAACTCACTTGATAAATTGGTATGATGACAAGAGTGAGTACACCGAGATGTAGTGTGATGCTTTAACCTTGACCTATTGTGAATGTTATGATACGCAATGAGTTATGATGTAATGTTATGCATGCATTCCGTATGTTATTTATACCATTTGTGAGTTTTGAAAATAATACTCTTCGTCGAAAAATACTCTTTTGACGTCTTGACCAATATTAAATTACTTTACAAGTATTTACGTCAAAATGTCATCCTACAATAGTTTCTTAATGATTTATTGGGAAATTATAACTTTTCGTCGAAAATAATGTCGTTGGAAATTTCATGAAAGTGACAAAATGGCTTCAAAAGCTAGTCGTAAAATGGTGTACGTCGAACGTTAGGAAACGAACTCAACGGTTTTGGAAAGCTTGTATCAAAATCTAGAAGTTTTAGTACATGAGTTTTCGTCATAGAGGTCTCGAACATAAAGAAAAACATAGGTTAAGTAGGGTGATTTTGTCCAAATATGGTTCAAAAGTGAGTTTCGGCGAAGTTCAAGCAACCGTAAATAATTTATTACAACTCCGCTATACAAACGGTTGGTCGTTTTGGAAAATATGCTTGATGATCTAAATTTTATTAGAAGACATCTCGTTACAAAAAGTTCTACGTCTATGTTAAACATAGCCTTCAACATGGTCGTTTTGTTTACCGTAACACTTGACAAATAAAAATAATATAGTTTTTCTAAAAGTGAAGTTACGGCAACTTCATAAAAACGTGTATATTTTAGTCGTTACAAATCTGCTTTTCTACGTATTATCGTCCTTAGCTTCGTATCAAAGTATACTAATATATTTTGATAAGTCGAAATAATTTATAAAGCTTAAGACTCGTTTTGACTCGAATAAAACAATAATAGTGTCTTTGAAATTTTGAGAAAATATATATTTCGTCATCAAACTTGAAAATTCATAACTTCTTCGTTATAACTCCGTTTAATCCGTTCAAGCGACCCGGATTCGCTTTTAAAGTATATTTTCTAAATATCTAGGCCAAAATTCTATGTCTATCGTTTTCCGAATTTCAAAATAAGATCAGACCACTTTTTAGACTTGTCGAAAAGAGTTTTTCTCGCACTAAACCTATTCCAATCCCTTCAAAACAACTCCAAAGCTATTCTAATCCTACCATACACCTTCTTAGGGTGTCATGGGTTCCTAAACATCATCAAGACCAATCTATAACAAGGGATAAATTATAGGATGACTTATATATATAAAACTCTAAAAACCATGTTAAAAATGGTATAAATAACCATAAGTCTTGCATGCTTGCTCGAAAATGAAGAAATACATATGAAATGAAAATGAAAGATGTAAATGAAAATGATATGCTTACAAGTTACTTGATGAGGTGCAAAGAACAAAGGTTTTAACCTAAACACCCTAGGTTTTTATTTCAAAACCTTTAATAAGAGTGTAACTAGAGTGTTTTACTTGATCTTGGAAAATTTTGATGATTCTTCTAACACCCTTGTGTTGGCGGTTTTAGAGAGAAGGAAAACAAGAGAGAGAACACTTTACTAACTTGAATTATTTGAGGTGAATGAAATGTGAAGTGAAAGTTGAGTAAATATCTATACATGTTGAAAAATTTTACCAACTAATTAATGCAACCCCCTTGGTCGCCAAGGGAAAGCATTCCAAAACATCTTTTTTTTTCTTTTATATATTGTGTAATTATTTGTTTGTAAGAACAAAATATAGTTAAGGTAAATAGGTTGTAACTTGTATATAGTTGTGAAATTAGAGTAACATGAACAAAAAATAAGTTTTAATGGATCAAGTAAAGTATAATGAGATCATAAAATTGTAAAAATACATTTCTTGTAAAATTTGAGTGATATAATAATTATCGTAGTAGTTTTAAGAAAAACGTCGCAATAATATAAATTTAACAATTTATATACAAAATAAATTTAAAACACTGGGTAAACTCATAAAATTATTTTTATGAACTTAATGTAAGTATAAAAATATATCGGGACAATTTTTGGAAGTATCGGATTAAATGTTCAAAATAATAATTTACGCGATAACGTTTATTTAATATAAAATTTACGCGTTTAAGGTGAAATGAAAAATCATGAATGAACTAACATGATGCAAATGTTGTTAACGAAATGTAGACTAAACTTAGTCTATATGAAATGTCCGTAATGATATGATCATGAATTCGCCGCTAAACCATTAAGGTTACGCGAATTTGGAACACGTAAACCTAGTTTACGATAAATGATGAAATAGTGAAACTTGAGAAATGTGACAATTCGTATTTTCGGGTCATTCTCAAAACATTATTCATGCTTCATTATTTATCGTTTATCGTAGACTAGGTTTACGAGCATCAAATTCACGTAACCGTAATGGTTTAGCCGTGAATTCATGATCATATTATCGAGGTCATTTCATATAGACTAAGTTTAGTCTACATATTCATTAACATCATTGTCATCATATTAGTTCATGCATGGTTTGCATTTTACATTAAACGATAACTTTTATTAAATAAACGTTATCGCAGAATTAATTATTTTGAACAATTGATCCATTAATTCCAAAATCATCCCGATATATTTTTATACTCATATTAAGTTATAAAATAATATTATGAGTTTACCCAGTGTTTTAAATTTATTTTGTATATAAATTGTTATATTTATATAATTACGACTATTTCCTTAAATTCAACCCGATAAATATTTATTCACTCAAATCTTTCAAGAAACGTATTTTATAATTTTATGACCTCAATATATTTTATCTTGACCCGTGGAAAATTTATTTTTATCCAACGCTACCCTAAATATTCAAAGGGACTACAACTTATCATTTAACTTCAAATAACTTACTAAATATTACACTTATACTTGTAAAAGCTACTCAAAACAAAACTCAAATGTTGTTCTCATATGTGTGTCGACATAGATGATGAGTCACAAAGTGATGTTTGCAAAATATCTAAGTAAAAGTATTATACAACTTTACTTTCACTTCATTTATTCAATGGTAAACCAAAACAAGACCAAAGTTCCATCTCTTTCTCTCAAGTAAATTCGCAGCCAAGGGACCAAAAGAGGATCATCTCCAAGTTTTCAAGACAAATTTTAATACACACTAGTATCATTTGTTACAAAGGTTTTGTAATACAAACCTCAAGTGATTAGGAAAACCTTTGTCCATAAACCTCATCATATCACTAGTAAGCATTCATATTCATATTTTATTTCATATTCATTTTTATGGTCATATCATTTTATTTGAGAAACATGCAAGTCTCATGATGTTTATACCATTTTAAAGGTTTTTAATGTTTTAAGTGTTAAATATATATAATCCATCCTATAATTACTCCTTGTTATATATTAGTTTTGGTGATGTCTAGGAACCCATGACACCCTAAGAAGGTGAATGGTAGGATTAGAATAGCTTCGAGTTGTTTTGAATGGGTTAGAATAGTTTTGGCGCGAGAAAAACTCATTTCGACACGTTTTGAAAAGGGTCTGTCCTTATTTTGAAATTCTGGAAAATCCGACAGTAGGTAAAAATATTTGACTTATATATTTAGAATATATACTTTAAAACGAAACCGTGGCCGCTTGAACGGATTAAAACGGAGCTATAACGAAGAAGTTATGAATTTTTCAAGTTGATCGTCAAAAACTATAAATTCTGGAAATTTCAGCATGAAAATGTCACTCTTTACGAGTCAAAAATGAGTCTTAAGCTTTATAAATTTTGTCGAATTATCAAAAATATATTAGTATACTTTGACACGAATCTAAGGATGTATAAAACGTAGGAAACGGACTTGTAACGAGCAAATTACACGCGATAAACAAAAGTTGTCGTAACTTTATTCTATTAGCAACATTAATATATTTTCTATTAAACATATACTTCGGCAACTAGGGACCATGTTGAGGGTCGTTTTTAACATGGACGTAATACTTATTATAAAAAGATGTCTTCTAGTAAAAGTAAGTTCGCCAACCATATTTTTCAAAATGTCCAACCGTTCGTCAAGCGGAGTTGTAATGATTAAAATACGGTCGCTCAAAGTTTGCCGAAAAACCATCCTTAAACTATATTTTGGGACAAAAGTACCATACTTTAGCTATATTTTTCTCTATGATCGGAACTTCTATGACGAAAACTTAAACACTAAAACTTTGAGATAATCATACGAGCTTCCCAAAACCGTTGAGTTTGTTTCCTAACGCTCGACGTGCACCATTTTACGACTAGCTTTTCGAGGCCGTTTTAGTCACTTTCATGGAAATATCAATAACCTTATATTACGATTTAAAAGTAATATTTTCACAATAAATCACCAAATGATTATCGTCGGATATTATTTCAACGTAAATACATGTGAAGTAATTTAAAATGGTCAAGACGTTAAAAGATTATATTTTCGACGAGAAGTATTGTTTTCAAAAATTCATAAGTGGTATAAATATCATCCGAATTGCATGCATAACATTACATCATGACTTATTACATATCATATCATTCATAATAGGTCGGTTTAGAGATTCACGCTATATTTGATTGTACTCACTTTTGCCATCGCATCATTGTCCAAGTGAGTCATAGCCCCTACTCTTTAACTGCTTTTGAATTACTTTTGGGAGATACATGCTCAACTATTTTTATGACATTCATGATATTTGCAACTACATGTTTAATCGAAATGAATGTTTAATCATACGAGGTAGCAATATTGTCATATTTAGAATTTCTATATGATTATCATTGAAAGCTGAATGTCTTGGGATTATCATTGAGTGAATGTCTTGGGATTATCATTGAGTGAATGTCTTGGGATTATTATTGAGCTAAATGTCTTGGGAACATCATTGAAATTTGAATGTCTTGGGATTTTCATTGAACTAAATTTCTTGGTATAATTATGTCAAGTAACTATTGATACATAAAGTCATGCACTATTATGTGAATTCATTTGCCATCATGTGTTTGAACATAAATTATACATATTTTGGCAATGGGTTGTGAACACACAGTTGCAAGTTTTGTATGGGCGGAACTTGAACCGAGTGGATTTACAATGCCTTTGTCGCATAAACGATTTTGAAAGGCTTTACATTTCAACGCAAACTCTATGAACTCACTCAACCTTTGTGTTGACACTTTTAGCATGTTTTATCTCGTATCTAAGGCATTCATTTCATGGTATGCATGTGGACATAGCATAGAGTCGCGGTGACGACGCGCCTCACATGGGATTTATACACTTTAAAAACATCGTTTGACTTGTACTAAACTTATTTTCCGCACATAGTAACTTTCATTTGGGACCTATCTTTGTAACTCGAATGTTTTATTAAATCAAGCGATGTATTTTCCAAACGACACTTTAGGTCGTTCAATATAACCGTGATTGTGATGCTATGACAATCAATCCCGTGAATTCCATTCCACGCAAAACAGTGTAATTTGGGGTGTGACAGATTGGCATCGAGCTTGATTATAGAGAACTAGGTTGCATCATTGACCCTAGACTATAACTACATCATCATAGCATCTCATCATTTCATCATAAGTGCATGTTCACTTTACATGTGGTTTATACGTACATTTTTCGAGTTATTTACTTTCACTTCAAAACTATTGTCACATGGATGCCTTTAATTACCCATTCCATTATCATTTCCTCATACTCTAATGTGGAGAATGCCTTGTCATTCCCTATCACAATTTTAATATCAGCTGATTCATCATCGATAACGTCGAATGCCGAGATAAACCTTTAAGTAGGGCGAAGTCACTCTCACTCCTTTGTCTCACCACTAACATGTCGAGTTACACGTTATTCGTGCATTAAGTCACTAAACCATCATACATTTGAAGCACTTACAACATCTCATAACTCATCCTTTGGGAACCCGTCGATCATTTTGAAAATAACCTCAAACTTATCACCTCACATCACATCTCTTTAGAGCGCTTATTCTTAACATAGGACTTTGCTACGCCTCACCTTTCCTCTTATTTTGAAGAGTTATGGCATCAAGAAAGCCGCACGTGAAATGACACCACCGCTATCCAAAGGTATATAGAGGATAGTATAGCCGAGGCACTAAGGAAAGAGCGAGCAACAGTAATCTTCGCCGCTGAGGCAGGTCATCAAGTTGCTAGACTTCTTCACGCCATGTGAGTGAAGGAGGATCCGAGTTCAAATTGTACATACAAGGACTTTAAGAACTGTGATCCTACAAAGTTCAAAGGCATCAAGGAGCCACCGCTATGGTTCGATGGTTTGAGAAGATGGAATCTGTGTTTCTTCTATGCAATTGCCCGTGATGACTACAAGGTGAAGTTTGCCACGGTACACTCTTAGATGGCGCAATGTCATGGTGGAATTCGTATGCACAACCTATTGGTATCGAAAATGCTTACAAGCTCACGTGGGATCAATTCAAGAGGTTGTTGACAAAGAAGTATTATCCGCGCACGAGGTGAAGAAATTAGAAACGAATTCTATGAGTTAGTGACTATTGGTTATGACATCGAGACCTACATCGAGGTTTCAAGAATTACGCACTATGTCCATCAATGGTTTCGGACAATGAGAAACTACTGGAAAATTTCATTGGAGGACTTCCACAATGTATTCAAGGAGATGTAACTTCTTCCGATCCACAAACAATTGAAGAAACTATCAAGATAACTCAAAAACTCATGGCTCAAGTCGTGAAGGGGGAAAACATTATCAACAATAACCGCAACAACAACAACAACAACAATAACGATAACCAAATCAACAACAATAAAAGAAAATGGGAAAATGACCAAGGAGGTTATAATAACGACAACCAAAACCGTAACACTAACCAGCATCAACAACATAATAGAGGGCAAGAAACTGCAATGGTTTATGTTGCTGCACCAATAGAAGGCAAAGGTTATGCTGGAACCTATCCACTATGTAATCGATGTAAGTATCATCACTCGGGTCTTTGCCCTGTTAAGTGCTACAAGTGTCAAAAACTAGGACACCATGCCAGGGATTGTAGAGGTAAATCCATAGTCACATGCTTCGGATGTGGAGAGCAAGGACACTATCGGAACCAATGTCCCCGAAACCAAGGTCAACAAGGTGAAGGTGCTCTTGGGAAAGCATACATGTTAGAAGGAGGTGAAGCTCGTCAGGATTTCAATAACGCGGAAGACTGAAGAAGTTCGGAAACTAACAGTCTTAATTTTCCTTATGTACTATGTCGTACTAAGTTTATGTCTTCCATCGTATTCGGATCTTATGACTTAAGATGTACTACTTTTGATGAACCACTCGTTGTAAATATTCTCATTAAGCGTACTTTCTTTTCCTTCTGATTCATTATCACTTACAAGGATTTTACTTCCTTTTACTTTAACTACCATTTTAACGACACGGTTTAAATCTTTGTAAACATTGAGAGTTATAACAACTAAACCGAACGTCACATTATCGTTCCTTAATTATACATAGCCTAGCTAACTATGTCTAATTCGGAGGGATCATGTTATGTTGGGAGCGATTATTTATAAATCTTAGTGCAAGCAAAATTTTCACATATTCATAAAAGTCTAAATGTTACTCATGGAGATTCATCCACTATTTTCTTTACTATGATGTTTTGTACGCTTTAAATCACCGACAACCGTAACGACATCTCTTCATGTCTTCTCTCCTCGTTATTCATCACAAACTCAAAATTTGATAGACTAACACGAATCAATTCGTGGATGAATTCCTTTTGGTTGGGCGAATGTGACAATTCATATTTTCGGTCATTCTCAAAACATTATTCATGCTTCATTATTTATCGTTTATCGTAGACTAGGTTTACGAGCATCAAATTCACGTAACCGTAATGATTTAGGCGTGAATTCATGATCATATTATCGAGGTCATTTCATATAGACTAAGTTAGTCTACATATTCATTAACATCATTGTCATCATATTAGTTCATGCATGGTTTTGCATTTTACATTAAACGTATAACTTTTATTAAATAAACGTTATCGCGTAATTAATTATTTTGAACAATTGATCCATTAATTCCAAAAATCATCCCGATATATTTTTATACTCATATTAAGTTATAAAAATAATATTATGAGTTTACTTAGTGTTTTAAATTTATTTTGTATATAAATTGTTATATTTATATAATTACGACGATTTCCTTAAATTCAACCCGATAAATATTTATTCACTCAAATCTTTCAAGAAGCGTATTTTATAATTTTATGACCTCAATATATTTTATCTTGACCCGTGGAAAATTTATTTTTATCCAACGCTACCCTAAATATTCAAAAGGGACTACAACTTATCATTTAACTTCAAATAACTTACTAAATATTACACTTATACTTGTAAAAGCTACTCAAAAACAAAACTCAAATGTTGTTCTCATATGTGTGTCGACATAGATGATGAGTCACAAAGTGATGTTTGCAAAATATCTAAGTAAAAGTATTATACAACTTTACTTTCACTTCATTTATTCAATGGTAAACCAAAACAAGACCAAAGTTCCATCTCTTTCTCTCAAGTAAATTCGGCACCAAGGGACCAAAAGAGGATCATCTCCAAGTTTTCAAGACAAATTTTAATACACACTAGTATCATTTGTTACAAAGGTTTTGTAATACAAACCTCAAGTGATTAGGAAAAACCTTTTGTCCATAAACCTCATCATATCACTAGTAAGCATTCATATTCATATTTTTATTTCATATTCATTTTTATGGTCATATCATTTTATTTGAGAAACATGCAAGTCTCATGATGTTTATACCATTTTTAAAGGTTTTTAATGTTTTTAAGTGTTAAATATATATAATCCATCCTATAATTACTCCTTGTTATATATTAGTTTTGGTGATGTCTAGGAACCCATGACACCTAAGAAGGTGTATGGTAGGATTAGAATAGCTTCGAGTTGTTTTGAATGGGTTAGAATAGTTTTGGCGCGAGAAAACTCATTTCGACACGCGTTTGAAAAGGGTCTGTCCTTATTTTGAAATTCGGAAAATCCGACAGTAGGTAAAATATTTGACTTATATATTTAGAATATATACTTTAAAAGCGAAACCGTGGCGCTTGAACGGATTAAAACGGAGCTATAACGAAGAAGTTATGAATTTTCAAGTTGATCGTCAAAACTATAAATTCGGAAATTTCAGCATGAAAATGTCACTCTTACGAGTCAAAATGAGTCTTAAGCTTTATAAATTTTGTCGAATTATCAAAAATATATTAGTATACTTTGACACGAATCTAAGGATGTATAAAACGAGGAAACGGACTTGTAACGAGCAAATTACGCGATAAACAAAAGTTGTCGTAACTTTATTCTATTAGCAACATTAATATATTTTCTATTAAACATATACTTGAAACTAGGGACCATGTTGAGGGTCGTTTTAACATGGACGTAATACTTATTATAAAAGATGTCTTCTAGTAAAGTAAGTTCGCCAACCATATTTTTCAAAATGTCCAACCGTTCGTCAAGCGGAGTTGTAATGATTAAAATACGGTCGCTCAAAGTTTCTTGAAAAACCATCCTTAAACTATATTTTGGGACAAAAGTACCATACTTTAGCTATATTTTTCTCTATGATCGGAACTTCTATGACGAAAACTTAAACACTAAAACTTTGAGATAATCATACGAGCTTCCCAAAACCGTTGAGTTTGTTTCCTAACGCTCGACGTGCACCATTTTACGACTAGCTTTTCGAGGCCGTTTTAGTCACTTTCATGGAAATATCAATAACCTTATATTACGATTTAAAAGTAATATTTTCACAATAAATCACCAAATGATTATCGTCGGATATTATTTCAACGTAAATACATGTGAAGTAATTTAAAATGGTCAAGACGTTAAAAGATTATATTTTCGACGAGAAGTATTGTTTTCAAAATTCATAAGTGGTATAAATATCATCCGAATTGCATGCATAACATTACATCATGACTTATTACATATCATATCATTCATAATAGGTCAGTTTAGAGATTCACGCTATATTTGGTGTACTCACTTTGCCATCGCATCATTGTCCAAGTGAGTCATAGCCCTACTCTTTAAGCTGCTTTGAATTACTTTTGGGAGATACATGCTCAACTATTTTATGACATTCATGATATTTGCAACTACATGTTTAACTGAAATGAATGTTTAATCATACGAGGTAGCAATATTGTCATATTTAGAATTTCTATATGATTATCATTGAGCTGAATGTCTTGGGATTATCATTGAGCTGAATGTCTTGGGATTATCATTGAGCTGAATGTCTTGGGATTATTATTGAGCTAAATGTCTTGGGAACATCATTGAGCTGAATGTCTTGGGATTTTCATTGAACTAAATGTCTTGGTATAATTATGTCAAGTAACTATTGATACATAAAGTCATGCACTATTATGTGAATTCATTTGCCATCATGTGTTTGAACATAAATTATACATATTTTGGCGATGGGTTGTGAACACACAAAGTTGCAAGTTTTGTATGGGCGGAACTTGAACCGAGTGGATTTACAATGCCTTTCTTGCATAAACGATTTTGAAAGGCTTTACATTTCAACGCAAACTCTATGAACTCACTCAACCTTTGTGTTGACACTTTTAGCATGTTTTATCTCGGTATCTAAGGCATTCACTTCATGGTATGCATGTGGACATAGCATAGAGTCGCGGTGACGACGCGCCTCACATGGGATTTATACACTTTAAAAACATCGTTTGACTTGTACTAAACTTATTTTCCGCACATAGTAACTTTCATTTGGGACTTATCTTTGTAACTCGAATGTTTTATTAAATCAAGCGATGTATTTTCCAAACGACACTTTAGGTCGCTCAATATAACTGTGATTGTGATGCTATGACAACAATCCCGTGAATTCCATTCACGCAAAATGTAATTTGGGGTGTGACAAGAAATGACTTGAAATTGCGAGTTGTCACAATGTGGTCACTACAATAGCCGACATAATGCGTGAATGATGTGTTTACTAAAGTGTTGATTGGATGGTTGATGATGATTGGACAATGAACCGCTGATGAACCACTGCATGTTCCCCTAAAACAGATATTCACCGAAACCCAAATTGTCATAACACATTCAAGACGACATTGTTTACGGTTTTGTCTTGATTTTGTAAAATCCCGCGAAAGAACATATTTCTCGGTTTAAATCATAGACTTGTAAAATCCCGTAACAATGGAAACATCCTGATAATAGTAAGGTGCGTTTCCGGATCTATATTACGGTTTATTCTTGGTTCTTGTAAAATCCAGCAAAAGAAACTATTTTTCGGTTTAAACCATAGAGTTGTAAAATCCCTTAATGATGGATTCATCCTGGAGAAAGGAAAGTGTATTTCTGGATCTTATATGATGCTGGTGCTACGATAAAGGGGGTACTTTATGAATTGGATGTGTGGTTGGATTATCGTCATGGCGGTTTGATTATTATATGGTTTTACGGGATTATGTGCTTTTAACCATGGTCGGGATGAAAACCATTATCAAAGTTCACTTTTAAGACCAAAGGAGGCTAGAATTGAGCTTTTAATAAGATGTGACAACGGAGGTAATTCACTATTATTTATTTGAGGCTGAAGTGAAATATCACGGGCGAGTGTACTTAGTATCTGAAGGTATCGGGGATGGATGGATGAAGATTCTTCAAGATCCTTGTTCAAGCTTATTTTCAAAAACAAAGACTTGGAAATCTAGTTATTGTTGGGTGTCTTTTACCTCTTCTTTTACCACTTGGGGGAATTGGGCTCTTATCACCACAAAATAACTATCACTTAAAGGAGTTACGTTGTAGTGCTCAGTGTCACATTCAATTGTAGATTTTCAAGAGGTGATTTACGTCTTATACTTGATGGTTGGTTGGTTGAAGAGTATAAAGTACTTAGAGATTCAAATGGGCATGAATTCTCGACACCGCTCTTCATTACATATGTGCAAGTTTAAGTCACGAGTTCGGGGTAGTTTACTTCAGGGTCAAATTCATTATACTGAGTTTTTCTCCATCAGCTGTCACTACAAATAGCCTACTGAATGATAATGGGGTTGATTACATGTTTTGCCTAAAGAGATTGAAAAGAGAGAGATTATGACGTATAAACACATCAGTTCATGCCTCGTACTCTAAAGAAAAGAAATGTGTACGTTTCAGTGCGCATTATCTTCCGAAGAAGAGAAATCTTCTTATGACGTATGAACACAACAGTTCATGCCTCGTTCTTTAAAGAAAAGAAAAGTGTACGTGTCGATGCGCTTTATCTTTTGAAGAAGAGAAATCTTCTATTATGACCATTCTCATCAACATGCTTCATACTTTTTCCATGCGCTTGGTCATCAAGTGAACGGGCTACCATTGATTGTTTTCTTATTCCACTTGCTCAACTATAATGTCGATGGCGACATCATGTGCTAATTTTGGGGAGAAGTGTGAATAGAATACTTTTGGATGATTTCACTTATTTAGTCAAGAATGGCATCTCCGTATGCAATTCTTGAGGGGAGAAGAAGTGTGAATTTTTGCATTGTTGATTGACATTTGAGAATATAAATGATCATACGGCTCTAAACTCATGTAAGAACCGAGCTTCTTCTTATCGGGTCATCTTCACATGGAGTTTTTCTTCTAAGAGTCGTTGGTTGACATCTTCACTCTGATTGATGAGTTTATCGACAAAGTGCTTCCGGTTAATGCTTCACGTATACATCAACATGATGATTCCGAACAATCTCTGTTCTTGTTTGATGTGATTGGTAGTTTGGTGTTACCATCTTGTATGTTCGCTGCGGCCGAATTGTCGATTTCCTTGATGAACATCTTTCATTCTTCTTTGATTGGGAGGATTTTAGTTAAGGATTTGCAAGATGTAAGTTAATTGGGATGCTTTTTGGTGGGATGCTTTTGGTGTGAGTTGAAGATGTTAACTATCTATTCCCAACCGCACAATCTTGAAGAGGTCGAGTCTGATCATTCTACATTTTTCGCTACATGTTAGAAGACTAAATACGAGTTTCATTTAACGATCTAAAGACTTCTTCTTAATCGGGCATCTATCAAGCAGTTGTCGGTTTAGGGAGAGCACTAATTGGGAGAGAGTTATAAGTCGATTCAATCCCCAATTAGACTTGCTCATATTCTTTAGCGATGACTCCTCGAGACGTTGTTATTGACTATTTCTCGTATTGGACATTTGACACAAGTTGATTACTTGAGTTAATCATTTATCACTTATTTGAGATTGAAGTTGACTTTCACAAAGGCGTGTTCTTATTTGATAACTTGCTCGGGCTTAAGAATTTGAGTTGAAGACTTGGTTTATCTAGTTACCAGCAATGAGGCGGATGGTTGAAGACAGTTAACTATCACTATTAGGAGTTACTTTGTTTTACTCGATGTCACACGATATGACGTGGATAATCGCAAGAGGTGTTAATGTCTCATACTTTGTTTGGGTAGTGAGTACTTAGAGATTTTCTTGAAGCATAAATTCTCTACACCGTTATTCCATCATTAGGTGCAAGCTTAAGATACAAATGTGGGAAGTTGAATTCGGTTTCAAGTAGGGTATATCGGTTTTCTTCTTGATGGTCACTCAAATTTTCTACATAAGGGTTGATAAAAATAGTCGAGAGAGTCTTGACAAGTTGATTCTCACAAGAGTTCAAGTGTTCTTCTCATAAAGATTTCAAGTATTTGGGCTTATACAATGTTCTTTGATTACAAGTGTCAAAACTAGCAAGGGGAAAGGAGACTCACATCTAAACACAAAGCGAGTAAACTTGATGAACTTAATTCTTCTAAGTGATTGAAGATATCCCGGGAAGACAAATGTTATTACCGCAAAGATACTCAAGGTTTGACTCATGGCGAGTAAACTTGATGAGCTTAATACTTCTAAGTGATTGAAGATATCCCGGGAAAACAAATGTCATTACCGCAGAGAAACTCAAGGTTTTACTCATCAAGGCTTTTAGTGTTATTATTCCAACGACGTGGGGGAAGTGATGTAAAAGAAAGTTTTTGAAGATAAAAGAGGTACACAAGTGTGTGATTCATTGGGAGAGAGATTGTGTACATTGGGGATGCTCATTGTTTTACTTGAGTGCTTAATCGGTGATTCGAGATATAATCACTTATTCGGTGTTGACATCCATGAGCTTGTCACCCGCAGAGATAATCAGTGACTTGGCCTGCTTCTTCAATGTTATCAGTTATTCATTCCTTGGGTATTGGTGTACTTCTAGTTCTTGAGCTTCATACACAATCATCAGGGAAGAAAAAATGTGAACATGGGAAGGTGTTTTCATTCCCCTCATGATGTGTATTTGGGAGAGTTCTTGAGCATTATACAAAGAGACTGACTGCATCAATTCAACTACTTTGGGGAATTATTCTCTTGACACCTTTTGGAATGGATTCCTTCAGACTTCAGTAGAAAAGGAATTTGAGAAGAGGTATTCAAATGTGGGATGATACGTTGTTGTTCTTCTTCTTGATGATATAACCCCGAATGGAGAATCTCGATTATCGTTCTTAAAAGGAGCAGCGGGATTTATGATAATGGTGTGCTTCTCTGTGCACCTGGCTAAAGCAAGCTTGAAATAGAGCTTCGAATCTGCTCAACATAAGGATTTTCGGTTTGGGGGGAAGCTACCAAAGTCTCACTTTCAAGTGGCTCAATTTCTCTCTTCAATTCAAGAGCCCTGGAAGCTTTGGTGGTGAATGTTTAAGAGTTGATGACTTTTATCTTCTACGACGTGCTGCTCAATATCCTTATCTCGGTACTCGTATCATCATCTTCTTAAACTATATCATCTATTCTATCTTTGTATATATTTATCCGAAATACAAAAATATAAAACCAACAAAAGAAAATAGAAAAATATAAAACCTTCAAAAACCCATAAAAATCAGAAAATTTAAAAATTCCAAAAATATGTTTTCCAAGACATGTCTTCTGGTATCGATAACATCTACGGTCTTAGAAATGTCATTCAATAATGGCACGGGACCATAGATGAAGTTCGAGCAGAGGTGTAAATATTCTTTTCAAAACATGTCAAAATAATGGCTTCTGATTATTTCGATGTAACCGGGCTTCAAAAAAAAGGCTTGCAGTTACTTCAGACTGTAACCCGTGCTTTAAACAATGGCTTTCTATTATTTCAGATAGCAACCCGTTCTTTTAAAGTAAGGAAAGCGCTACGCTAAACCTATTTTCAAAATATTTCGTGCACTTATCCTAAAAACAAAACAAGGAAAGTATGTCGAAGGACTGCTGTTCCTACACAAATGTTTTTCCGTCTAAAATTCTTCAGAAAAATATTTAGTCTTTTCAAAATTGGTGGTAAATGAGTTGCTTCAAAAACAATCAGATTCAGAGTTTTTGTTAAATTGAAAACTCAATCAATGACTTCAGCGCTTTTAAACTTTTCATAAAATGAGTCATGGATTGAGGGGGATAATGTTTTTCAAATCTACATCATAAAATGATGTTAACCTATGTTGAAGGACTAGGTGCCTAGGATATGATAGCTAGGATTAGATGATTAGAGTTTGATGAACACATTATTCTCATACATTTATATGATCTGATTGATATGTTGCATTGACTTTTATTAGTCGATTGTTGTTTGGGTGATGTCGACCACCATATATTTGTATGTGTGTTCAATAACGTATGCAGGTATATTGGTATAAAAGAATGTTCCCGATCTGGATCCCACAATCGAAGATGATTGGATGCTGAAAGGAAAGGGTAACTATATCTTGGGTTGACAAATGAAGAAACGGAGCTTAATTGGACTTCTATGGAGAGTTGGTATAAATGAAACGTAAGAGGTCTCACCGCATCGCCAGATGGTTTTCTTAAGTGATTGAAGAAGCGGAGCTTAATTTGACCTCGGTTGGCATTTAAAATGCAACGAAGAAGAAGTCTCACTGCATCAGCAGATGGTTTTTCTTCCAAACCCTACAGCAACAAAAACAGAAGTTTCTCTTTCACCTAACGTATCTTTGTGCAGGGATAATAGTGATGATACCATTTTTCTAAAACTTTGAATAATATTGTTTTTGAAAATGGTAAAATATTGGTTTTGAAAATATACTGGACTTAATTTTGAAAATCACCGGACTTCATCTTATCAAAACTTAAGTCACTCAATCATCGACTACGGTCATCGATTGAGGGAGAGAGTGATTTAAAATAATATATTTTCAATCGATATTTATTCATAAATGGTCCGGTTTGTACGAAACAAAGTGGTGATCTAAAGATTTAATGTTATGTCATGGTATGATCTTCTTTAAAACTCAAAGATCTGTCAAAATGAAATTTTTTCTGTTCTTGTTCGATTGTGAAATTATTTTATTTTACTAAAAGATCTCTTAAACAATCATACCTGACACTAACAATCTTTAATGTCTTAAAATGGTCCTTATCTGTCATTTTTCAAAATCAAATCTTGCCACGTCTTTCCCCAAAATTTTCTAAATTATTTAAAATCTTTTGGGATCACTAATCTCAAATGGTTTGAAATCTTTAATCGCGGGAGAGACCGTGATTTAAATCTCAAATCTGTTTTAAATGGAATTGATTTTAGTCCTTCAAAGGCACTCCTGCCTCCATGTGCCAAACGATTTCAAATACACAATGCACATGTTGAGGAGGAGGATTTATCCAAAGATCATATGAGTATTTAAACAAGGCCACATTTTCTCCCATGTTTTCTAAACCGAATTAAATCACTTGGGATCCAAAATCTCAAAGGGTTTGATATTTTTGATCGGGGGAGAATTTGTGATTTAATAATGAAATTTGATAAAGGTGATCATTTTGATTCAATTGTGCAGTTGCTCTCTGTGCTAAGCAAACGCTTTCGAATCTCGAAGCATATATTGAGGGGAGCATTTTAAAAGAAAATAAACTATCGAGGTACAAAAGCTTTTATGTTTTAACATGATGTACCTTGATTGAGTTTTCAAATGGTTTCTTAAATGGCTTTTGTAATCGTGGATGTGCTTCAAAAGAACTCTTGCCTCTATGTGATAAAAATGATTTCAAATATCCTATGCACGTATTGAGGGGGAGAATTTACCAAAGAAAATCAAATGGCTTTTTCCATGGAAATTGTGATCAAGAAATTATTTCAAAGAACTCTTGCCTCCATGTGCTAAACAATTTCAAAATCATATGCACATGTTGACGGGGAGCATTTTCTAAATGATCAAAACTATTAAGGTACAAAATGCTTTGATCTCGTATCACAAGTACCTTGATTGTTTTTCCAAATGATTTTTCAATTGGTTTCAAGGAAGAAAGAACAATACCAAAAGACCGACCAATTTATTTTATGCATGGAGTTATAAGGATGGTTAGGTTAGGTATTTGTTCCCACGATCCATCAGAACCGGAGGGATCTTCCCAGGGACAATCCACTAGATAGTGTCGAGTCCTTAGGAATATTGAAAAAAATGAGAAAAATGAGAAATGGGAAGAGTGCGGACTGAGACAGAGCTAGTACTAGAATAAACCCAACAAGGTTCTAGTTATGAAGTCTCGGTAAGCATCAAGGGTTGAAGAATGAAAAGAAATGAATATGAAAGGGTGAAAAGAAATAGCCCTCAATAATTCAACCTTAGGCGGTGAACCGGGTTCAATACATATGCTACTGGTGGTTACTAAGGTAACACTGGTATTGAAGACAAGACGTCATGGACCCAGTGACGCACTGCACTACAACTTCCCAAGCTACTCAAGCTCCTCTTAAAAGGACTTGTTTCATTCTCACGAGGAACCTACATAATCTATCGACTTTCTCTTAGAGATTGTTGATATTGAAGAAGGAGACCCTCTCCCTAGTCTCCGACACAGGAACCAAATGTGCACTATTGAGTCTAGAGCCAAGAGATCATCCAGAATATCTCATTAGGACACAAAATTAATGATGACTTGTGTTTCACACAATGTGGAAAGTAAGAATATATTAAGAGTCCTCGCATTATCCTTGTGGTATTGCCGTAACATCCGAGTGATATGAAAATATTCACGATGAAGATGGAAATCCTTCTAGAGCCAACATCAAACAAGCTCTTGGTGGGTGACATGTGAGATCTTCTCGTAAGATCAAGCTTGTGACAAGCGGATAGAAACAATGGGGAGATTCACTCGTGAATCAACCTTGGTCGAGAATGGAATTAACAAATACTTTTGGAAAAACCGTTCGATGTGCAAACCTTCTTTTCTCTAGCACGTCAAATGTGTATTCACATTTTCAAATTCAAAAGTATCTACGATTGAAAAATGCTTTTGGAAAACCGTTCGATGTGCGAATCTTCTTTTCTCTAGCACATCGAATGTGTATTCTTTCAAATATAAAAGTATTTTTATTGAAAATTGATCTTTCTCATAAAACCTTCATCGTATTGCAAAACTCTTTCTTCTAAGTAATACGCGATTGTTTTCAAATCATTTTCATCAATCGGTGAATCTCAATTCTTTGGTTCACTCACTCCGTGTAGTCTTCTTTGAGACGTTCAGTTTAAAACAACTAGAACAATTTGCGAAACCCTGTCAAGGAGATTCTTAGAAATCCCACCGATCACAGCAAGACTTGTCTTGATCAACGGGAACCGTCCGTGTGTACCTCAATTCAACGAAAGTGATCAAAGACACTTTCGTGGGTTTTATTACTAAGCTGTTGTTTGCGGTACATACGGACGGTTGCGGTACCGATCGAATTGAGACGTCAATCCAAAGCCGCATGCTCACGGCATCCACACTTAATTGAAGAAATCATAACTTGTGCATATCTACGAACACGGCTCGAGATATTTCTATACTATGTTCTGTGCTGCGATACAAATATCTTGAACCAGTAAAAGCTTCCGCTACTCTGATGAAAGATGTCATGATCCAAAAGTGTGAGCATGTCGGTCCAAAAGTCACAACTTCACATGATGGCAACACAATAAAGGGTGATCTAGAGATTTGTTGTGGCTGATGATCTCAAAGAAAGCTCGAAGATCATCAAAGATGTGGATCAGTTCAAAGACCTCCACTGAAAGTACAAAACTATGCGGACTTTGAAGATTCGCTACTAAAGCACAAAGATTACAAAAATGAAGAATTCAAGTCTACGAGCTCAAGAACGAAGTCAAAGATAGAATGCTAGGAAGCAAAATGTAGTTCATGGGGTGACCTCCCTTAGGGGGAGACTGTTAGGAATTGGAAATTCCATGTTAAAGTGTCGGTCACCCCAATAATGGTCTAGCATATGTTAGCTCGTATATTTTTCGTTGTTTACGTTATTTGTTAGTTTATTAGTTAGTTATTAGCGTAGTTTAGTTTAGTGCAACACCGTGGAGGAAGGACGGGTCTTTACCCACTGTATGCCTGATCCACGTACAGGCCGATAGGAGGTCGTGTCTTATGTAACTATAAATACCCCTTCCATCCATGGAAGGGGTGGTGCTTCTCATTCAATCTAACATTTCCTTTGTGTAAACCTCTAGCAAGAACACCCTCTCTCTCTACTTTCTCTCTCTAAAATGGAAAACATGTATTTTGATCATCCAAGACCACCCGAATCATCAAACACAATAATATATCGATCCTACAAGTATGGTCATCATGAAGGTATATTCATATGATATTGGTATTATGACGCTTGGCCAACGTGATAATACTTACATCATTTGACGTACCTCATTGTGATCATAGGATATCTCGAGGAGTACCTTAGAGCTTAGAAATCCTGGCACCTGATTGAGTTTAGCAAGACCTTGGGATCATTATGCTTATACGTTTAACCTACCTTCATCTTTATGTGAATTGATACGTTTGAAGTATCGGCACGTGTTAATCTCTGAGAAGTTCTACCGTTTGATTTATGTTACCATCAGTTCGTTGTAATCTGGTATGTCTCCGTTGTTACCGTTTGATTTCATTCTTGTTCACTTCAATTTTCGAGGACGAAAATTTTTCTTTTAGAGGAGGAGAGTTGTAAAACCCTAAAATCGTAAACGCGTTAAATGACCATAATACCCCTAAATCTAAAACCCGTAAAATAAATCGAGCTCGTCAATTTCGTTGATCATTTAATTTATGATATTTACACAAGATATTGAAAACAAAAGTTACATTATATTACTTATGAATATAACATATTACATGTATATATAAAAGTTATAAAATGAATTGAATTAAATAAAAGATTGAATAATTGTAATTATGGAAACTAGGTTAAATTTTGATACTCTCCTTAAAATTTCGTCCAAGATCACACGCCACACTCCCAAAAATTACGTTCCAAGTAAATCCCCAATAACTCTCCTTTAATACCTCCCATATCCCATTCAAAAATAAAACACAAGAAACCCTAATACCCTCACCAAAAGTGATGGCAATCTGTATCCTTCCTCCATCCCATCCGAAACTAAAAGCAAGAAGGAGTGGTTCTAAGAAAGCTATGGACGTGGTGTATTGATCGTGGGTTGTGATAGGTCGAAGGAGATTCTTGGGTGTGCTGTCGTGAGACTCTAAGCCGACAAGGAAGAGTGGTCGTGCATAAGCTTGTCGTGGGAGTTGTGTTGCTTGTCGTGGGTTGATTCTTGATATTGGTTCTCCATTCATCTTCGTTACTAGGGTAACGTTTTCACCTCGTCTCTATTCTTGTTTCTTTGATTGTGTCGTGGGATGTAACCAAGTGTATACATTGTTAGACCAAACTAGAGTAGATGGGTCGGTCCAAGATATAGATGGGTCGTACCTGTTAGGTTATGTATTAGTATATATACATATACAATCTAATGTATAATTACAATTACAATAATACAATACCTTTGAGGTTTATTATGGTATATGAGCCAAAACACTAAATAACATTTTTTTCCGGCACAATTCGGTACTTTTCAACCTCCATGAGAGCTCACGGATTTTACAAAATCCGCCACGCTTTTTGCTTTTTCGGCCAAACCACATCGATTTACGAAAAACAAAGAACACCAGTGTGATCCTCATATAAATCCGAACAAAACCCCCTAATCAATTTTGATTTTCCGATCACCTCACCATCGCCGCTGCTGTCAAACCCTAAAAAAATAAAAAAAACAGGAATATGGCTATGATTTCAGCTTTCACCACAGCCGATAAAATGGCTCACAACTCTCGTAAGTTCGCTTTTACCCTTTCACCAACCAATTATGGTTAGTGGAAAAATATGATTGAACCATTCCTCATCACAAACAATTTGATGGGTTATGTGAATGGTTCAATACCGTGTCCATCAAAAACCTTACTCGTTACTGAAGGTGCCACTGTTCCAAAGGAAAACCCTAATTATCCAATTTGGGTCTCCAATGATGCCCACGTCCGTATGCTAATTATCTCTACAATATCAGAAGATTCTTTTCGCCATGTTTAAGGTGCAACTTCTCGAGATCTTTGGTTGTCCCTTGAAAAGGCGTATGCACCTCATTCCACATCCAGGGAGTACACTCTCAAGATGCAACTTCTGAGAATAGAGATGCACGGTGATGAAACTCCTGATGCTTATCTAAATCGTGCCCAAGAATATGTTGATGCACTCGCTGCCATCAGTGAACATGTAAAAGATAAAGATCTTGTTATGCTTGCTGTCTCAGGTCTCCGTGAAGAATATAACGGCCTTAAGACAACAATCACTACCCGTCAAAGTCCAACTGCATTTAGTGAGCTTCATGCACTCCTTAGTGATAATGATTATATGCTTGGAAAAACTCGTGCACTTGCTCCATCTATCACTTCATCTTTTGCTGCAAACTACGCAGTGGGCACACCAAGCACCAAAGATGCTCGTCAAGCTCAACTTTCAGAATTAGCTACTGAATTGAGTGCTCTTGGATTCCAAGTGTCACCCATTGCACCATCTGGTCCACAAGATTTTTATGGCGCTCGTCAATCAAACAACAACAGGAGTAACAACAACTCTCCAGAGTGGCGTCAAGCTATGAAAGAAGAGTATGATGCTCTAGTAAAAAATAGAACGTGGTCTTTAGTACCTCGTGCTTCTAACAGCAATGTTGTTGACGGTAAGTGGGTATACAGGTTAAAAAGGGACAAGCATGGTGCCATCACTCGTTACAAAGTGAGATTTGTTGCCAAAGGTTTCCGGCAACAACCAGGTATTGATTTTCATGAAACATTTAGCCCGGTTGTCAAGTCGACAACTATTAGAGTTGTTTTATCACTTGCGGTTACTAACAACTGGCCACTACGCCAATTAGATGTTCATAATGCATTTCTTCATGGGCATCTTAAAGAGCAGGTTTATATGAAACAACCTCCGGGCTTCATTGTTCCACAATGACCAAATCATGTATGTTTGCTTCACAAGTCTCTTTATGGATTAAAGCAGCCCTCGCGCTTGGTTTGAGCGCCTTTCCAAGGCCCTCTATGATCTCGGTTTCAAAGGCTCCAAAACTGATCCATCTTTGTTTATTTATTCGCGTGGACCCAAGCTTTTGTACATCCTGGTATATGTGGATGACATCATCATTACAGGTAATGACAAGGGCACTATCGACAATATAATTTGTCAACTTGGATCGACTTTTGCATTGAAAGATCTTGGGCCACTTAACTACTTCACAGGTATTGAAATTGTTCCTCATGTATCCAGGCTTCTCTGTCTCAAAAGAAGTATATTTTGGAGCTATTACAAAGGTGGTCTTTCTAACTACAATCCGTGTGTTCTCCCATGGTTACTTCGAGCTCACTAAGTTTAGATGGCAGTGACCGCTTTCTTTAATCCGTAAAATATCGACAAGTTGTGGGTGCTTTACAATATGTTACCTTATCTCGCCCGACATAGCTTTTGCGATCAACAAGGTATGTCAATATATGCATGTCTCCGTGAGAATCAACGGTGCAGTTAAACGGATTTTACGTTATCTTCATGGTACGATTGAATATGGTATGCTCATCCGTTGTTCTTCCGGTTCTACTCTTCAAGCTTTTCTTGACGTGCTATGGAAAGGTAGTCCGATACTTCTCTTGAAGCTTTCTCCGATCTTGACCGGGTGAGGATTCGGATGATCGACGGTCCACGGGATTTGCTATATATCTTGGTTCAAACCTTATATCTTGGACCGCTCGTAAACAACGTCACGGTTTCACGTTCTTCTGAGTGAATACAAAGCTCTTGCGACACATTCTTCGAGCTTACATGGCTTCAAGCTCTTCTTCATGAGCTTGGTATCATTCATCTTCAACTCCTATACTATGGTGTGACAATCTTGGTGCAACATACTTGTCGCCTAACCCTATCTTTCATGCGCGTACAAAACACGTGAAATAGACTATCACTTTGTTCGGGAAAAGGTTGCTCAAGGAGATCTTCGAGTTCAACATATATCTACACATGATCAAATTGCAGATATCTTTACAAAGCCATTACCAACTCCTCGATTCCTCTTTCTAAGATCAAAGATGCAGGTTGTTGCCCGTCCTTAGCTTGCGGGGGCGTGTTAGACCAAACTAGAGTAGATGGGTCGGTCCAAGATATAGATGGGCCGTACCCGTTAGGTTATGTATTAATATATATACATATACAATCTAATGTACAATTACAATTACAATAATACAATACATTTGAGGTTTATTATACATAATATAATACACACATTGTCACATAAAATGATACGGATAAAAAAAATTATAAACTCTTGTCATAAAACCAACTTAACCTGCTGTTCTTGGCGCATGAATTTATGAACCTAAATGTCGACCCTTACTCGTGTCCTTGTTTTGCCTATCAAAATGTATTCTTGGGTGCATGTCAATCTGCTATGTCGAACCTATAATAAATCTGTTATACTAACCTTAAAGCTAAACACCACCAATGAGAAAAAAAATGAATATCTACATGTAGGTGATAGATCAGATCAAGTGTAATGTATGCCTACTTAAAGCAAATCTACAACTACTATATGTGTATGTGTGGTCTAGTTGCGTGCATGGATGAAAGTTAAGCTTTAAGCTATGCCATGTGTCTAAGGAGGACACCGTGTAATATATGTATACATATGGGATCGAGTATGTAGTCATGTATGTGGGGTCAAGTATGTGGGATCAGATTTAGGCTGTGGGATATAATAACATGTATCAAATGTTATTGATTTAAAAAGGGTTAATTAAGGCTTGCGTATATGTGTCATGCGTATATTGTTTATGTGGGTCGAATGGGATAATATAAGTGTGGTGCAAAATATTTTTGAGAGGGCATGGGTGAGGGTGTGTATGCATGTATTTGTGCATGATTGTGTCCAAGCATGGGTTGTGGTGTTCAGGCCGAGGGTTGAACCAAGATCGAGTTTGTGTATATGTGAATGATTTGTGGTCGTTTCATACTTACTGAAGTCGTGTATGATTGCATATGGTTTTCTTAAGCATGTTAAATTCATTTGGTCACTTAGAAATAGATATACATCAAACCTTAAATCTAATAAGTACATATCTAATCCTTAACTTTTGTTAAATGACGTGTTGAACCCTAAGCTATGGTGAGTTACGTTTGAACCCTAATCCATGATAAGTTATTATACTAAACCTTAATTTGATTAATTTGGAATTGTGAACCCTAAACCTAATTAATACGTTAAAAACCCTAAATTGATCATTTAAATTTATTAAATTTTAAAAACCGTAAACCTAACTACTACTTATTCGGAAAACCCTAATTAGATTAATTATGTAAGATGGAAACCTGCTTAATTCGGAAAGTTACTAAAAATAGAAAGTTTCTAAAAATGGAAAGGAACCCTAATTATGAAATTTGAATAACTATGAGCCCTAAATAATGATCGACCACTATTCATATAGGTTCCGCGAAGGGATTGATTCACCTCGTGACTTTACTTACTTGTTTTGCTTGCTTCGACTAAGGTACAAATATTCTATACCTTTTCAGTAGGGTTTCTCATGACTTTCTGATCCTTTGACTTTGTTCGCTTATGATATTTCATTGCTATGATTTTCCTTTGCTATTGACCCTCTGATATTAAACCATTGTTATTGAACCTCTGTTACTGAACCATTGTTATTGAACCACTATTACTGAACCTTCGATACTGAACCTCTGATATTGGACTGTTACTATGAACCTTTGAATTGTGAACTACTGATATTGAACCTCTGATTATGATGACTTACATATTGTATAATGTGGACCTTTTTGCCTTGACCTGTCAGTTTGAGACCCGAGCCATTAACTAGGCATGGGGGTTCCATGTCCGTGTCATTGATGCACCAATGGCATGACTCTAGTGTGTACGAGTGATGTTACACACCGTCCCTTCTCATTATCGATTATGCGCTCGATATATATTGTATGGCCACTATTTGTTTGCGGGCGTATGGATGCATCCTAGATTTGTTCGTTATCTTATATGTTATGATTTATGCGGTGAATGATGTCGTGTGCAATACGCGTCTTCACATTCGGGAGCCGATCACCCATGGTTACTATTGGTTACTCGCTACTATGATATGATATGGTTTGTTTTGTTGGCTCGTGGTGGATTACTGGCCTTTCCTTTTACCCTACTCTACACCTTTGATATACTATATATATTGTCTAACCTTTCTTACTTTGTTCTCTGTTCAGTTTCATTATTATTATATCATTATATTTGTTCACTGTGCTTTTTAAGCTCAGCCACATTTCTTTTCCTACGACAGGTACATAAGCTAGGAGCTAGGGATTGTTTCGGTTGAGAGATGAGCTGATATAGAGACCATGCCTAGTCATCTTAGATTCCAGTTGATTATGTTTTGACATTATTAGACTTGGTTATCGTTATTTCTATTTCGAAGTTTTCTTTCTTTGAAATTATGTATTGTTAAGTCATGTTGACTTGCATTTCTTTGATTTATTAAATTAAGACTTCTGCTGTTTGATTTATGTTCATTATGTATATTCTGATATGACACCATACTGTGATACTTCTACCCTTATCGGGTTGGGGTGTTACAATTATGGTATCGAGCCCAGTTTCGACTTGTAGTCGGGACACGTGACATATGGACCCTAGGTTTGACCCGTAGAGCTTAGGTTTGACATGTGAGGACTTGGGTAGACATTAGGCTTCCGTCTACTTTGATCTTTTCCGATTCTTTTGATTTTTGTTCAGTTTGACTTGATGTTCTTTTGTCTTTCTTGATTCAACCTTCTTCCTTTCGAATTTGATTTTGTTATTCCATCTTCCGCATTCATTTATCGATCGTTTAGATGGAGACTACTCGTGGAGTCGAAGGTGATGGTACCGACCATGTGTTCTTTAGCATGAGTTTATGAGTGGAGAGGGTCGTGAAGCGTGCTGTCGCACCGTCTGTAATCTTTGTTGGAGACATCGGGATGTTCTTTGGAGGAGCTGGACGAATCAACCAGAGGCGCAAAGACGGAGACAAGATTCAACTGGTGGACACTTGGAAGAAATATGAGCAGAAGAAGTATGACCAGCGTACTTTAGTTATGCGATGAAACCACTACCAAGATTCGGGCATATTGTGGTCAACAGTCCAACCATTGAGATGTTGAAGAGATTCATCTGCTTCATTCGATTGGGTGCGTTTGGATGATGGAGTCCTATGGCTTGATTCTTCGGTGTTACTACGACCTCGCGTTGTGTTTTAAATCTCTTGAATAAATTTGTTCTCTTTGAAAGATTTTCCGTTCAGTGTGAATTCTGCGAATGTTGGATGATTGTTTTACTTTGAGAAATTGACAAACTGTGGAAGACCTGATGCCATTTCCGACGTGTTTCAGCTAGATGGTACTTGCTATATTTCGTTTAGTTCCTTATATGTGTTGTTTCTTTGATTTCGAATCCGTTAGTGATGATTGTTTCGGACCAACCCTAAGATGTAGAATGGACCGTTAGGTGGTTCATAGGATGATTTTGACAACTTGAGATACAGTATGGTCATCATGAAGGTATATTCATATGATGTTGGTATTATGACACTTGGCCAACGTGATAATACTTACATCATATGACGTACCCTCATTGTGATCATAGGATATCTCGAGGAGTACCTTAGAGCTTAGAATTTCTGGCACCTGATTGAGTTTAGCAAGACCTTGGGATCATTATGCTTATACGTTTAACCTACCTTCATCTTTATGTGAATTGATACGTTTGAAGTATCGGCACGTGTTCATCTCTGAGAAGTTCTACCGTTTGATTTATGTTACCATCAGTTCGTTGTAATCTGGTATGTCTCCGTTGTTACCGTTTGATTTCATTCTTGTTCACTTCAATTTTCGAGGACGAAAAATTTTCTTTTAGAGAGGGATAGTTGTAAAACCCTAAAATCGTAAACACGTTGAATGACCATAATACCCCTAAATCTAAAACCAGTAAAATAAATCAAGCTCGTCAATTTCGTTGATCATTTAATTTATGATGTTAACACAAGATATTGAAAACAAAAGTTACATTATATTACTTATTAATATAACATATTACATGTTTATATACAAGTTATAAAATGAATTGAATTAAATAAAAGATTGAATAATTGTAATTATGGAAACTAGGTTAACTTTTGATACTCTCCTTAAAATTTCGTCCAAGATCACACGCCACACTCTCAAAAATTACGTTCCAAGTAAATCCCTTATAACTCTCCTTTAATGCCTCCCATATCGGTCAAAATAAAACACAAGAAACCTAATACCTCACCAAAAGTGATTTAATCTGTATCCTTCCTCCATCCCATCCGAAACTAAAAGCAAGAAGGAGTGGTTCTAAGAAAGCTATGGACATGGTGTATTGATCGTGGGTTGTGATAGGTCGAAGGAGATTCTTGGGTGTCTTGTCGTGAGACTCTGGCCGACAAGGAAGAGTGGTCGTACGTGGTGGTCGTGGGAGTTGTGTTGCTTGTCGTGGGTTGATTCTTGATATTGGTTCTCCATTAATCTTCGCTACTAGGGTAACGTTTTCACCTCATCTCTATTCTTGTTTCTTTGATTGTGTCGTGGGATGTAACCAAGTGTATTGATGAGTGTCTAAATACTCATCATTTTTGTACAATATAAACCGCAAAATCATCTGAAAACACTCAAAATGCTTCAAAATGATGAAAATATCACAAATCGTGTTTTATGTGTTTTAAATGCAAAATATCAAAATCGGATGAAAAATATATCAAATTTTCAAAATGGCGTTTTAGTCCCCAAGTTTCAAAAGTTGTCAAATCTAGCCCTCGAATTCAAAATATGGAATTTTATCATTCAAGGTCCTCAAGTATTCTAAGTTGTAAAAATGGTCCTTGAATGATTATTTGGTCAATTGGCAAGAAAAGTCCCTAAACTTTGAAATTTTGCAAAACTAGTCCTTGGACTTTTAAAAAATGGATTTTATGCAAAAATGGTCCTTGTTCTATAAATGTTTGTCATGTTTGGTCCTTGTAAGAGCATTGGAAAAAGTTTAAGATCAGTCCTTCATCTTTGGAGAAGTTGCACTTTTGGTCCTTGTTGTTACTACTTAACCAAACGGATCCCTTTGTTAAACCAAATCCAATCCTTAATCAAATCCAAGCCCAACATCCAGCTGGCCCAAACCTTGACCCGACCCCCCTTTGTTATTAACCACCCGGTCAAAGAAAGTCAAACCCACCCTTAGCGCGCCTAATACCACTACTACTGTAGCTTCCCTCTCCCCCTCATATACACCAAAACCGGTCTGGTTTCTCCACTTTTCAACCCACTCTCCATGCTATGTCCCTCCACTCCTCTAAACTCCAAATTCCTTTAATTATCTCAACCAAATCCATTAAATGATCAAACCGCTCAAGACCTTTTGGCGCCAAAATGACATATGGCACATGAGAGATCCAATGGCTAGATTTTGGTGGGATAGATTGAGTACATGGGGAGCGGTTTGGCATATATAAAGGAAGGAAGAGAAGCTTGAAGAGTAGTTAGGTAGTTTTATTTTTCCTTTAATGTCGTTTTTTAAAATGTTTTAGTTTAAGTTAAATGTTGTAATTTCAAGTTAAAGTGTATTAAAGAAAGTTGTTATAGTGTATTAAGAATCTTTTCAAGTGTTAATTCGGTTATATTAAAGTTTCATGTTTAATGTTTCTTGTTGAGAAGCTCAATTTCAAACTCTCATTTGCAAACTTTGAAAAGTTCTATTTCCATCTCATATAAGCATATTCAAGCTTATTATAGCTGTGTATAAGCTTACATTCAAGGTTTAAGTAGTTTTGGTTCTTGGTCAACAAAAAGTCAAACTAGGTCAAATTGCTATGGAAGTGGTTAATGGATGATGCAGCATGGAAATGGTTTGATTTGGAATCCAGTGGGTTGGTATAAATAGGGTAGTTGTTCCTTGGGTGTTGTTTCAAACCACTGTGGCTTAGGACCATTTGTAAGTGAATTACAAAGTTTCTTTGCAAAACTGATTTGTAGTTTTAACTAGTCCATATCATTTAACAAGATGTATTTAGGTTAGCTTTATGCACTTTGATCATTCATATGACCCGTTAAGTGTTTATCTCGGTTTCTAGTTTAAAGCGAGAGTTAAAGAGTTGTTTGGATCACTTGTTACTCTGTATTCAAGGTTGATTCGATAGTGGATACTTGTTGTCATATACTTGTTTAGTTCATCTAAGATCATATCATCTTTATTCTACATCTGCTAACTACCAAAGTCAAAATTTCTTATTAACTGTCTCACTTTCTCAATGTTAAACTTTGACAAATCCAAATTTTGTTTTGTGTCTATAAATCATAGGTGTAACTAGCGATACCGATATTTCATCCATATACATCATTATCGGTCTTTAAATTGAGCTCAAACTTCATAAAGTCAACTTTTCATTTTCTTCAAAAGTCAAATGTTGCAAAATCGCTTTTAGCCCAACTAGGAAGAATTTTCAAGAGCTCATCTTTGGGCCAAAATCAGTGAAACTTGTGGCTTTTAAAAGTTCAATTGCTCTAGTTTCTTGTTGTTATTTTTTCATAATTTTGTAAATTTTCTAAAAGCTTCAAGCAAGCTTGTCTTTAGGGTCTTAAATGCCCTGTGCAAAACTCAGCTTATGCTGAGTTTTTCTCAGTTCTTTGCAAGCTTCCACAGAGCTCTCAAGAGCTTATCCATGTCTGATTTTTGGTTTAGACAATCTCACCTAGGTCTAGTGTAGGATCCAACATGTGCTTTTCATTTTCAGCTTATTTTGAATCCTGTGCATAAGCTCAAAGTAGGTGCCCCCTTTACTGTTTTTAGCTTATTGCTCAACATCAAATCTTAGCATCTTGTGATTTAGTAGCTGTAGCTTGTTGATTCTTGTTCCATTTTAGTTCTTTTAGCTTATTGTAGTTTCCTTATCAGTTTGGTAGCTTTTGGATTCCATTTGCTTATTCTAATGCTTATTATAATAAGCACTTGCACATCAGTTCTTAATTCCTCCACATAAGCACTTGTTTTTCCAATTTTCTTAGATTCCTTATATTATTTTAGACTTTTCCTGAAATTTTCAGATTTTTCTAAGTTGATTTGCTATTTTTCTTAATTTAAATTAGTTTTTAAGCATTTTTAATTAGCTTTAAATACAAATAATTAAGAAAAGTTTCCAAAAAATAATTTTTCAATTTTCCTAGTTTAAGAAAAATATAAAAAGCATAAAAAAGATTTTTCCTTATTTTTTCCCTTTTATTTGGCATTTTTCACGATTTCAATTAGTTTTAAATAGTTTTAAATTAATAATAAATACATAAAAAGTCTAAAAAATATATTTTCAGTTTTAAAATAAGTTTTATCATATTTTAGATTTTTCCAAGTTATAATTTCATTTTTCTAGGTTAATTTTGTATTTTCTTATATTTTAGTGCATTTTAAATACTTAATAAATAGTTTTTAATTAATAATAATTAATTAAATAGTTATAAAAATAATTTTCTTTTTCTATAAATTTTATTTTATCATTAGGATTGTAAAAATGTATTTTTCATATTTTTAGGATTTATATTGTGCAAGTTTCACGTTTTTATTTGTGCGTTTACGTTATTTTTATTTAAGCGTAAGTTTTAAGTTTTAAGTTTTAAACGTTCATCACTTTAAATATAGTGATAGCGTTTATTTAATATCTTTATCTTTTAATTTTCTTAATTTGTATTTAAGTCGCTTTATTTTATAAACTTTTTCAAGAGTGTAATATTGATCTAATCCTTTCGATCACTATCATTAGTGGTCATTCTATCGTCGATCAAGTGTTTAACACACCATTGAGTCTCCGTGGGACATAACGACCCGGAATTCATTATATTCTCGATCTTCATTGTATTTGTGCTCGTTGTTTTAAGTCTCATTACGGTTGGTCATTCACAGTGACCGACTTGTGTGATTAGACTTGACGGTTTAGACAGATCAAATTTCCAAGCGCATTGGGAGGCTTTAGCGTGTGTTAAACCTTTTTCGGACCCATTCTTGCACATACCCCATCTTTTGTAAAAGTTTTTGTAAAGTTATCGAAAATCCAAAAGTTCATTAACACTTTTCCTAAAGTGTTAAAATAAAAATATTTTCATTCTTTGTTTTATCATCATGTTTTCAAAAACACCAAAATATTCCTCTTTACCCTCTTACCTTTTTGATTCTTCATTTCTTACCCTCGATAACCTTTGATTCTTTCTATGTATTATCCTCGCCTCTTGATTGTCAATGGTGTGGTGGTCCTTATAATGGTGGCAATTGCCCGGTTGTAGCGTGGTGGAATCGGAAGCGGGTGCATCTATAACCAAGATCCCTATTCCTACCATAACACGACCGATTTATTCCATCGGCTACCACCTTTGTGAGACTCGGCGATTTCTTGTTGTAGTCTGTGGTGGTTCACACTCCGGTTACGATTGTCAATCGTGAAACACGCTTGTCTATGAGCGGGTTCGATAACAATTATGACTACAACACATACCACTCACGGACCACATCGGTTTCTTGTTGTGAGTATTGTGGAGGTCCTCACTCTAGTTCGGATTGTCAAACAAGGAATCCATTTCCTTGTAACAATTACGACTCTTCATATCATGACCAACCTCCACGGTACCAAATGATTCAAGCGACTCCTCATGAAACTACGACGGGCCTTCATCAAGACTCGGGTTATTAAAAGAACTTAAGGAGGGTCGGCTATGTCCTCCCAAGATAATCCAAATGAAAATCCATGGAAGTTTTGTTAGCAAGAGCGGTGCTAAATTAGATTCCCAAATTGCCTTTGAACAATCTATTAGGGAATCAATTGCAAAAGAAAAAGCGACCAGATCTAGCTCTCGATTCCGTTTCATTCACGATGGCGATGATGATGAAGATATCCTTGATATCCTACAATTTTATAACAGTTCATCAAGTTCATCATTGAAACTCCTTCCGTGGAAAATCGGGAGAAAAGACTATGATGGAATTACTAGCGAGAAGAACAAATGTTAAGTATAAAACATATGTATGCTAGTCCTTCTAAACTCCCTCGATCATTGTTATCACACCCGATATTCCCACTCACTCTCTAAACATGGGGATGAGCATCTTGACCTTTGTTCACGAAAGGAATCGGACGAATTTATAAAGTCTAGTGTTGAGGACCTTGTCCCAATCCCAAGAGAGTCACAGGAATTTCGATCATATGTGTGATTCTTCTTCCCTCTTGAGTGTTCAAATGATCAATTTGAGACTTTCTCGATTTTAGCGATGATTGTAAATCTTATGGAGACATCGAGTACGTTGAGGCATCACTCCACGTCGATCCTCTTCTTGAGGAGTTCTCCGATGAACTCACTCACATCATCCACTTTCATCGAAAATGACGATGATCTCTTTGATTTCGAAGCCGATCTTGGAGAAACTAGAAATCTCTTATATAATGATCATCCACTCATTTCTTATCCCATTTCCGACTCTTCCATTCCTTCTCTCACTCCGGATGAGGAAGATGACAACTTTGGAAGGAGGTCGATGATTTTCTTAGTGATGAGTCGATTCCAACTGGAATCGACAATACTACTGATTCGGAGGAGACATCCTTTTCTTGAAAATCATTGATTGAAGAACCGTTTCTAGCTCTCCTCCGGAAATTTTGTTACCAATCACCATAAAAGCTTCAAATTTAAGCTTAAAATGTCAAAATGGTGATTTGCTTCTTTCTAATGAGGAATGGACATGCATTGTAATGCACATATTTATTCCATTCTTCACAAATGGTGTGGTTGCTCTTTCCCTTTTCTCCTTGGGAATGAGGACACTATTTTGATCCGGCATTTTCAATTATCATTTTGAGCGGTTCTCTCTATATCTCATCGGTGTGGAACTTTCACGTGCTTCAAATGTTTGTCCAAAAATCTTGAATGGAAGTCCGATTGAGATTGTTTCTTCCACTTTGCTTCCCATGAACCAATGAATGCGGGTCGAGTCAAGCTAGCGACTCGGTAACCAAAAAAGATACGCACCATATGGGTTTTCACCCATATTTCGACTTCTTACCCTTTCTACCACCTAAGTGTGGGGTGATGCCCCACATGTTATATATATATATATCTCTAAAAAAAAAAAAACGTTCAAATAATGGCGTAATATTTCCCTTTACGTTCTTTGTTTCGGCATAACCGCGGTACTTTGAATATTGAGGCAATATTCATTTCTAAGTGTGGGGAATTCTCACGAATTTCATATATTATCTACCCAATTCCCCGTTTTGGCCAAAAATTTTTTTTTTTTTGGAGTAAGTGTTTTACACTTACTCATTTGGTTATCGATCCGCCTTGTCTAATAAACAAAAGGATTGGCTAATCCAGAACAAACGGCTCTTGGTAAAGATATATCAAATCCGTTTATATGGCTTGCAATTTGCCCAAATTGTATGGTTCTCAACTCACCATATCCTAAAAAGTGAAGAGTTGGCTAGCCCGCAAGGTTATGGCTTGTGGTAAAGGCGATGGAAAATCCATAATTGGTATTCACTCACCAAAGATAATATTGATAATTTATCTAAGAGTTGGCTAGTCCGGAAGGGTACGGCTTACGGTAAAGACAAATCAAATCCGTTCTGACTTATGATTTGCTCAAAATCATTTGGTTATCGATGTACCAAGGTTCTTACTTGAACTGAAACATTTGGCTACTCGAGTGATGGCTTTTGGTAAAGAGTTTTCAAATCCATCAAGTTTTCTCAAATCATTGCTAGGGACTAGCAATATCTCGATGTGGGGATTGATGAGTGTCTAAATACTCATCATTTTTGTACAATATAAGCGCAAAATCATCGAAAACACTCAAAATGCTTCAAAATGATGAAAATATCACAAATCGGTGTTTTATGTGTTTTAAATGCAAAATATCAAAATCGGATGAAAACATATCAAATTTGTAAAATGGCGCTTTAGTCCCCAAGTTTCAAAGTTGTCAAATCTAGTCCACGGAATTCAAAAATATGGAATTTTATCATTCAAGGTCCACAAGTATTCTAAGTTGTAAAAATGGTCCTTGAATGATTATTTGGTCAATTGCAAGAAAAGTCCCTAAACTTTGAAATTTTGCAAAACTAGTCCTTGGACTTTTAAAAATGGATTTTATGCAAAAATGGTCCTTGTTCTATAAATGTTTGTCATGTTTGGTCCTTGTGAGAGCATTGGAAAAAGTTTAAGATCAGTCCTTCATCTTTGGAGAAGTTGCACTTTTGGTCCTTGTTGTTACTACTTAACCAAACAGATCCCTTTGTTAAACCAAATCCAATCCTTAATCAAATCCAAGCCCAACATCCAGCTGGCCCAAACCTTGACCCGACCCCCCTTTGTTATTAACCACCCGGTCAAAGAAAGTCAAACCCACCCTTAGCGCGCCTAATACCACTACTACTGTAGCTTCCCCTCTCCCCCCTCTGTATACACCAAAACCAGTCCTGGTTTCTCCACTTTTTCAACCCACTCTCCATGCTATGTCCCCTCCACCTCCTCTAAACTCCAAATTCCTTTAATTATCTCAACCAAATCCATTAAATGATCAAACCTGCTCAAGACCTTTTGGCGCCAAAAATGACATATGGCACATGAGAGAGATCCAATGGCTAGATTTTGGTGGGATAGATTCAGAGTACATGGGGGAGCAGTTTGGCATATATAAAGGAAGGAAAGAAAAGCTTGAAGAGTAGTTAGTTAGTTTTATTTTTTCCTTTAATGTCGTTTTTTTAAAATGTTTTAGTTTAAGTTAAATGTTGTAATTTCAAGTTAAAGTGTATTAAAGAAAGTTGTTATAGTGTATTAAGAATCTTTTCAAGTGTTAATTCCAGTTATATTAAAGTTTCATGTTTAATGTTTACTGTTGAGAAGCTCAATTTCAAACTCTCATTTGCAAACTTTGAAAAGTTCTATTTCCATCTCATATAAGCATATTCAAGCTTATTATAGTTGTGTATAAGCTTACATTCAAGGTTTAAGTAGTTTTGGTTCTTGGTCAACAAAAAGTCAAACTGGGTCAAATTTCTATGGAAGTGGTTAATGGATGATCTGACATGGAAATGGTTTGATTTGGAATCCGATGGGTTGGTATAAATAGGGTAGTTGTTCCTTGGGTGTTGTTTCAAACCACGTGGCTTAGGACCATTTGTAAGTGAATTGCAAAGTTTCTTTGCAAAACTGTATTTGTAGTTTTAACTAGTCCATATCATTTAACAAGATGTATTTAGGTTAGCTTTATGCACTTTGATCATTCATAGCGACCGGTTAAGTGTTTATCTCAGTTTCTAGTTTAAAGCAGTAGTTAAAGAGTTGTTTGGATCAGCTTGTTACTCTGTATTCAAGGTTGATTCAGTAGTGGATACTTGTTGTCATATACTTGTTTAGTTCATCTAAGATCATATCTGTCTTTATTCTACATCTGCTAACTACCAAAGTCAAAATTTCTTATTAACTGTCTCACTTTCTCAACTGTTAAACTTTTGACAAATCCAAATTTTGTTTTGTGTCTATAAATCATAGGTGTAACTAGCAGTACTGATATTTCATCCATATACATCATTATCAGTCTTTAAATTGAGCTCAAACTTCATAAAAGTCAACTTTTCATTTTTCTTCAAAAGTCAAAATGTTGCAAAATCAGTTTTTAGCCCAACTAGGAAGAATTTTCAAGAGCTCATCTTTGGGCCAAAATCAGTGAAACTTGTGGCTTTTAAAAGTTCAATTGCTCTAGTTTCTTGTTGTTATTTTTTCATAATTTTGTAAATTTTCTAAAAGCTTCAAGCAAGCTTGTCTTTAGGGTCTTAAATGCCCTGTGCAAAACTCAGCTTATCTTTGAGTTTTCTCGATTCTTGCAAGCTTCCACAGAGCTCTCAAGAGCTTATCCATGTCGATTTTTGGTTTAGACAATCTCACCTAGGTCTAGTGTAGGATCCAACATGTGCTTTTCATTTTCAGCTTATTTTGAATCTGTGCATAAGCTCAAAGTAGGTGCCCCTTTCGCTTTTTAGCTTATGCTCAACATCAAATCTTAGCATCTTGTGATTGATGAGCGTAGCTTGTTGATTCTTGTTCCATTTTAGTTCTTTTAGCTTATTGTAGTTTCCTTATCGGTTTGGTAGCTTTTGGATTCCATTTGCTTATTCTAGTGCTTATTATAATAAGCACTTGCACATCAGTTCTTAATTCCTCCACATAAGCACTTGTTTTTCCAATTTTCTTAGATTCCTTATATTATTTTAGACTTTTCCTGAAATTTTCAGATTTTTCTAAGTTGATTTGCTATTTTTCTTAATTTAAATTAGTTTTTAAGCATTTTTAATTAGCTTTAAATACAAATAATTAAGAAAAGTTTCCAAAAATAATTTTTCAATTTTCCTAGTTTAAGAAAAATATAAAAAGCATAAAAGATTTTTCCTTATTTTTTCCTTTTATTTGGCATTTTCACGATTTCAATTAGTTTTAAATAGTTTTAAATTAATAATAAATACATAAAAGTCTAAAAATATATTTTCAGTTTTAAAATAAGTTTTATCATATTTTAGATTTTTCCAAGTTATAATTTCATTTTTCTAGGTTAATTTTGTATTTTCTTATATTTTAGTGCATTTTAAATACTTAATAAATAGTTTTTAATTAATAATAATTAATTAAATAGTTATAAAAATAATTTTCTTTTTCTATAAATTTTCTTTTATCATTAGGATTGTAAAAATGTATTTTTCATATTTTTAGGATTTATATTGTGCAAGTTTCACGTTTTTATTTGTGCGTTTACGTTATTTTTATTTAAACGTAAGTTTTAAGTTTTAAGTTTTAAACGTTCATCACTTTAAATATAGTGATAGCGTTTATTTAATATCTTTATCTTTTAATTTTCTTAATTTGTATTTAAGTCGCTTTATTTTATAAACTTTTGAGAGTGTAATATTGATCTAATCCTTTCGATCCTTATCATTAGTGGTCATTCTATCGTCGATCAAGTGTTTAACACACCATTGAGTCTCCGTGGGACATAACGACCCGGGAATTCATTATATTCTATGATCTTCATTGTATTTGTGCTCAAGCTGTTTTAAGTCTGTTACGGTTGGTCATTCACAAGTGACCAGCTTGTGTGATTAGACTTGACGGTTTAGCACAGATCATGTATACATAATATAATACACACCTTGTCACATAAAATGATATGGATAAAAAAAATTATAAACTCTTGTCATAAAACCAACTTAACCTGCTGTTCTTGGCGCATGAATTTATGAACCTAAATGTCGACCCTTACTCGTGTCCTTGTTTTGCCTATCAAAATGTATTCTTAGGGGCATGTCAATCTGCTATGTCGAACCTATAATAAATCTGTTATACTAACCTTAAAGCTAAACACCACCAATGAGAAACAAAATGAATATCTACATGTAGGTAATAGATCGGATCAAGTGTAATGTATGCCTACTTAAAGCAAATCTACAACTACTATATGTGTACGTATGGTCTGGTTGCGTGCATGGATGAAAGTTAAGCTTTAAGCTATGCCATGTGTCTAAGGAGGACACCGTGTAATATATGTATACATATGGGATCGAGTATGTAGTCATGTATGTGGGGTCAAGTATGTGGGATCAGATTTAGGCTGTGGGATATAATAACATGTATCAAATGTTATTGATTTAAAAAGGGTTGATTAAGGCTTGCGTATATGTGTCATGCGTATATTGTTTATGTGGGTCGAATGGGATAATATAAGTGTGGTGCAAACTATTTTTGAGAGGGCATGGGTGAGGGTGTGTATGCATGTATTTGTGCATGATTGTGTCCAAGCATGGGTTGTGGTGTTAAGGGCGAGGGTTGAACCAAGATCGAGTTTGTGTATATGTGAATGATTTGTGGTCGTTTCATACTTACTGAAGTCGTGTATGATTGCATATGGTTTTCTTAAGCATGTTAAATTCATTTGGTCACTTAGAAATAAATATACATCAAACCTTAAATCTAATAAGTACATATCTAATCCTTAACTTTTGTTAAATGATGTGTTGAACCCTAAGCTATGGTGAGTTACGTTTGAACCCTAATCCATGATAAGTTATTATACTAAACCTTAATTTGATTAATTTGGAATTGCGAACCCTAAACCTAATTAATATGTTAAAAACCCTAAATTGATCATTTGAATTTATTAAATTTTAAAAACCGTAAACCAAACTACTACTTATTCGGAAAACCCTAATTAGATTAATTATGTAAGATGGAAGCCTACTTAATTCGGAAAGTTACTAAAAATAGAAAGTTTCTAAAAATGGAAAGGAACCCTAATTATGAAATATGAATAAGTATGAGCCCTAAATAATGATCGACCACTATTCATATAGGTTCCGGCGAAGGGATTGATTCACCTCGTGACTTTACTTACTTGTTTTGCTTGCTTCGACTAAGGTACAGATATTCTATCCCTTTTAAGTAGGGGTTTCTCATGACTTTCTGATCCTTTGACTTTGTTCGCTTATGATATTTCATTGCTATGATTTTCCTTTGCTATTGACCCTCTGATATTAAACCATTGTTATTGAACCTATGTTACTGAACCATTGTTATTGAACCACTGTTACTGAACCTTCGATCTCGAACCCTCGATATTGGATTTGTTACTATGAACCTTTGAATTGTGAACTAATGATATTGAACCTCTGATTATGATGACTTACATATTGTATACTGTGGACCTTTTGCCTTGACACATCGAGTTTGAGACCCGAGCCATTAACTAGGCATGGGGTTCCATGTCCGTGTCATTGATGCACCAATGGCATGACTCTAGTGTGTCGAGTGATGTTACACACCGTCCCTTTCATTATCGATTATGAGCTCGATATATATTGTATGGCCACTATTTGTTTGCGGGCGTATGGATGCATCCTAGATTTGTTTCATTATCGATATGTTATGATTTGTCTGGTGAATGATGTCGTGTGCAATACGCGTCTACACATTCTGGGAGCTGATCACTCCATGGTTACTATTGGTTACTACTGGCTACTATGATATGATATGGTTTGTTTTGTTGGCTCGTGGTGGATTACTGGCCTTTCCTTTTACCCTACTCTACACCTTTGATATACTATATATATTGTCTGACCTTTCGTACTTTGTTCTCTGTTCAGTTTCATTATTATTATATCGTTATATCTGTTCACTGTGCTTTTTAAGCTCAGTCACATTTCTTTTCCTACGCTAGGAGCTAGGGATTGTTTCGGTTGAGAGATGAGCTGATATAGAGACCATGCCTAGTCATCTTAGATTCCAGTTGATTATGTTTTGACATTATTAGACTTGGTTATCGTTATTTCTATTTTGAAGTTTTCTTTCTTTGAAATTATGTATTGTTAAGTCATGTTGACTTGCATTTCTTTGATTTATTAAATTAAGACTTCTGCTATTTGATTTATGTTCATTATGTATATTCTGATATGACACCATACTGTGATACTTCTACCCTTATCGGGTTGGGGTGTTACAATTATGGTATCAGAGCCCAGGTTTACGACTTGTAGTCAGGACCTGTGACATATGGACCCTAGGATTTGACCCGTAGAGCTTAGGTTTGACATGTGAGGACTTGGGTAGACATTAGGCTTCCGTCTACTTGATCTTTTCCGATTCTTTTGATTTTTGTTTAGGTTTGACTTCGATGTTCTTTTGTCTTTGCTGATTCAACCTTCTTCCTTTCGAATTTGATTTTGTTATTCCATCTTCCCGCATTCATTTATCGATCGTTTAGATGGAGACTACTCGTGGAGTCGAAGGTGATGGTACCGACCATGTGTTGCTGCAACAGTTTATGAGCTGGAGAGGGTCGTGAAGCAGAAGCCGCACCGTCTGTAATGCTGTTGGAGACATCAGGATCTTGCTGGAGGGAGCTAGACGAATCAACCAGAGGCGCAAAGACGGAGACAAGATTCAACTGGTGGACACTTGGAAGAAATATGAGCAGAAGAAGTATGACCGGCGTACTTTAGTTATGCGATGAAACCACTACCAAGATTCGGGCATATTGTGGTCAACAGTCCAACCGTTGAGATGCTGAAGAGATTCATCTGCTTCATGCGATTGGGCGCGTTTGGATGATGGAGTCCTATGGCTTGATTCTTCGGTGTTACTACGACCTCGCGTTGTGTTTTAAATCTCTTGAATAAATTTTTTCTCTTTGAAAGATTTTCCGTTCAGTGTGAATTCTGCGAATGTTGGATGATTGTTTTACTTTGAGAAATTGACGAACTGTGGAAGACCTGATGCCATTTCCGACGTGTTTCAGCTAGATGGTACTTGCTATATTTCGTTTCGTTCCTTATATGTGTTGTTTCTTTGATTTCGAATCCGTTAGTGATGATTGTTTCGGACCAACCCTAAGATGTAGAATGGACCGTTAGGTGGTTCATAGGATGATTTTGACAACTTGAGATACAGTATGGTCATCATGAAGGTATATTCATATGATGTTGGTATTATGATGCTTGACCAACGTGATAATACTTACATCATATGACGTACCCTCATTGTGCTCATAGGATATCTCGAGGAGTACCTTAGAGCTTAGAATTTCTGGCACCTGATTGAGTTTAGCAAGACCTTGGGATCATTATGCTTATACGTTTAACCTACCTTCATCTTTATGTGAATTGATACGTTTGAAGTATCGGCACGTGTTCATCTCTGAGAAGTTCTACCGTTTGATTTATGTTACCATCAGTTCGTTGTAATCTGGTATGTCTCCGTTGTTACCGTTTGATTTCATTCTTGTTCACTTCAATTTTCGAGGACGAAAATTTTTCTTTTAGAGAGGGAGAGTTGTAAAACCCTAAAATCGTAAACGCGTTGAATGACCATAATACCCCTAAATCTAAAACCCGTAAAATAAATCGAGCTCGTCAATTTCGTTGATCATTTAATTTATGATGTTAACATAAGATATTGAAAACAAAAGTTACATTATATTACTTATTAATATAACATATTACATGTATATATACAAGTTATAAAATGAATTGAATTAAATAAAAGATTGAATAATTGTAATTATGGAGACTAGGTTAAATTTTGATACTCTCCTTAAAATTTCGTCCAAGATCACACGCCACACTCTCAAAAATTACGTTCCAAGTAAATCCCCCATAACTCTCCTTTAATGCCTCCCATATCCCAGTCAAAAATAAAACACAAGAAACCCTAATACCCTCACCAAAAGTGACGGCAATCTGTATCCTTCCTCCGTCCCATCCGAAACTAAAAGCAAGAAGGAGTGGTTCTAAGAAAGCTATGGACGTGGTGTATTGATCGTGGGTTGTGATAGGTCGAAGGAGATTCTTGGGTGTGCTGTCGTGAGACTCTAAGCCGACAAGGAAGAGTGGTCGTGCATAAGCTGGTCGTGGGAGTTGTGTTGCTTGTCGTGGGTTGATTCTTGATATTGGTTCTCCATTCATCTTCGCTACTAGGGTAACGTTTTCACCTCGTCTCTATTCTTGTTTCTTTGATTATGTCGTGGGATGTAACCAAGTGTATACATAATATAATACACACCTTGTCACATAAAATGATATGGATAAAAAAAATTATAAACTCTTGTCATAAAACCAACTTAACTTGCTGTTCTAGGCGCATGAATTTATGAACCTAAATGTCGACCCTTACTCATGTCCTTGTTTTTCCTATCAAAATGTATTCTTGGGTTCATGTCAATCTGCTATGTCGAACCTATAATAAATCTGTTATACTAACCTTAAAGCTAAACACCACCAATGAGAAAAAAAATGAATATCTACATGTAGGTGATAGATCGGATCAAGTGTAATGTATGCCTACTTAAAGCAAATCTACAACTACTATATGTGTATGTGTGGTCTGGTTGCGTGCATGCTTCGACTAAGGTACATATATTCTATCCCTTTTCATTAGGGGTTTCTCATGACTTTCTGATCCTTTGACTTTGTTCGCTTATGATATTTCATTGCTATGATTTTCCTTTGCTATTGACCCTCTGATATTAAACCATTGTTATTGAACCTCTGTTACTGAACCATTGTTATTGAACCACTGTTACTGAACCTTCGATACTGAACCTCTGATATTGGATTGTTACTAAGAACCTTTGAATTGTGAACTACTGATATTGAACCTCTGATTATGATGACTTACATATTGTATATTGTGGACCTTTTTGCCTTGACCTGTCAGTTTGAGACCCGAGCCATTAACTAGGCGTTGGGGTTCCATGTCCGTGTCATTGATGCACCAATGGCATGACTCTAGTGTGTACGAGTGATGTTACACACCGTCCCTTTCTGTTATCTGATTATGAGCTCGATATATATTGTATGACCACTATTTGTCTGCAGGGGCGTATGGATGCATCCTAGATTTGTTTTGTTATCTGATATGTTATGATTTGTCTAGTGAATGATGTCGTGTCCAATACGCGTCTTCACATTCTGGGAGCTGATCACTCCATGGTTACTATTGGTTACTACTGGCTACTATGATATGATATGGTTTGCTTTGTTGGCTCGTGGTGGATTACTTACCTTTCCTTTTACCCTACTCTACACCTTTGATATACTATATATATTGTCTGACCTTTCTTACTTTGTTCTCTGTTCAGTTTCATTATTATTATATCGTTATATCTGTTCACTGGGCTTTTTAAGCTCAGCAACATTTTTTTTCCTGCGGCAGGTACATAAGCTAGGAGCTGGGGATTGTTTGGGTTGAGAGATGAGTTGATATAGAGACCATGCCTAGTCATCTTAGATTCCAGTTGATTATGTTTTGACATTATTAGACTTGGTTATCGTTATTTCTATTTCGAAGTTTTCTTTCTTTGAAATTATGTATTGTTAAGTCATGTTGACTTGCATTTCTTTGATTTATTAAATTAAGACTTCTGTTGTTTGATTTATGTTCATTATGTATATTCTGATATGACACCATACTGTGATACTTCTACCCTTATCGGGTTGGGGTGTTACAACGTATGAAAACGAACGAAAACATATGAAAGCGAAAAAAATGCGAATTAAAAAAAACGTGAATTAAAAAGAAAAAAAACACATATTAAAAAAAACGTGAATTTAAACAAAAAAAACGTGAATAAGAACAAAAAAAGAAAAAAAAATAATGTGAATAAAAAAGAAAGACTAAAAGACAAGAAAAAAAACATTGACTTATGTTTATCTTTAAATCTTATGTTAATCCCTACAATTCCCCAAAAGGTGTAGATTGGCGGGAACACCCTGACTCCAGGTGCCTTTTGGCACCAGCCATTGTCCACCCCGCAAGGAATAGCTCCAACAACTCTCTAGGCCTGGTGGGGCACCAACAGGAGTAAGCACGAGCCAAGATTCGGACCCCTGAGCTCTTATTCCATAAAGTCTCTCCAGTGTGCCCATAGATATTGCGGAGGTGGGTACTTATATAAAGCAAATGTCAAGTATGGGACTTGAACCTGTGTCAATTGACTCAAACACAAGTGCTATCAAAATAGATGGATAGTGAGAATTTGTCTCTTAATAAGCATTAACTTATGAGTAAGCAAAATAAGATAACTCATATATTTTATTTAATTATTTACCTTTTCTATTTATCAAAAGTAATTACTTTACTAAAAATGCAAAAATACCATCATGAACTATCGTGAAATACTGACTACCGTATCGTCGATTGTTAACCACTGTCAAAACAGCTCTGAAAACAAAAAGTATCGTAGTAAAAATCATTTATATATTAAATATTTTTTTACAATCTTTACTTTTTATATATTTTTCATCTTTATTTGACCTAATAGATGAGATTAATCCTAACAATTTAAAAATTCACTTTCATCTTTTTTTTTCAAATATTAATATCTTTCAAATCGTTAATCGTTAAGCAAAAAAAATTATACAATTACGACGAGCATTTAATTATCTTTCTATAGATAGGCATTTTGATATACTTTCAACAAATTGTTTTTTGCGTTTTTCACTTTTTTTTACGTTTTTTTTTCTTTTTTTTTACATTACCGAAATTTGCATAAAAAATCACATGTGAATAAACACTAATTTGAATATCAAATGTGATTTTTTATCCAATTTTCAGTTTCGCAAAAAGAATCGAAAAAGAAAAAAAAAAAAAAAGGTAAAAAACGTATTTTTTTTCTTTCTTCAAAAGTATATCAAAGTTCTCGTCTATAGAAAGATAATTAAATGCTCGTTGCGATGGTGTAATTAATTTCGTTTAACGATTAATGGTTTAAGAGATATTTAAATTATAAAAAATATGTGAAATATTAAAATACTTTTAATCTCAGTCATTAATTTCTTTAGATGAAACGTGTGAATGAATCCCTTAATATGTGTGAAGTTTGATATATATAATAACTCTCCCTATCGTGTGTATTTTATTAACTAAACAAGACATACAATCACTAAAACAAAAAAGATATCCATCGTTAATCAATTAAGTTTGTTAGGAGTATTAGTTATCTGGTAAAATATAAGGGTGCGCTTGGTTCAAAATGAGGAATGGGAAAGAGAAAGTCAAAAGGAATGCAAAGGAATGGAATAGAGATTATCATTATCTTTGATAGTGCTTGGTTTAAGAAAAACACATTAACCTCCAAAGTGGTAGTGGTTGTGGCGGCTGGTGCTGGTGGTGGTGGCTGATGGTGGTGGTGGTGGGTGGTGGCTACTGGTGGTGGTGGTGTTGGTGGTGGATGTTGGTGGTGGTAGCTGCTGGTGGTGGTGGTGGCTAGTGGTGGTGGTGGTGATGGCTGCTGGACATGGGTAATCATTACTATATGATGAGTGTGTAAATACTCATCATTTTTGGTCAAATCTGAACTGCAAAACATTTAAAAACACTCAGAAATGCATCAAAATACTGAAAATATCCAAAAATTGCATTTTATATGTTTCAGATGCAAAATGTTTAAAATCAGATAAAAATCGAGCTAAGTTTGCATAATTGACAAAATCAGTCCCTGAGCATTTGTTTTGGAATAAAAGTCAACCCAAGTCCTTTCAAAATCAAAAATGATCCTTGGGTAAAAAGTTTGGAGAATTTACAAGTTTGGTCCTTCAAGTTTCAAAATTGGCAAAAATAGTCCTTGAAAGTTTAAAAAATGGAAAATTATCTTTTATGGTCCTTGTACTAATGAAACTTGGCATGGTTGGCCCTTTTGATAAGTTTGGGAAAGCTACAGTTTTGGTCCCTCAAGTTCTGCCAAATTACAAGATTGGTCCTTGTGTATTAATTTCAAAGCTTGACCCTTGACCCTTGCTTGAACCCCTGCCAATATACCACTTGACCCCTTGGACCTTGAACCCCCTGCCTTAATAATACACCCCGGTCAACCAACCAGTCAACTCCCCACCTTTTCCCTCCAAAAAACTTGTCTTCTTCACCAAATGTCTGCAAAACCCAGACACCCATCACCTCCAGCTCACATTCACCACCCTTATCACTCCACCTCCACAACACACCAAAAATGCATTTAATGCCCTTTCCCCTTCACAAGTCATCAGACCAGCTGGCAAATATAGTTTTGGCGCCAAAAATGGAAATCAACGGTTTGGATTAATTAAAGCCATCCAATGGCTAGGGATGAAGAGAGATGATTTCTGGATGACTATTTATGGGAATGAAGACAGAGAAATGAAGTGTCACTGTTTTTTAGACCTTTATTTATTTTTCTTGTAATAGTTTTAATTGTTTTAATGTTTAAGATTTCTAGGATTTATGTTTAGTGCAATTTACAAGTTGTTTTAAGTTTTAATTTACAAGATTTCTCAATCAATTTCGAGTTTTGTTTTCTTTATGTTTCCGCCAAAAAAAATGTTCTAATCGGTTTCTATAATTTAAGTTGTAGTATCTCGAGATTTTCGACTCCATAAGCTTGTAGAAGCTTATGTGAGCTAAGTTGTTGGATTACATGTTCTTAATTTCAAGTTTTGAGAAAAGTCAACGAAAGTCAACACGGGTCAAAATTGAAAGTCAAAACATTCTTGATTTCATGTTGTTAACTAGGTAAATGTAATGTAATTAAGTCCTTTTCAAATCATCATGATCGGTTTCGGTTTACATTTCATTTGTTGATGTTTGAGGGTGTTTGGTTTGAGGTCAAACTGGGTCAAAACATTTTCTACCCATTTTGATTTCTTAAGTCATAGTCGATTAAGTTTTCTTTTAGTTGTTTTAAAAGAAGCTAAATGGTTTGAACAAGTTTGGTTGAAAAGGAAAAAGAAAAAAATATTTACATCAAACAAAGCGCAGAATGAAGAAATTGCTGACCCATTTCTTGACTTATTTTTCATCAAAAAAAGTTTTCCAAAACTACTTTTCTTGCATCTCACATACCCCTCTCAATATAGTGTTAGTCCATTTGCACTTAGTTTAGCTTTAGCTTAGTTTAAATTTGCATTTAAAATCTGTTTTTTTTTCATTTCACTACTGTCGTCACAGCCACAATTGTCCAAATCCCCTTCCTTTCTAGATTTTTATTTGCTTATTAGTTGGTCTTATAAGCTAAAATTTGGTATGCAATATCTTGGGTTGGTAATCGGTCTTATGCACATTTTTGTAGAATTTTAGTCGTAGCTTATTAGTGCTTAATTTGCCCTTGAAAAAGCCCCTCTAGGACTATTTGTTGTCCCATAACAGCAGCACCACAGTCCCCTTTTTAGCTTATTAGTTGTCTGTTTAGCTTATTCTGATTTCCTTAGGTGCTTATTAGTTAATATAGGTTAGGGTAGTTTAAGATTAGCTTATTTGGTTTCCCTTATTACTTATTTAGTGCTTTTGATAATCTTTTTAGTCCATTCTTAGTTTTAAGGATCCCCTAGAGTAGCAATTGCCAACTGCTTACCCCTCTTCATTTTAGCTTATTCTAGTTAGTCTTAGCTTATTTTCATTCTTATTTGCTTGTTCCATCATTGTATGTTCATCAAACTGCTTATCTTGTCTTGTTCAAGCCCAAAATTGCTTAAAGGGCTGTTTGTTTTGTCACTGTCCAAACAGACACTCAATAAGATGTTGTAACAGGTTATTGAGAAGCTTTCATTACTAAAGTTTTCACAAACATTGCTTATTTCATTGTTCTTCACAAGTTCCAAAAGAAAAATCAAAAAAAAAAATATAAAGTTGCAAAAAGGGTAGAGGCCAGGATTCGAACCTGTGACCTCTAGCCTCCCACGACCACAACCACACACACAATAACCAGGCGCCCTTGGGACTTGTCTCGTTATATTTTGCACAATTAATATACTTAACCTTGGTTTTTCCTTTATTAGCTTATTTGTATTGTTAGCTTATAATGGCTTATCTCGATAAGCTGTTGACCCCATTTTATTTTTCTTAGGTCTGCATTATCATAAAGTAGTTTTCGTAAAATTTTCAGATTTTTCCAAAATCATTTAGTATTTTTAATTAATTAATTAGTTAAATCTAGTTTTTAATTAAGTAGAAAATAAAATAAAATCAAAAAAATATCCGGCTTTTTCCTAAAATTATTTTTTGTCATTTAGAATGTAGGAAAATTAGTTTTGTACCCGTAGACTTAAATTGCATATTTTTCAGTATACGTACACGTTTTAGGTTTTAATCATTAAACGTTTTTAAATATAGAATTAAAATGACTTCAAAGTCTTTTATAGATTTAATTTCCTTAGTTTAATCACTCACTCGTATCATCACCCTTTCCTGTTCAATATTCACCCGATCACAGATTCGTTGTATTACAGTGTTCACACCTCGTTGGGATTTAACGACCCGGGGAAACACTAAACTCCTCTGGACTCTATTGCGTTCTCAAGTGATTGACTCTTGTTGACCATTCACCTGGTTGATTTGGGTTGACCGTTTGGGACCAATCAAATTTTAGCGCCCTTGGGAGGTGTCTTTGCGTACTACAATTTGAAGCATCGGTGTTGTTGAATATACATCCATTGTATATTTACCATCCTTGTTCATATTTTCTTATTATTATTATATAAAACAAAGCGGTTCCGAAAACATTTTAAATCGGTTTTCAACAAACACAAAATCCCAAAAGATTTTCTTTCTTATTTTTACAAAATGTTTATCAAAAATCCAAAATATCCATCTTTACCCTCTCACATCTTTGATTCTTCATCCCAACCCTCGTAAACCTTTGATTCTTTTCTATGTCTTATCCTCACCTTCTTGGTTGTCAATGGTGTGGTGGTCCTTATAATGGTGGCAATTGCCCCGGTTGTAGCATGGTGGAATCGGGAAGCGGGTGCATCTATAACCGGGATCCCTATTCCTACCATAACACAACCGATTTATTCCATCGACTACCACTTTGTGAGACTCATCGGTTTCTTGTTGTGAGTCTTGTGGTGGTTCACACTCCGGTTGTGATTGTCAATCGGAAACACGCTTGTTTATGAGCGAGTTCGATAACAATTATGACTACAACACATATAACTCACGACCGCATCGGTTTCTTGTTGTGGAAAACTAGAAGGGGGTTGAATAGTTTTACCAATTTAAAACTTCCTTTTAAATATTTAGATCGACTTATGTCAATCTATTTGATTGTTTATGTTGGACGTTGATAGATAGATATATAAACATATAATGAAAGATAAAGAGTAAGAAGCACATCACCACGACACAAGTTATTTATAGTGGTTCGGCTACAAGGACACCTTCCTTGCCCTACTCCACTCCCGAGTCACCTACTCGAGAGTTCGTAAGCACTACACCAACTCCTTATGGCGGAGAAGCCTTGTGTAAAACTAGAAGGGGTTGAATAGCGTCGCTTCAACCTTTTTCGGTACAAAGCTAAATACCGAGTTCTTTCACACCAAGGCGAACCACACCTAACACAACGTCGCCTACCCTTTATCTAACACAACGGTGCTAGGCTAACCACCGAGTTCTTTCACACCTTAGGAGAACTAATCCTATCTGGCGTCGCCTACCCTTTATTAGGTACTAGGCTAAGCACCTAGTTCCATTATGGAGGAACTACTATACTACCCTTCACGACACAACACCTATTATCAAGGAGATCTACTCCTTGTTACAACACCATCAAGGATATCACCATCCTTGTGAATAAATAAACACTTATATGTATAATGATGCACCTCATCGATTATACGACCTAAGCATTCTTCCCAAATGCTACTTGATTTGATTCTTCGGCATCCTTCACTAATGCCTTTGACACAACGCTTGGCATCCTTCACTAATACCTTCGTCTTGACACCTTAAGCATTCTTCACTAATGCTTTGACGCAGATGATCAACATCTTTCACTAATGCTTTCATCTTGACACTTTCGGCATTCTTCACTAATGCCTTCAACCCAACATCTATGGAGAAAGGAAGAACTATCAACAAGAGAACCTTCGTTGTCTTGATGATGACGAAGCATGGCAACTCATGGACTTGAGCTTGCGTCTTCAAGATGTGGTGATCTTTCCTTTAATAGGAATCTACAAGATCACACAAAACAAAGAGAAAAGCTACATAGATCTCTTGGATCCGAGGTTAGAGGTTAGAATACTTGGGGAAGTATGTGTGTAAAGGGATGAATAGAAAGGAAGAAATGGCTCTCTATTTATAGAGGAAATTCACTCTTGTATCCCGGATCCCACGGATCCCTTCCACTGGGATCCGGCTAGCACAAAGCCGAGGATCCGTGGTCCGCTCCTCTTTGCCCATGGGTATTTTGGGTTATGGGTCATGGGTCATGGGTTATGGGTTGATCCATGGTTTTCAATCTAGATACAATGTACCTTAAGGATACATTGAACTTGTGTAAGTGGTATATATAAAACCATGGGTTATGGGTCAAAACCATTTGCTAGTTTTTATCTTTTAGTATATACTTACTTTTACCCATTTTAGTATATACTTGTTTTTACCCATTTTAGTGTACTTAATATAAGTATGTATTAACCCAATATGTAAACACTAGTTGTTGTACATATGTATCTAACTCATAGAGTTACTTAAACTTGTTAAGCCAATATGTAAACACTAGTTGTTGTACATGTGTATCTAAAATATAAAATCACTTAATCTTGTTATAGTGTTTTATGTGAAAACGTAAGTGTGTTATAAAACTATTAGTTCAAACCATTTACGTATTTTATTTGTTTCGTTAATATGATTTTACTTTTGTTATCGACAAAACATTAGAAGATCGTAAAATATAAATAAGCGTTTTTACGGCTTATTTGTATTAACAATCTCCCTTTTGTTGATGACAAAACATAAAATTATTTTAAGGAAAAGCTAAAATTAAAAGCGTTTGAATTTGTAGTTTTACTTTCTTCTCCCCTTTTGTCGAAACAAAAGTGTTTGAAGAAACTAACACAATTTTATAAGAAAAATTATAAAAGATGTAATGAGAGCAAGTGGCGGAATGGTACTCGTCTTAACTCCCCCTTGACGAGTCCATCCCTTTGAAAAAGGGCGTCAAGGACATAATGTAAAATAAGCTACTTGTGTTTGCAATTAAGTTTGCAAATGGTTCGTCTAAGTGATGAAAATGTGCTCCCCCTCGAATATTGCAAAGTTGCAATGGGGTAGCATGAAGTGTAATCCAAAAATGGATTAAGTTGCAAATGATTTTGCAATAATGTTTGACACAAAGCTCCCCCTAGCTTTTATGGTGTCAAAAACTTCATGTGTTATTTTGAAAATCTACAAAGTAAAGGTTAGAAAAACAAGAGTATAGTGCATAATTTCCTGCAAAAGAGACTCAAGTTAGTAGAAATTTGTGTACATACCACGGATCCCACGGTTCCTTCAAGGAGGATCCGTCCGATTATTAGGAAGGGATCCGGCTATCATCACAGTTTCTTCAAGGTGAAGAAATGTCAATGAGATAAGTGTACAATAATACAAGCACAACACATATAATAATCATGACATAAAAGTATTCATTCAATAAAACAAGAGATACACAACCAAATCTCTAAAACTAAGAGAATGAACATTAGCCATATAAGTACTACCAATACTAATCTTAATTCGGGATAAAGAAAGTGACAATGTGCTTAAGTCTAGGGATGGGTGGACTTGTTGAATTGATCCAACTTTGCAAGAAGATGATTGAACATGAAATGTATCTCATTTCGTACTTCTTGAACAAGTCCTTGAGTTTTAGACAATTTGGGCAAGTATTGTCTTGGTTTGGCCCGAAGGAAAAAGGATGTTTTGAGGGGCTCAATGTGTGTTTGAGGGTCTCCATTTTGAGAAGTAGGTAGAGGTTCTAAAAATGAGGGTGGTAATGGAGCTTCTTCCATATGATCAAGGTTGTTCCTTGTTTCCCATGATGGGCTAGTTGGTGTTGTAGGTGGTTCCCGATTCAATGAAAAGATTGGTGAATGGGAGGTTCTTGGTGATGAATGAAACAATGAATATATGTTTGGATGCGGAAGAGGCTCATTCAATGAGTGTAGTCCATTCTCAATGAATGAAGGTTTTGATGGCTTGCTAGAACTATCCATGTTAGGTTTGGAGCTAGATGATCCCTTTTCTAGTTGGAAGGATTTGATGCTAATCCTTGCGGTTTTCTTAGCTTTTGTTGGATGGGTTTGGTGAGGTGGGATTCTAGAGTCATTATCTCTAATAGGGATGTTTGGTGGATGAAATTTCATGGATCATTTGACCCTTTCTTTTGGATGATCCTATGTTTGAGGAGTTGTTGCTAAGAGCTTTAGTCATGGTGATGAAGGTGCTAATGTGAGCTTCAAATTTCGATTCTTTTGAGATGTGATTAAGAGTGGTGACTTAGTCCTAAGGTGTGTTTGGTTATAAAGGAAAATTTGAAATAGGAAATTAAATCCTTGACCACTTAGAGGATTAGGCATGCTCTTGAGATTTTGATCACTCTAGGAAGGTAATTAATGAATGCTTAAAGGTGGTTAGAGAAAAGATAACTTGAATTTGAATTAAGGAGGCTAATCGTTTTCTTTACGTATATACGGATCCGCGGATCCTCTCGATGAGGATCCGCTGGTTATAGACCGAGGATCCGGCTATCGACGAGTTCTAAGTGAAGTCATCATGCCTTTGTAAGGTTTCAAGTGATGGACTTGAGGTTTTGACTTAACTTTGAAGTTTATAGTGTTGGATATCTCAAATCCTCAACCATAACAAGTAATGGTACTTAATGATGGTTAGACTAAGAACACTTACCTTGGGTAATCTAACAATTTATTAGTCAAGGTTTCCTTTCAATATGTTGTGAGAAAATGATGATACTAAGTCCTAAAAAGTCGGATGATGTCCTATAATGGATTCACTAAAATCTATAAAACAAACTTATTTTTGGCTCTAATATTGAGTCAAAGGAGATTGAGATCAATTTGCTAAAATTGAAGGACATATCAACCTAAGTGCTATCAAATGTGATGGATAATGTGTGAGTGTTGGAGCGGAATAATGGTGAGTTTTGACTAGTTGGAAGTGTTCTAGTGGACTATTTTGATGAAGCTAAATCTGTTTCTCACATCAGTTGCATACGGATCCCACGGTTCCCTTATGGGAGGGATCCGGCCAGTTGAAAATCTGGGATCCGCCAATCTGTAGATCAGAAGGCTTGCAGAAAATGTGCAGCTTATGCATATTATAGAAAATGCTTTTCTTAGTTGTTTCTAAGTAGACTAAGGGCAAGAACATAACTAATAAGACTTGTAACAAAGTGGGAAACACTCGAGTTCCTAGAATGAGTGATGACGACCATACCAAGAGGTCGTAAAATCTCATTTTCAAATACCTAAGCTAGAATGTTTAGTGCCAAGATACGGCAATACCTACATACTACAAGCATAGTTAAAGTTGTTTACAAACCATTGTTTGAAATTGTTCATCAAGTACTTAAGCTTTTGGACTTTACCTTTCTTCACTTCTTCACCGTCCTTTATCAAACCATCTTCACTTCTTCTTCCTCAAGAAATTGGCGAAGCATTTGAAGATTCCTTGGTTTGTTGCCATTGGGCGATTCATTGGGGATGTTTGGCAATTGGTTAATGTAGTCAAAGGGTCAAGATCAATATTCTCAGTGGGTTGCTACTACTCCTTCACCTTCACCTTCTTCTTGCCTCTCCCTTTCGTCCAGGAATCCGTGGGTGGATGTGGCCTTTTGCCTTCTACCATGAACCTTGTTGTTCTACCCTCGGTTAGTGGAACCATGACCTTATTGCAAAAGTTATGATCAAGGGATTGTGGGGAAGGATCTAATGCAAAGATGAATTTGGCAAGACGGGTTAGAAGCATTGCATACGGGAGTACCATCTTGTCCATGCTTCTCACACTTGCCATTCTTTTGACCATGTAGTAGGCAAGATTGAATCTAGTATTGGTCACTAGACAATATATCATGAAGCTTAGGCAAGCATTGGGGTGATCCTTGTTTCCTACTAGACATACCACATTTTCTCTTATCACAACTTCCCATTTCTTATATAACCCATACATTTCAGAAAGCTCCATTTGAAAAGGATCCTATAGATCACTTTTGACTTTCTTGTGACTCTTGATGGTGATGCTCTTGGCACAAATACGGTGTCCCTCACCGTGGTTGCTTCTGGGATCAAAGTGTGGTAGATATCATGGTGATCAACCATTGTGTGTAGTTGTTCCAAAGACCATTCATTTGAGTACATACAAACGCCATCATATGTAACCCCTAGAATTCTTCCAAGCTCCACAAGAGAAAGGGTGTACTTATGTCCATTAATGGTAAATTCAATTGAGATGGACCCATCATCATTTCTAATTATACCCATAGTCTTGTAAAACTCAAGCACAAAGACCGGGCAAATTTGCTCGTTTATATCCAATAAACAATTAAACCCAATAGTTCCAAATACTTCCCTCATGTCGGTATTTGCAAGAAATGATGGATCAACAACTCTACCTTCATGAAAGAGTCTCCTTTCAAGTAACTTAAAAGCTTTCCTATCGTCCGGATTTAATCCATTTTCCTATGGTACATGGGAATGTAGTGAGAGGTGTCTTGGTAATCTTGTTGCTTGTTGCTTGGCATGATGTTCCTAAACAATGTAACCACAATGTGGTGTTAATGGTGAATAGTAACCTAGAGGGTTTCATCACAATTTAGCTCTCATCATCTTTGTTGGGTTCAAGAAATGTGTTTAATTTGTATTAACAATGTTAAATCTTTGATTTAGATTATCTTAGAAAACAATGTGATAACAAATAATGGTAAACCCATTTGAACCCAACTCTTAAAGATGAAGTAATTGTAATTCTAAGAATCAAGGAATTAGATTAACAATGTAGTGAAGATTGAACTTACACACGTGATTGTTAGGCTTGAGAAAAATGATCAATTAGCTCCTATGAGCGATAATGAGTTTTTGTTCGTGAGTGCGTGAAATGAGTGATGATGAAACATCCACGGTGATCATTTTAGCTTATACTATCTTCATTGCACGGATCCGCGGATCCCTCTCATTTGGGATCCGTCTAGTATAAACTTAGGGATCCGGCATGACAGTAAAAATCAGCTCAAGAAATTCCTTGATAACTTTGGTTTGGGAGTTCTAAGATGCCTAGTATTTTGGTGTTAATGTTCTAAAACTTGTGGTTTGAGATTTTGATGATTAAATGCTATTCCTATTTAGACAAGGTTCCCCTTTTTTAAGAATTAGTCGTGATTCTTGGGAAGCTTTTCAAATATTATAATAAAATCCCATTTTATTATAATATAAGAAGTTTCACATGGATATTTATTGATGTGCATGAGATGTCAATAAATCCTTTGTGGTGAATAATGATTGATGTTATCATATAACTAGATATCATTATTATGAGTTGGTAATAAAGTCTACAAAACAAAATCGGAGAAAAGAAAAAAAATACTACAAAAGAATAATTACTAGAATTATTACTACTAAGACATGCAATCAAAATACTAATAACAAATAAAGATAAGTAATTAAAGATCATACCTTTGCCAAATATTCTTTTAAGGAAAAGAAATATTTAGATGTTTCTTGGAATCTCCAGATTAATGTTGTAAGGATACTTAAACATTCTTTTTGCGAGAGGAACAATTGAGATGAATTCTTCATGATCTTTTGGTAGTTCCAAATCCAAGTATGGATAATGCTTAAAAAATGTTAGAGCATTCTATCATTGTCCGACAATAAACAATAAAAAAATTTATTTTTAAATTATGACAAAATAATCCTTCTTTGTAGTTTTCAAACATACATGGATCGTATCAAGTTTTTAAAGTACAACATACTCTAAGAAACTTGGTAGCGAAGCTCGATGCCAATTGTGGAAAACTAGAAGGGGGTTGAATAGTTTTACCAATTTAAAACTTCCTTTTAAATATTTAGATCGACTTATGTCAATCTATTTGATTGTTTATGTTGGACGTTGATAGATAGATATATAAACATATAATGAAAGATAAAGAGTAAGAAGCACATCACCACGACACAAGTTATTTATAGTGGTTCGGCTACAAGGACACCTTCCTTGCCCTACTCCACTCCCGAGTCACCTACTCGAGAGTTCGTAAGCACTACACCAACTCCTTATGGCGGAGAAGCCTTTGGCGTCGCTTAACCTTTTTCCGGTACAAAGCTAAATACCGAGTTCTTTCACACCAAGGCGAACCACACCTAACACAACGTCGCCTACCCTTTATACGGTGCTAGGCTAACCACCGAGTTCTTTCACACCTTAGGAGAACTAATCCTATCACAACGTCGCCTACCCTTTATTAGGTACTAGGCTAAGCACCTAGTTCCATTATGGAGGAACTACTACCCTTCACGACACAACACCTATTATCAAGGAGATCTACTCCTTGTTACAACACCATCAAGGATATCACCATCCTTGTGAATAAATAAACACTTATATGTATAATGATGCACCTCATCGATTATAAGACCTAAGCATTCTTCCCAAATGCTACTTGATTTGATTCTTCGGCATCCTTCACTAATGCCTTTGACACAACGCTTGGCATCCTTCACTAATACCTTCGTCTTGACACCTTAAGCATTCTTCACTAATGCTTTGACGCAGATGATCAACATCTTTCACTAATGCTTTCATCTTGACACTTTTGGCATTCTTCACTAATGCCTTCAACCCAACATCTATGGAGAAAGGAAGAACTATCAACAAGAGAAACTCCGTTGTCTTGATGATGACGAAGCATGGCAACTCATGGACTTGAGCTTGCACGTCTTCAAGATGTGGTGATCTTTCCTTTAATAGGAATCTACAAGATCACACAAAAACAAAAGAGAAAAGCTACATAGATCTCTTGGATCCGAGGTTAGAGGTTAGAATACTTGGGGAAGTATGTGTGTAAAGGGATGAATAGAAAGGAAGAAATGGCTCTCTATTTATAGAGAAATTCACTCTTGTATCCCGGATCCCACGGATCCCTTCCACTGGGATCCGGCTAGCACAAAGCCGAGGATCCGTGGTCCGCTCCTCTTTGCCCATGGGTATTTTGGGTTATGGGTCATGGGTCATGGGTTATGGGTTGATCCATGGTTTTCAATCTAGATACAATGTACCTTAAGGATACATTGAACTTGTGTAAGTGGTATATATAAAACCATGGGTTATGGGTCAAAACCATTTGCTAGTTTTTATCTTTTTAGTATATACTTACTTTTACCCATTTTAGTATATACTTGTTTTACCCATTTTAGTGTACTTAATATAAGTATGTATTAACCCAATATGTAAACACTAGTTGTTGTACATATGTATCTAACTCATAGAGTTACTTAAACTTGTTAAGCCAATATGTAAACACTAGTTGTTGTACATGTGAATCTAAAATATAAAATCACTTAATCTTGTTATAGTGTTTTATGTGAAAACGTAAGTGTGTTATAAAACTATTAGTTCAAACCATTTACGTATTTTATTTGTTTCGTTAATATGATTTTACTTTTGTTCGACAAAACATTAGAAGATCGTAAAATATAAATAAACGTTTTTACGGCTTATTTGTATTAACATCCCTTATAATGATCGTTCACCCACTTCTTATCCCAACAGTCCAATAGAGAATGTTGATCACTTTGTTCTGAAGCATTCAAAACAAATAATCCTCTATTTGAATTAACTACGAATTCACTTTAATTCGAGAATCCACTCTTTGATACTCAGTTAAGGATAGTGATGAGTCTGATGGAACAAGAATTCACGATTTACATCTTGTGATTGATTCTCTTCACGAGGAGTTCGCCGGTGAACTCACTCATATCATATCATCTCCGCGGAGTATGATAACTTCCACTTTGATCATGACACACCGGGATTTGTCTTGATCATCACGTGAGCTTAAATGATGAGATTCATAATACTAAAATTATGGATTCTCCTATGGATGAAGATGAGTTAGTCATGATTTTCATCATGACTTTCTTTCTTTCTTGACCTATCCGTGACTTCTTCTCTTCTTCACTCATTCGGGAGTGAAGATACCATCTTGACCCGGCATTTTCATGCACCATTTCTGAGCCGAGTCTGTCTATGTATATCTCGTCGGTTTGGAACTTTCACGTACTTCAATGTTTATACAAACATCTTGAATGAAAGTCCGATGGAGATTGTCTCTATCACTTACGTCCCCATGAACAAATTAATTGGGGTCGAGTCAAGCTAGCGACTCGGTAATCAAAAGCATGAGTTAAACATAGGTTTTCACCGTGTGTACCACCCTAGTGTGGGGAGTTGCCCCATTGTTGTATATAAGTGTTCAAAAAAAAAATTCCAAATAATGGCCGTAGTATTTCCCTTTACGTTCTATGTTTCGGCATAACCGCGGTACTTTGAATATTGAGGAAATATTCATTTCTAGTGTGGGGAATTCTCACGAATTTTATCATGTAATTATACCACCCAATTCCTCCATTTTGGCCAAAATTTTTTTTTTGGAGTAAGTGTTTTGCACTTACTCGACTACGATTATCGATCCGCCATGTCTAATAAACAAAAGGATTGGCTAATCCAGAGCAAACGGCTCTTGGTAAAGATATCTCAAATCCGTTGACGGCTTGCAATTTGCCCAAAATTGTATGGTGTTATTCACCATATCTTTAATTAGTGAAGAGTTGGCTAGCCCGCAAGTTTATGGCTTGTGGTAAAGCGGTTGGAAAACCATAATTGGTAATCGACTCACCAAAGATATTTTATCTAAGAGTTATCTAGTCCGAAGCAAGCGGCTCGGTAAAGACAAATCAAATCCGTTGGAAGTCGGTGGTTTGCCCAAAATCATATGGTTATCGATGTACCATAGTTCTTACTTGAACTCGAAACATTTGGCTACTCCGAAGAAATGGCTTTTGGTAAAGAGATTCAAATCCATTAAGTTTTCTCAAAAGATTGCAAGGACTAGCAATAATTTAGTGTGGGGATTGATGAGTGTGTAAATACTAATCATTTTGGTCAATCTGAGCGCAAAACATTTAAAAACACTCGAAATGCATCAAAATCTCGAAAATATCCAAAATTGCATTTTATATGTTTCGGATGCAAAATGTTTAAAATCGATGAAAATCGAGCTAAGTTTGCATAATTGGCGGTTTCGGTCCTCAACTTTCAAATCTTGACAAAATCGGTCCACGAGCATTTGTTTTGAATAAAAGTCAACCCAAGTCCTTTCAAAATCAAAAATGATCCTTGGGTAAAAGGTTTGGAGAATTTACAAGTTTGGTCCTTCAAGTTTCAAAATTGGCAAAAATAGTCCTTGAAAGTTTAAAAAATGGAAAATTATCTTTTATGGTCCTTGTACTAATGAAACTTGGCATGGTTGGCCCTTTTGATAAGTTTGGGAAAGCTACAGTTTTGGTCCCTCAAGTTCTGCCAAATTACAAGATTGGTCCTTGTGTATTAATTTCAAAGCTTGACCCTTGACCCTTGCTTGAACCCCTGCCAATATACCACTTGACCCTTGGACCTTGAACCCCCCTTAATAATACACCCGGTCAACCAACGGTCAACTCCCACCTTTTCCTCCAAAAACACATCTTCTTCACCAAATGTCGCAAAACCCGGACACCCATCACCTCCAGCTCACATTCACCACCCTTATCACTCCACCTCCACAACACACCAAAAATGCATTTAATGCCCTTTCCCCTTCACAAGTCATCAGACCAGCTGGCAAATATTGTTTTGGCGCCAAAAATGGAAATCAACGGTTTGGATTAATTAAAGCCATCCAATGGCTAGGGATGAAGAGAGATGATTTTTGGATGACTATTTATGGGAATGAAGACAGAGAAATGATGTAATACCTGAATTTTTAAAATTCACAAAAAGACCAAAATACCCTTATGATCAAAAATAAGAATAATTAAATAAACACAATACCAAATGAGCTATGTAAATTCAGAAAACTTATAAGAAATATCACATATGATCCAAATAAATATTGAATGACTTTGTAAAGTTAATTTTTATAGATTATAATTTTATAAAATCAATTATGTATTTTCATAGTTGGCCGAATATATATTAAATAGTTTATTAAAAGAATTTAATTAATAAGAGCCCAATATAAATTGTCATAACTAAGAGTCCATTTATATTAAGTCCAATACATTATAAAGCCCACAATAAAAATAATAAATCAAGTATATATATAAAATTCGGTTCCCATAAAATCCCTTATTGCCGATTAACCTTAAACCGACTCCAAAACCCTCAACAAATCGATTTCCAGTTTCCAGAGCTTGAGACCATTTTTCTTGGAGAAGATTGAAGGTAAAGAAGGTGGGAAAAATAGTGATCGAGTTCCAAAGCTGCTGGTTTAAGCGTGGTGAGTTTTTGAGTGGATTAGGGTTTCGACGAGTGGTGTTTTTGTGCTTCTTTTGTTCTAACGATCCAAGCTCATCAAGGGTAAGTTCCTAATGTTGATTTCAGTCCTATAAGTCATATGGAACACATAAAAATTAGCCATGCATGTTTAATATGTCGTACGGAATTATTTGGAATCGAAAACCCTAAAAAGCGTATACAATTAACGAATGAGCTTATAATATTTTTAGAGATCATGAATTGATTTTTCCAGAAGCTATTACATGATATAAGACCTGAATAAAATACATATTTGTGAATTCGAAGCTTTTATGAATTGTTTTGAGTTTTATGGGTCGATTAAACATGAAAAGAGGAAGGTTTTAAAAAGGGGCGATTAGGGTTTTTTTCATGAACTAGGGTTTCCTTGTAATCATTAAAGGTAATTAATGAAGTGGTAATGATGAGCTAATGATTGGTTAAACTTAGGTTTAGGGCTTATATTTGAATTATGTCTATTCGGCCTTAAATAAAAGTTTTGGGTTGGTTTTGTAAATTATGAAACTTAAAGGTTACTTTTGTAAACAGTAAAATAAAGGTCTTAAACGTATAAAAATAAGTGTGGGGGTTAAACATGTAATTTTGGATATTTAAAGGGCTATTCGAGTTGTATTTAATTTATTAGGGTCGTTTGTAAATTCTAAAACCTTTGGGCTAAAAGTGTAAAATCGATAATATAAGGTTAGGTCGTATAATTAAAGATATTAAGAGTGTAATATGTAATTACGAGTAATTGTGGGTCAACATGTGTAAACAAATTTCGTAAGGACACGTGAGGTTAAGTTAATTCGGTTTGTTATCATTTGCGTTCTAGGTTAACTTTGGAAAATCATTAAAAGAAGTAATATGTGAATATAATGCGTAATTAGTAATATTTAAAAGTAGGGAAACCCTTGAATCTAAATAGAAAGTTGGTGAATTAATGAGGAATACCCTAAAATGTTGAGAATTAAATGCATAACCAAGATGAGAATATTCGATAAATCTAAAAGTATTAATCGATAAATCTGTTATAATATTAATGATGCTAATAAATATTAAATAAATCATAATCCGTGTGATTCGTTGAAGGAGACGCGACGTTACATCTCCATATTCGTTCATTCGTTACTTTTCTCTCAATTGCTTTAAGGTACGGATATTCTGTCTTACCTTAAGACACTTATGCTATCGTACATATATTCTGACCTTCTTAGTAAAGGTTCCTTATGATGTTCTTTCGTTAGTCTTTCCTATTTTACTTATTAGGGTTTCCAGTGCCATTGCTATGAACCCTTTCCTGATTGTGTGATTTGTTGCTTATCTGAACTATGCTTTATGGAACCATGCGATATCTGATTTGAACTTTATGTTAGGAAGACTTTGATATGTGTAACTGATGAACCTTATTATATTTGAATATGAACCTTATGATATGAGTTATCTGATATGTTATCTCTGAACCATGTGTGATTAAGACTTATGTTATGATTGAACTTTTGTCTGACCTAAGTTAGTTTGACACCGAGCCAATTTTAACTAGTCATGGGGTTCCATGTCCGTATCGGTGATGCACCTCGATATGACTCTAGGGCGATGAGTGATGTTCGCCACGTCCCTTATCTCATTATTTGTTATGAGCTCGGTTGGTATTATATTACTATATATATACGTGGGCGTATGGATGCATCCTAGATCGATCTGTTATCCGATATGATTTGTGCGGTGAATGATGTCGTGTGCGATACGGCGTCTTCACAACTTCGGGAGCTAGCTACTCCAAATGATTTTCTAAGATTATTTTATAAGGTTATGATGATTACGATATGATATGTTACGGGCTCGAGGTAGTTAACTAAATCGTATTTGTTATTTCTATGATAAGTATTCTGATTATGATTTGGTATGTTCAAATGTTTATGATTATGTGCAAGGCTTATTATATGCTATTATATGTGTTTATGCTTTTGTATGTTTATGTGACTACCGTCTGCTATGCTAAGATATGATTAATATGTTAAAATATGATTAAGCATCTTTGTCATCGATATTATGTTAGTTTATCGTTATATGGATTCGTTGATCGTGAGATGAATGTGCTAGTATGAAAGTGAGTATTCTATAAGTTTCGTATGTATAATTTGTTCGATTAATATTGGGAAACTTTGTTTATCGTTAGTGTTTTATTGCCTATGTGACTGCCATGTTAAGTTACGCTTATGCTAATATTTGATCCGGGAAATGATTCAATTTATGATGCACAGTGCATTAACTTGATAATTGCTATGCTATGTCTTTTGCTTATTTAGTTATAGTTTGTCTACTATGTTCCTATTTGTTTGTGAGGCGCCATGTTTTGGTGCTATTTCATTTGTTGCTTTAATGTTTTAAGTGTGTTAAGTGAAGGTTAATTAATTTGTTGAATGCCATGTTTATTTGTTGGTAACTGTTTTGTTAGTCATTAGACTCTTCGTTTGGTTTATAAGTAAATGGTTTAACTGTTAATGTGGTTGTTTGGATTTACGTATATTTGTGCTTCCACGAATCCTAAAAGATCCTTCGTCATTATTTCATTTTATTTTCGTTATTCGTATATTTGTTTTGTTTAGCTTTTGTTTCGTTATATCATTCCTTTGGGCTTTGTAGCTCGGCCGCACTTTCTTTTCTGCGGCGGTATTAAGCGTTCAAGATAAGCTTATGGGGTAGGTGATGCGGGTTGAGAGTAGAGGCGAGGCGAGATTCGATTATAGAGATCTTAGATTTATTTTGAAGTTTAGTTATTTATGTTCTCTCTTGAATATTTTGTAAGGCTTTCGTTTTTGTTTAGTTATTAAAGTTCTGATATGAAACCGTATTGTGATATCTTTACCCTTGTCGGGTTGGGGTGTTACAAATGAAGTGTCACTGTTTTTTAGACCTTTATTTATTTTTCTTGTAATAGTTTTAATTGTTTTAATGTTTAAGATTTCTAGGATTTATGTTTAGTGCAATTTACAAGTTGTTTTAAGTTTTAATTCACAAGATTTCTCAATCAATTTCCAGGTTTCTGTTTTCTTTATGTTTCCCGCCAAAAAAAATGTTCTAATCAGTTTCTATAATTTAAGCTGTAGTATCTGAGATTTTCAGCTCCCATAAGCTTGTAGAAGCTTATGTGAGCTAAGTTGTTGGATTACATGTTCTTAATTTCAAGTTTTGAGAAAAGTCAACGAAAGTCAACACGGGTCAAAAATTGAAAGTCAAAGCTGTTTACTGATTTCATGTTGTTAACTAGGTAAATGTAATGTAATTAAGTCCTTTTCAAATCTGTCATGATCAGTGTTCAGTTTTACATTTCATTTGTTGATGTTTGAGGGTGTTTGGTTTGAGGTCAAATCTGGGTCAAAAACATTTTCTACCCATTTTGATTTCTTAAGTCATAGTCAGTTAAGTTTTCTTTTAGTTGTTTTAAAAGAAGCTAAATGGTTTGAACAAGTTTGGTTGAAAAGGAAAAAGAAAAAAAATATTTCATCAAACAAAAGCGCAGCAGTTCTTTATTCTGACCCATTTTAATGACTTATTTTTCATCAAAAAAATTTTTCCAAAACTACTTTTCTTGCATCTCACATACCCCTCTAAATATAGTGTTAGTCCATTTGCACTTAGTTTAGCTTTAGCTTAGTTTAAATTTGCATTTAAAATCTGTTTTTTTTTTTCATTTCACTACTGTCATCACAGCCACAATTGTCCAAATCCCCTTCCTTTCTAGATTTTTCATTTGCTTATTAGTAGGTCTTATAAGCTAAAATTTGGTATGCAACATCTTGGGTTGGTAATCGGTCTTATGCACATTTTTGTGGAATTTTAGTCGTAGCTTATTAGTGCTTAATTTGCCCTGGAAAAAGCCCCTCTAGGATTGTTTGCTGTCCCATAACAGCAGCACCACAGTCCCCTTTTTAGCTTATTAGTTGTCTGTTTAGCTTATTCTGATTTCCTTATGTGCTTATTAGTTAATATAGGTTAGGGTAGTTTAAGATTAGCTTATTTGGTTTCCCTTATTACTTATTTAGTGCTTTTGATAATCTTTTTAGTCCATTCTTAGTTTTAAGGATCCCCTAGAGTAGCATTTGCCAACTGCTTACCCCTCTTCATTTTAGCTTATTCCAGTTAGTCTTAGCTTATTTGCTTGTTCCATCATTGTATGTTCATCAAACTGCTTATCTTGTCTTGTTCAAGCCCAAAATTGCTTAAAGGGCTGTTTGTTTTGTCACTGTCCAAACAGAAACTCAATAAGCTGTTGTAACAGGTTATTGAAAAGCTTTCATTACTAAAGTTTTCACAAACATTGCTTATTTCATTGTTCTTCACAAGTTCCAAAAGAAAAATAAAAAAAAAATATAAAGTTGCAAAAAGGGTAGAGGCCGAGTTGAACACATGACCTCTAGCCTCCCAGGACCACAACCACACACACAATAACCAGGCGCCCTTGGGACTTGTCTCGTTATATTTTGCACAATTAATTTACTTAACCTTGGTTTTTCCTTTATTAGCTTATTTGTATTGTTAGCTTATAATGGCTTATCTCGATAAGCTGTTGACCCCATTTTATTTTTCTTAGGTCTGCATTATCATAAAGTAGTTTTCGTAAAATTTTCAGATTTTTCCAAAATCATTTAGTATTTTTAATTAATTAATTAGTTAAATCTAGTTTTTAATTCGTAGAAAATAAAATAAAAATCAAAAAAAATATCCGGCTTTTTCCTAAAATTATTTTTTGTCATTTAGAATGTAGGAAAATTAGTTTTGTACCCGTAGACTTAAATTGCATATTTTTCAAAGATATCATTACGTTTTAGGTTTTAATCGTTAAACGTTTTTAAATATAGAATTAAAATGACTTCAAAGTCTTTTATAGATTTAATTTCCTTAGTTTAATCACTCACTTGTATCATCACCCTTTCCTGTTCAATATTCACCCGATCATAGATTCGTTGTATTACAGTGTTCACACCTCGTTGGGACTTAACGACCCGGGGAAACACTAAACTCCTCTGGACTCTATTCCGTTCTCAAGTGATTGACTCTTGTTGACCATTCACCTGGTTGATTTGGGTTGACCGTTTGGGACCAATCACTATACATCCAAATTTACTGGATAATACCGCATTACACAATACTAAATAATAATTAGATTCCCTACTTATAACCAAACATATTTAATCATTACTTTTTTCATTCTTTACCCCTCATTACCCCTAATCAAACACTCCCTAAATAATATTCATTTACCTTTTCTTATCAAAAGTACCATCCTATACAATCGCGAAGCACGTGACTACCATATCATCGATTGTTAATCACAGTTAAAACAAACCTAGAAGCAAAAGGTATCATGTGCATTATTTTATTTATTTTTTAGAGCAACAATTTTAACGTGTTGCACCCATCAAGTATGGAAAGTGCCAAACATTGGGAACTACCCTGGTCAAACCGATAGAACATTGTTTAAACCATACTTGTGAGAGTAACTGTCTTACGCTGAAGCCCGCCGTGTTGCGGCGAGGGCGTTTTTCATTTTTATGGGTGCTTTTATTCACTACATTGTTCGATGTGGTTTCTTTTGATTTTTATAGGAAAAAAAGTACGCAATACATAACAATCAATATTGAATATGCAGCAGCTGAAGTATCTTGCGCATGCTGTCCTGATACAAAAGTTGTGGATGAATAACAATCACAGTTAAAGCATGACATTTTGGTGGCAAGCATTTGTTGTTGGTTTTTGCATGCTTCTGGGATGCCTGCGCCTTTTTTTGGTTTGCAAGTTGTTTGTTATGCTTTTTATGGAGTATGTGGTTTTAGTTGTAGGGGGTTGGGTTCATTGTACTTGTCCCCTTTTTTTTTGGTCTGTGACTTGTTTTTTGTGCTTGTTATGGAATCTGGAACTTTATGTGTAGTGGGATGCCTGTTTCTTCTTGTCACTCATGCATGCCTGACGTTGTTTGAAAACATGCCTTGTTATAGTGTCGATACTGCTGGTAGTGGAACCTGGAATGGCCATGTGCTCCCCTTTTTTTTGTATAAGTATGGGATCTGATGGTTGTAAATTTGTGATTGTTTTGGTTGTGTCTTTACTGTCTGTTTTTAGGTATGTCGCACAGAGATTTGTTGGAAGAGCTTAGCTTTGCTTGTGCAGCGATGACTTACAGGATTTGATGTGCCTGTTTTTTGAACGGGAAGTTATCGCTGCGCGTGAGTGGGAGGCGATGGTGCGGGGACGGTGTTTGGAGATTGGCATAGTGGCGACAACTTCTGTGACATATCTGAGGCAGGTTGTAGCACGTGAGCGTGCGAAGCAGGTGACATTTCAGGCGATGGTGCGTGTAGCGCACGTTGCTCTTCGTGCAGCTGCAGCATGTATTAATAATATTCAGGGTCTTTGATGTTGTTGTTTGTGCTTATGTGGAGACTTAATGTTGTTTCCTAGTTTGTGTTGCCTTTTTTTGTTGTATGCTGTTAATGTTTCAGTGTCATTGTATTTCTTATCTCATGTTCATGTTTAATAAAGCATGTGTGTTAGTCTTGTTTATGTTTGTGTGTAACTGTATTTTGTGTGTACTGTATGTCTTTGATTAAGGTATTTGTTGGGATTCGCGTATAGGAAAATTAGTGGTTTTATAGATGCCACTGGATGTGCATTTTTTACATGCATGTTGATTGCGTTAACGCGCATACAAAATGTACAGGCTAATAACTTGATGCTATACACACCAAGTATTTGGTACGGTTGTTAAGTTATTGTCCTACACATTACATACGTTCCGATACCTACTTTACACATTTGCTAGGGAGGTGGTTGCGCGTCATTCATACTGTTTTTGAAGGCTTTAGCAGAGTGAAAATCAGCCTTTGTGACAGTTGTTTACCTATTCGCGCTTGATTTTCTTGGCTTGATGGCTAGCTTCCTCTGGTTCTTCAGCAGGAAATAATTCTTTGTGCGCTGTTGCAGGAAGTTTTTCGGTGACCTTTTCCGTTTTTTCGGCAGGCTCATCTGTCACGGGGGGCCTGGGTATGGTGCCGCTAGGAGTGGCAGCTTCTATTGTTTCCTGTATGTTTGGTTCTGGTACTGAGGCAGACGTTGCTTCCTGTTCTGTAGCTGAAATTGGTGGAAGTAGTGGAGGAAGGGTATCGGCTGCATGGTCGAGTACAAATTTAGGATACCCTCGCCTGCTCCCTGTGCCAAGATGCAACTGGAACACGTGCCTAGTGTTTAGAAGGTCTCTGATGATGGGTGGCAACCGGTAAGGATCTGGGTCTTCATTGTAGGTTATGACCTCGCCGCATGGTGGGAGTAACGATTCAGCAGCGGGGCTGAAGCAGGTCATAGTTATGTCTCCGGTACCATCTCCAAGGGTCACCTTAAAACAATAGCGGCACGTGAAATTGTTCGCACCATTGGTATTTTGCATTGGTTTGATTAACTAATGAAGTAATAGTTGCACATACCTGTAATTCGGGGTCGCTTTTGTACCAACCTGTTGGCAGTGCCAATGTGGAAGGCCATCCTCTATCTTGGTATGGCAGGTTCGACAGCGATTGAAATACGAGCCCTTCTCCTCGTCAATATGGATAATTGTCGCCTCTGTTGTGAACACCTGTTGCTGATGACAGTCGTTCATGGTCAGTTTGAGGTTACATAACATATATGGGTGAGGGGTGAGTATCTTCATACCATGTGTGTCTCCGGGTTCATGGACATCAAGGTTGCTAGTGAGATTGGTCCTCGATGCATTTCCGCACCCTGCCCGCTTGTGTCACCGGGCGGTATAGTCAGCGGGATTAGGGGACCCATCATCTGGCTATATCTGTAGGAATAAAAGATTAAAATACTTTAGCTGTCCACTATCTTTTTGAAAAAAATGGTGGCTCAAATATTTTTGACACTTACAATTCCCTTATATGATATGCCTCCTCTATTTCAGGGTTTAAATAGTAGCTAGTAGCGGGTGTGGCAGATAGTTGGACTCCTCCTACGTTTAAACGGGTAGTTGGTACAGATTAGTTGAATAATGGAATCTGTTTATTAGTCTTGAAATGTCGATGTACCTGCGTAGCGTTTTGCCCAGCATGAACTGACTGCAATGACAACTGGTTGTTGGAGCTGCGTGCATAAGCCAACTTCGAATCCTCTTGCAGCCTCATTCCATAGCATGAATATCACCAGATTACCACTGTCATGAAGCATAATTATGTTAGTATTTCAAGTTACGTTTAAGACTGTATAGTAAGGTGGTGGAAACTGTTACTTCAGATTTTGTATGTCAACATTCCTCCTTGCAATGCGATTTGTTGTGGCGTCCCCAAACTCCCTTGTTGCTCCAATATTGCGTACGATCCGTATATAATCAGTGTCAGTTGCGTGACCTGTTTTTGTGTGACATTTATTATTGTTAAGTATACCTGTCAATATAGAGTCCCTGTTGTCAGCTCTGCGACTAACTTCATTGTAGGCTGCGAAATTGAAGTAGTGCTCCGGGAAGCCGGCCCCTTCTATAGGCGTAATCTGTGTGTATTTTCCGAACAATAGTGTCATTTTGTTTGGCATTGTCCTTTGCCATTTGTCCGTCTTCTTGCAGCCATAGCCTTGGATACGGTAGCATGCACCCACCTGTAGTTTTCTATCCAACAGGCGCATGTCCCATAACTGGACGTTAGCCTGGATAGCGTCACCCTGAAATTTTAAGTGTTTTTCAGATATGTGGTTTTAACAGGCGACATGTTCCGATGACTTCTGAGTTTAAAGAATCGTGGTTAACATGTCACCTTTTTGTCCAAAAGGATCAAGCATAAGCGTACTGGATTTGGGTCGGGGACATTCCTCGATAACCATTTTCTGTAGACCTTAATTTCCAGCGGTTTGTTTAAGTCATGTGGCTTTAGGTCCATCAAATCTATAATGTCTTCTTCTGTCGCAATTGCTTTTCCGGTATCTATGCGCACCTCTGTCGTTGCACTTTCAACTGGTCCTGGTGCGCTACTCATGCGGCTGCAGTTACTCCATTTGCCGGTTCATCCATTGTTCTGCAAAACAGAGAAACAAAAGTTCTGAGAAGGTTATGTGTCATGTTTTCGTCAGTGCATAGGTTAGCGTAGTCGAGTCATTGATATTCGAAGTGTGAAATTAACATGGTTGCACATAGGTGGGAAGTTGCTATGCTATTTCCTAAAGACTCAAGAGTGAATGGGTGCGTGTTGTTTGTTGGATAGGTGCCGGGACATTTAAGCGATTATGTTGGGTCACTGGGTAGGACTGATTATGAGTATCTAGTTAGAGGTGACATGTTGTGAGGAGTGTCGATAGTGTCCCTGCAAGACAACAAACAGATTTGTGCATTTTGTTAGATCATATATGGATACTGATCATGTGCAATGAATATACTTATTAAATAACATTATTTCAAGGGAATTAGAAAATGGATGGAACCTGTCTCCTTTTATTTTTGGCCAAGAAATCTTTGTACACTATGTTTTTGGTGTTATTCCGCTGCTTCCCCAAGACGTCTGCAATGACCATTTTCAAGTCGTGAGGATCCGTCGCTCTTGACAGAGCCACGTACAACTGGCTGTGACCAAATATTGGCTCCGGAAGGTAAACGCCAATTTTTTTGAGCGACTGTCCCTGACTTTTGTTGATTGTCATGGCGTAACAAATCTTTACGGGAAACTGTTTACGTTTAAATACAAATGGCATCTTATCATCTTTCATTGTCAGTACAATCCTGGGAATGAAAACCTTTTGGGATACCCTTGTACCTGTTATTATCTTGGCCTCTATTACACGTGTTAACAGCTGGGTGATAATCATTCTTTTCCCATTACAGAGACCACCAGCAAGATTCAGGTTCCTGAGTAACATGATCGGGGTGCCGATTTTAAGTTCTAATAAGTGCGGTGAAACCCACTCAAAGTGATGGAATTCAGATATTCAACGGGATACAACAATTCTGAGGCGCCTCCATCATTTCCTACAGGGACCGCCTGGTCATTGCTCGTGTAATATTTGCTTATGCCCGGTAATGTTTTTAAAATGTCAAGGTTTATCTTGTCAGCTGTCTCATTTTTATGACATACTATGGCTTTGTCCTGAAAAGACTGCGCTGACGGGGAATTCAATGTCTGGTCATCATATATAAATTTTATGAGTTGCCATTTACCATCATCTGTTGGTGGATAACAATATCTGTCCGGGATACGGATCCATGACGCATTTTGTGGATCCTCTTCATCTGGTATGCCCATGTTCCCGTCACCAATGTCTAGTAACCATTCTGAAAATGCTTGTGTATCTGCTCTTTGTACTGCGTCCATGCCATTTCTCTGTAGTCGCATGTTTTCTTGCAGGAAAAATATTTTGAGATGTTGCCACAGGTATGATTCAGAGATAGATGATGCAATAACCTCATCCCTTGTCGCCTTTTTTTTATCGGCATCGTAGTCGCCACCGTACATGACCGTTTTCCCGCCGAACAATTTTTCGGGTGTCTCACAAATGTCCCGTAAAGTACGATCTAGAGCCTCAAAACATCGCCTATCATTCATAGGCGCCTCGTCCCAAATGATAAGATCAGTTTGCTGCAATAGGTCAGCTAACTTTGTCTTCCTCTTTATACTGCATAGCGTTTCGTCAGTTAAGTTTAGGGGCAACTTGAACCTGGAATAAGCGGTTCTTCCTGCAGGTAGCAATAAGGAAGCGATGCCTGATGATGCCACAGCTAGAACGATCCTTGCTTCTGACCTTAAGGCAGTAATTATACTTTTCCATAGGAAAGTTTTGCAAGTACCGCCATGTCCATATACGAACAGTAGTTCTTGTATCCCTTCATTGATGGAGCGCACTATCATTTCAAATATTTCTCGTTGCTCGCTATTCAGTTTCTGAACCAAAACGTCCCTCTCTTTTGCTAATTCTTCCCTGTCATAGCACCTTTCTTCCATTACCATTTTGTTCGTCAGGATGTTCAGTAAACCCTGTGGCGGTGGTTGTATTCCGAAGTCTTCTAATGTCTTCCCATAAATATTAAGGGCTGATTCAAGTTCATAGAGGACACCGCCTTTTAGCTCCAGTTCATTTATGTGTGTGATACGCGTCCCAAAAAGGTTGCCTAGCGTCCGAGGAATGTCATGTGCCATATGTTCCCAAAAGGAATTGAAAAGCATAACTACGTCACAAAATACCGATGTTGTATGAGCAGATTGCGTAGTTACGATGCGATCATTCATTGCGACCGCCTCTTCTAGTGCGATGGACCATTCACCATCATTTTCCAAAAGGCCCATCGCCTCTGAAGCGGCCCTGTTTGTAGGGTATGTGTGATTGTTGACAGTCCGGATACTTGGAAAAGATGTACACCCTTTTTGGTGACAAAGTAGCAACCTTTGGAAGAAAAGGTCCCCTGCAGCCGGATGAATATATGTGAGTCTTCCGATCGATGGTTTGTTTGTGTTCTGTCTCGGAAACCATTCTTTGTCCCTCAACGACCATACAAACTCCGAGGGGAAGTTAAGATAAGTGAGGTGTCTGCCAATAGTGGAACCCCGGTTAAAAGCCAGCCACTGGGTAAGCGTCGTTTTGTGGGTCGCTGGATTGTCGATCACTGACTGTAGTGATTGTGTACCCTTGAACATCACCCGCTGCATATTTTCCAAATGGACGGCCAAGATTTGGACATCCGGTTCCCTACTATGGATATCAAAATTAAGAATACACCAACACGCCTCATGCGGTCCTATGTACCTTGCGTCGACAAAATTCTTTATTTCATCGACGATCGTAACATGCCCCGAGTTTCGAGCCGCTGATGTGGATGGTTGTGAAGGGCCAAAACCAAATGGGCCGGTGGCTCTTGTAACTCGAGCAACAATCTTGTCAGTTCCTTTGGATATATATTTGAATAAGTATTTTATAACCATTGTCCAACCGCAGCACTCCACGTTAATGTGAGCGTAAAACTTCATCGACAACGAACGGTTATAGGGAACAACATACCCGTTGTCCAGGCGCATATTGTTCTCATTGACCTGAAGAGTGTATCCCGCCTGCGGTAGTGTACATATCCTGATTGGTCAATGTAGGTGCTGTTGCAATAACTTTTCGGAAAGAATTTTTTACACGTCGAACGTTCACGCATACATGGAGCATTAGGTGTTGCGGCACCACATGGACCGTGTATCATAAACTCTGACACAACTCTAAAACCTTCAGGGTCAGTGTCCTCGTCAGGCAGTTCTGCTGATACATACTGTCACAATTCTCAATTTCCGGTCATTTCTCAAACTCCATATTCATCATTTCATATCAATTTATTCATGATTTTTCATTTCACCTTAAACGCGTAAATTTTATATTAAATAAACGTTATCGCGTGAGTTATTGTTTTGAACATTTAATCCGCTACTTTCAAAATGATCCCGATATATTTTTATACTTACATTTAGTTTATAAAACTATATTTTAGTTTACCTAGTGTTTTAAATTTATTTGTATATAAATCGTTAAATTTATATTATTACGACGCTTTTCTTAAAAACTACACTATAATTATTATATCACTCAAATTTCACAAGGAATGTATTTTTACAATTTTATAATATCATTATACTCTATTTTGATCTATTAAAATTTTCTTGTACCTAAAGCTACCAAAACCTTACAAGTTATTATTATTTACACATTTACTTACACTTTTCTTACAAGTATACAAGTATATACATAATGTTTAAAAAAAGATATTTTGTTGACATATCCCCTAAAATCCGCCTAGGGGATAAGTCCTTAGGTTGGTAAAAAATCTTACATATCTATATCTTTACAATGTTACTTACACATACACCTTTATTTCACAATAATTCAAACTAGTCAAGAAACTTTCTCTTCCTTTTTCCTCTCTCTAAAACCGCCCTCATTGAAGATCAAGAAGAGAATCAAAAATTTTACAAGCTCAAGTTATAACAATCTAGATTACACTCTTATTGAAGGTTTTGAAATAAAAACCTAGGGTGTTTAGGTTAATCCTTTGTTCTTTGCACCTCATCATATTAACTTGTAAGCATATCACTTCATTTTACATCTTTCCTTTTCATTTCATAAGTATTTTATCATTTTCATAGCAAGCATGCAAGACTTGTGTTGATTTATACCATTTTTACAATGATTTTAAGAGTTTAATATATATATAGTCATCCTATAATTATTCCCTTGGTATATATTGGTCTTGATGATGTTTAGGAACCCATGACACCCTAAGAAGGTGTATGGTAGGATTAGATTAGCTTTGGAGTTGATTTAAAGGGATTGGAATAGGTTTAGTACGAGAAAACTATTTTCGACAAGTATATAAAGTGTTTTGTCCTTATTTTGTTTTTCTGGAAAATCCGACAGTAGGCACGAAATTTTGGCCTTGATATTTAGAAAATATACTTTAAAACGAATCCGTGGCGCTTGAACGGATTAAAGCGGAGTTATAACGAAGAAGTTATGAATTTTTCAAGTTTTGACGAAATATATAATTTCCGAAAATTTCAAAGAACCTATTTTAGTTTTGTACGAGTCAAAAACGAGTCCTAAGCTTTATAAATTATTTCGACTTGTCAAAATATATTAGTATACTTTGATACGAAGGTTAAGGACGTATTATCGTGAAAACGGATTTGAAACGACCAAGATATACACGTTTTCATAAAATTTCCGTAACTATTATTTTTAGAAAACTATATTATTTTTACGAGACAAGTGTTACGGTAACTAAAGCGACCATGTTGAAGGCTGTTTTTAACGATGATGTAGAACTTTTGTAACGAGATGTCTTATAATAAAATCGAGATCACCAAACATATTTTCAAAACGACCAACCGCTTGTATAGCGGAGTTATAATAAATTAATTATGGTTGTTTAAACTTTGCCGAAACTCACTTTTTACACAACATTTAGACAAAATCACCATCTTTAACCTTTATTATCTTTATGTTCGACACCTCTATGACGAAAACTCATGAACTGAAACTTTTAGATTTTGATACAAGCTTTCCAAAACCGTCGAGTTCGTTTCCTAACGTTCGACGTACACCATTTTACGACTAGTTTTTCGAAGCCATTTTTGTCACTTTTTACTTATACATTTTATCAAATATTACACATTATAAAAAAATATATATATATATATAATTGAAAGACACAATCCCCCCAAAACCGGCCTAGGGGGGGGGGATGTATCTTTAAGTTGGTAGATTTTTTTTAATGTTGTATAGATGTACACTTCACTTAGTCTTCACTTCATTTCATTCATCTAAATTTTCAAGATAGCAAACTTTTCTCTCCTTGTTTCTTCTCCATCAAAACCGGCCATAGTAGGGTGTACAAAGGGATCATCAAATTTTGCAAGATCAAGTTAATACACAATCTAGAATTACACTCTTATTAAGGTTTTGAAATAAAAACCTAGGGTGTTTAGGTTAAACCTTTGTTCTAATCACCTCATCAAGTTTACTTGTAAGCATATTACTATCATTTTACATATTTCATCTTCATTTCATATTTATTTCTTCATTTTTCTAGCAAACATGCAAGACTTGTGTTGTTTATACCATTTTTTCTATTGATTTTAGAGTTATATATATAAGGTCATCTATAATTATCCCTGGTATATGTTGGTCTTGATGATGTCTAGGAACCCATGACACCCTAAGAAGGTGTATGGTAGGATTAGATTAGCTTTGGAGTTGATTTGAAGGGATTAGAATAGGTTTAGTACGAGAAAAACTATTTTCGATAAGAATGGTCAAGACGTAAATACTTGTAAAGTGATTTAAGAATGGTCAAGACGTCAAAAGAGTATTTTTCGACGATAAGTATTATTTTCAAAACTCACAAATGGTATAAATAACATACGAAATGCATGCATAACATTACATCATAACTCATTACGTATCATATCATTCACAATAGGTCAAGGTTAAAGCATCACACTACATCTCGGTGTACTCACTCTTGTCATCATACCAATTTATCAAGTGAGTTTTCATAGCCCCACTTTCTATTATTTAATTGTTTACAAACTTTTGGGGGAGATACATGCTCAACTACTTGTTTTATAAATACAAATACTCAAAATATTTACACTTTTATGCTACGCTATACTTTTATACATGATTGCATAATACTTGATAACATTTATACTTAATAACATTTACACTTGATTGCATTATACTTGATTGTGTTACGCTAAACTTGAAAGTCTCCTTGGATAACACACGCATTTGGGTTTCGGAGATGAAGTAGAACCAATGCTATTACTTTCCTTGTGAGTTCATACCCCGCTTTTACTTGTTTAAATTCCTATAAACTATTTGGGGCGAGATACATGCTTACTTATCAAAACATTTAAATTCTTTTGCCAACCATCATTACTTATACCTTAGACTTGGTGCGTGTAGTGACTAGACTTAAACAAACATCCCAACATTTATATGTTGGAAGGCCATTAATTTGGATACGCTCAACGCGTCGTTGGAGGAACATCCCAACATTTATATGTTGGAAGGCCATTAATTTGGATACTGTTCAACGTGCGTCGTTGGAGGAACATCCGACATTTATATGTTGGAAGGCCATTTATATGGATACTGACCCAACGTGGCGTTGGAGGAACATCCAACACAAGTTGTTGGAAGACCCTTGTGGTGACATTTATACTTTAACCATCTTAATGTGCATATACATGATTGTCATACTATTTTTAGCGTTGGGTTGTAAACACACGGGTTGCAAGTTTTGTATGGGCGGGACTTGGGCGAGTGGATTTACGATGCCTTTGCTTTGTGAACTATTCTATATGACCAAAGACTTAGACTTTGTTGCATGAACGTTCTTTAAAGGCTTTATATTTCAACACAAACTCTATGAACTCACTCAACCTTTGTGTTGACACTTTTTAGCATGTTTTATCTCGGTACCTAAGGCATTCACTTCATGGCATGCATATGGACATATCATAGAGTCGTGGTGACGACGCGTCTCACTGGGATTTATAAACTTTAAAACATCGTTTGGCTTGTAACAAACTTATTTCCGCACAAGTTGATTTTCATTTGAGACCAATACTTTGTAAACTCTAATTGTTTTAATAAATTAAGCGATGTGTTTTCCAAACGACACTTTAGGTGAATTCGATATAACTCAGAACTTTGATGCTATGACGGTCCTCCCCAAGGTATTCAATTCATTGCCAAAGCAGGTAATTTGGGGTGTGTGATTGGTATCGAGGCGTCGGTTATAGAGAACTAGGTTGCATCATTGACCCTAGACTATAACCACATCATCATAGCATCTCATCATATCATTATAAGTGCATATTCTTTATACATGCGAACTTATGACTCAACACCGAGACATCATATGAGTCGATTAGTCCAAGCATTGCATAGTTACTCCTAAATTATACATAGCCCGATCACCTATGTCTAATTCGGGAAGAATCATGCAATGAAGGAGTAGTAGTCTCATATGAGTAAGCAATTCGTGAATCGAGCCAAATTTTCAAAGATTTTCTTCAAACCACTTGTTTCAGTTTGATCCGCGTGGCAGTTCTTGTTTGATGAGTTGCAAAGATCAAGCTAGAAACAAGTTGTTACCTAAACCGATTTAGCCTAATCGTATGGCAGTTCTTGTTTGATGAGTTGTGAGATTAAGTAAAATCGGTTACCAAAAGTCTTTTAAAAATTTTGCTCGAGAATGGGAAAGCCCGCTTATCAAGCCTAGTCATAAGAGAGCATGTATTTAGGATGAGAAATGCTCACGATAGCACGGAACGTACCTTGTAGGATTTAGTAACTCATATGCATGAACATTGACATAATCATTTAGACCATACATGAGCATAAACTTTTAGAACCCTTGTCGCGTTTTGGGCCATAGTATCATTAATCGAATCACGAGGACGTGATTCCTCTGACATGGGAAGAATGTCACAATTCTCAATTTCCGGTCATTTCTCAAACTCCATATTCATCATTTCATATCAATTTATTCATGATTTTTCATTTCACCTTAAACGCGTAAATTTTATATTAAATAAACGTTATCGCGTGAGTTATTGTTTTGAACATTTAATCCGCTACTTTCAAAAATGATCCTGACATATTTTTATACTTACATTTAGTTTATAAAAACTATATTTTTAGTTTACCTAGTGTTTTAAATTTATTTGTATATAAATCGTTAAATTTATATTATTACGACGCTTTTCTTAAAACTACACTATAATTATTATATCACTCAAATTTCACAAGGAATGTATTTTTACAATTTTTATAATATCATTATACTCTATTTTGATCTATTAAAAATTTTCTTGTACCTAAAAGCTACCAAAACCTTACAAGTTATTATTATTTACACATTTACTTACACTTTTCTTACAAGTATACAAGTATATACATAATGTTTAAAAAAAAAAAAAAGATATTTTGTTGACATATCCCCCTAAAATCCGGCCTAGGGGGGGGGATAAGTCCTTGGGTTGGTAAAAAAAATCTTACATATCTATATCTTTACAATGTTACTTACACATACACCTTTATTTCACAATAATTCAAACTAGTCAACAAACTTTCTTCCTTTTCCTTCTCTCTAAACCGGCCCTCATTGAAGATCAAGAAGAGAATCAAAAATTTTACAAGCTCAAGTTATAACAATCTAGATTACACTCTTATTGAAGGTTTTGAAATAAAACCTAGGGTGTTTAGGTTAATCCTTTGTTCTTTGCACCTCATCATATTAACTTGTAAGCATATCACTTCATTTTACATCTTTCCTTTTCATTTCATAAGTATTTTATCATTTTCATAGCAAGCATGCAAGACTTGTGTTGATTTATACCATTTTTACAATGATTTTAAGAGTTTAATATATATATAGTCATCCTATAATTATTCCCTTGGTATATATTGGTCTTGATGATGTTTAGGAACCCATGACACCCTAAGAAGGTGTATGGTAGGATTAGATTAGCTTTGGAGTTGATTTAAAGGGATTGGAATAGGTTTAGTACGAGAAAAACTATTTTCGACAAGTATATAAAAGTGTTCTGTCCTTATTTTGTTTTTGGAAAATCCGACGGTGAGGCACGAAATTTTGGCCTTGATATTTAGAAAATATACTTTAAAAGCGAATCCGTGGCCGCTTGAACGGATTAAAGCGGAGTTATAACGAAGAAGTTATGAATTTTTCAAGTTTGACGACGAAATATATAATTTCGAAAATTTCAACAACCTATTTTAGTTTTGTACGAGTCAAAAGCGAGTCCTAAGCTTTATAAATTATTTCGACTTGTCAAAATATATTAGTATACTTTGATACGAAGCTAAGGACGTATTATACGTAGAAAACGGATTTGAAACGACCAAGATATACACGTTTTCATAAAATTTCCGTAACTATTATTTTTAGAAAAACTATATTATTTTTACGAGACAAGTGTTACGGTAACTAAAACGACCATGTTGAAGGCTGTTTTTAACGATGATGTAGAACTTTTTGTAACGAGATGTCTTATAATAAAATCGAGATCACCAAACATATTTTTCAAAACGACCAACCGTTTGTATAGCGGAGTTATAATAAATTAATTATGGTTGTTTAAACTTTGCCGAAACTCACTTTTTACACAACATTTAGACAAAATCACCATCTTTAACCTTAATTATCTTTATGTTCGACACCTCTATGACGAAAACTCATGAACTGAAACTTTTAGATTTTGATACAAGCTTTCCAAAACCGTCGAGTTCGTTTCCTAACGTTCGACGTACACCATTTTACGACTAGTTTTTCGAAGCCATTTTTGTCACTTTCATGAAAATTCCGACGACTTTATTTTACGACAAAAAGTTAAAATTTCACAATAAATCATTACGAAACCATTGTAGGATGACATTTTGACGTAAATACTTGTAAAGTGATTTAAGAATGGTCAAGACGTCAAAAGAGTATTTTTCGACGATAAGTATTATTTTCAAAACTCACAAATGGTATAAATAACATACGAAATGCATGCATAACATTACATCATAACTCATTACGTATCATATCATTCACAATAGGTCAAGGTTAAAGCATCACACTACATCTCGGTGTACTCACTCTTGTCATCATACCAATTTATCAAGTGAGTTTTCATAGCCCCACTTTCTATTATTTAATTGTTTACAAACTTTTGGGGGAGATACATGCTCAACTACTTGTTGTTATAAATACAAATACTCAAAATATTTACACTTTTATGCTACGCTATACTTTTATACATGATTGCATAATACTTGATAACATTTATACTTAATAACATTTACACTTGATTGCATTATACTTGATTGTGTTACGCTAAACTTGAAAGTCTCCTTGGATAACACACGCATTTGGGTTTTGAGATGAAGTAGAACCAATGCTATTACTTTCCTTGTGAGTTCATACCCGCTTTTACTTGTTTAAATTCCTATAAACTATTTGGGCGAGATACATGCTTACTTATCAAAACATTTAAATTCTTTTGCCAACCATCATTACTTATACCTTAGACTTGGTGCGTGTAGTGACTAGACTTAAACAAACATCCCAACATTTATATGTTGGAAGGCCATTAATTTGGATACGACCCAACGCGTGCGTCGTTGGAGGAACATCCCAACATTTATATGTTGGAAGGCCATTAATTTGGATACTGACCCAGCGTGCGTCGTTGGAGGAACATCCCGGCATTTATATGTTGGAAGGCCCTTTATATGGATACAACCCAGCGTGGCGTTGGAGGAACATCCCAACACAAGTTGTTGGAAGACCCTTGTGGTGACATTTATACTTTTAACCATCTTAATGTGCATATACATGATTGTCATACTATTTTTAGCGATGGGTTGTAAACACGCGGGTTGCAAGATTTTGTATGGGCGGGACTTGGGCGGGTGGATTTACGATGCCTTTGCTTTGTGAACTATTCTATATGACCAAAGACTTAGACTTTGTTGCATGAACGTTCTTTAAAGGCTTTATATTTCAACACAAACTCTATGAACTCACTCAACCTTTGTGTTGACACTTTTAGCATGTTTTATCTCGGTACCTAAGGCATTCACTTCATGGCATGCATATGGACATATCATAGAGTCGTGGTGACAGCGTCTCACTGGGATTTATAAACTTTAAAACATCGTTTGGCTTGTAACAAACTTATTTCCGCACAAGTTGATTTTCATTTGAGACCAATACTTTGTAAACTCTAATTGTTTTAATAAATTAAGCGATGTGTTTTCCAAACGACACTTTAGGTCGATTCGATATAACTGTAACTTTGATGCTATGACAGTCCTCCCAAGGTATTCAATTCACCGCAAAGCAGGTAATTTGGGGTGTGATACATACTTGTCAACATCTTAGGTGACCTTATTTTGAGCGACATCGTTCCAAAAGAGCATGTGGCAGTGAGGTAAACCGCGTTTCTGAAATTCCACCGTGTATAAAACTGCATAAAGCCATGTATTAGTAAATAGAGTGACATAACGATCTTTAAGAACTGGTTAGGGTACGAAAACAAAAATTCTACCAGGCACAATTGTATTAGATACATATATTTCGCAAACAACAGATTACAAGGTATGAGAACAATTAACGGATAACATAGTCATGAGATGGGCGTTTACCTGCGCATATCTTTCCAAAAGGCCTCTGGTCCCGCACATACTTTACAAGCAAATGTATCTTGCGTTCAAAGACCCTATCAACAACATCCGATCTGTCTGCAGGAGTTAGGTTGGGGAACGGCTCCATGTACTCTTGTATCTCTGGCCAATGTACGTTACATGTGAACGTAACAAAAAATGTTAGATTCCCATGAATGCGACAGATTGCTAGGGCATCTAAATAATGGTTGTACCTGTATCTTGGCCCGCCTGTAAATGAAGCAGGCAAAATTATTCTGCTTCCAACATCCGAACCGTCGTTGTCCCCTCTAGACATTGCATCATAAACGCCCCTTAAGAAGTCACCTCTGATGTCAGACTGCTTCTTCCGGATAAAGTCCATCCTACTTTGTTCGATGGCACAATATGCAGTGACCACGTATTGCTGGAACAGCCTTCCGCCCCTCATTAGTAGGTTATACTTATTGATGCGCTCGTGCAGCATGAACGCGTAATATGCATTCATTGTAACCCATTTGTCGTTGTCTGCATCGTCTCCCGAACAACCAATCAACTTCTGGTCTTTGTCGTAACTTTGTTCACCGTACACAAACAATAAAGGGAATTGCAATGACATATAGCATGGATGTAATTTGTTGATCCGTTCCGGCTCACCTGAATGCAGCTTTATAACAACATCGAAATTTGTAGCTGATTTTGGACCACTTTCAAACACAATCGCTCCTATTGAGTCCGTTGTCGGTAACTCATGCATTGGTGAACCGATAGCAGAAAACAGATGAACCCTAAACTCCGGGACATCATGGTCATTCAATTTATCCCTCGCAGTTCTGAAAAGCTGCACTAATGCATTGTTGTGATCAAGGAACTCGATAAGCCCTTGATAGATTTCTGGTCTAAGTGCTGCTCTTGCATTCTCACCAAAGTGGGTGAGCCTGTTCTGGACCTCGTTATCAGTATCGTAAATGTATAATTGTAAAAACCTTGGAGTCTCTCCCGGTTCCGGACAAAGCTTCCCGATGCGATGGTATATATTTCCCGAGACTTTGAACACATAAGGGCCCCTCCCAACATTAACTGATTCATCTATGGTTGCGCCCAGAGATGTCATGGCAAACATCTGATTGTACGCCCTGATATTGTCAATAAAATGCTAGTTGCTGAAAAGGTTCCGTACATATGGCGGATAATCTGCGGGCACAAATATGTGGACCCTTCCACCAATACAACAACGATGATAAAGAGGACCCGAAGACCTTGTTGAAACGGTAAGCCTCTCTTCATACCAAAACCTTGCCTGACAATGAGAACATACGCAGGTGCACGGGCCAAAGGGAATGTACTCTGCTGGAGGTCCTGAAAAAAAATTAAGAAATGTTAATGGGGCAAATAATACATCAGGTACAGAAATAAAGGGGTATGGTGCCAACAGAATGAAGCTATGGTTCGTCCGATATAAGAATGCAGCACGACAAACCTGCTTGATGGCGCTGTGGTCCACTGCGATGGGCTGGGTCAGCCATACCAGTTTTGTCGGTGTCCCTGGTACACCTGTTCCTCCTGATACTCCTAGTATGGGGCATATTAATGGTTGTGGCGCCTGCATATTAAACTTTATAAGACTTTAACATATGTTGCGGATATGTCAGTTGTATTCGCAAACATTATTGGATCATTAAAGAAAGCGACACAACATCTATGAAATGAATGTTAACCTTCCGTTCGTCGCGAAGTCGGTACAGCTGCAGGGTGGGCTGAACTTGTACATGCTCCACATTCAGGACGATTGCGCTGAACAGGCCGATGCATGTTGGAGTTAACATTGTCTCTATTGATGCCATTTTGGTTCCTCCTCTGTGCGCGCCAACCGCCTGCATCCGTTACATCTGCAAGTCAAATGTCCTAAAAACCTAAGAACATTTGTTGAGCGGTTCATTGATATTCTACAAAATTTTATAAGTTCGTACATGAAATATTATAACAGATGAGAATGTGCATCGGTGACGTCAAACTTAGGCCCGAGCAAGGTTAGATCATTATCGAAGCTGACACAACATTCACAAAATAAATGTTGACCTTCCACTTCCCGCGAGACTGGTTCATGTGCAGTTTCGGCTGTGGTTGGAAATGGTACACGTTGAGTATTATTGTGGTGACTGACTCCATCTACATCGGACCCAACATTGTTGATGTTCATGTCATCTCGTCTGATCCTCTTTGCAGGCCGGCCATTTGTACCCACTACATACGGAAATAAAATGTTGAAAAAACTAAGAACACGTGGTAATCAGATCTTTGGCATCGAAAATCCATCCATAAATTATTTAGGAATAAACAACGTATTGATCAAATAAATATTTACCGTCCGTTCCTCGTGAACATTGCTGGTCCGGCAACTGGCTGGTAGTTGTTAATGGTCCATATTGATGCCGATCATCCAACGATTCACCAATAAATATTGCACCAGATGTCACTTGCAGCGGTGTTACTGAAACAATCGAAGATTAGTAAATCACGCGCATGTAAAGCCGTCTATAACCCAAACATGTACGTCAATGGAAAAAACCGAACCTGAATGATAGTGACTGAAACTCGTCTCCACCGTATTGTGATTTTCAGGCTGACAACCTGCAGTTCATTGGTCAGACGAAAATGGCGTTTCAGGAAAAGTCCACAAATGGTTGAAATAAACGTACGCAATAATATAAGAGGGACATTTACCCATGGTATGACTGGCGAAGCCCAGTTTAACCTTCGGCACAGTATTGGCTGAAATGCGAAGATAACGATACATAATATATAGCACAATAAAAGCATATTAAAAAAGGGAAAAGAACATATAAACAACTACGTGATCAACAATGGCAACTTACGTGAATGCAGTTTCAGATTTCCATTCGTTGTAAAGAAAGTGCGGCATGACGGCCAATAGACATTGTGAATACTATCTGCAGGATCTCGAATAGCGGATGATGGCTCCGATAAATGGGACACAACATTACTGGAATAAAGCCAACGATGATGAATTGATCCACTGCCAAAATCCCACACCACCTCCTTTAACCCATTGTCGATGACATTGATGTCTACAGACCCATACTTATTCAACAGGCCTTTTAGCTCACATGCCAAAGGCTAGTCCAACGATTGGAAAGAAACCTGCAGAAGACAGCGAAGGGTATCTGAAAACCCCTACAAAAATGAATGGGACATAAAACTGAGAAGAGCATCACATACTTGGAGCGGCTCATGATCATCGAACTGCATATGAGCATGTTCATCAGGTCCTGAAAAGCCAAATGTTAGTATCAGTACACACAAGTGAACCACTAAGTAATAGAACATCAAAAAGTTGAGGCGACAAACCTCGCAACTCCACAACGAAACAACCGGTGTCACTGCACATCTTCCTTCTAACGTTCCTGCATGCATGAGCCTTTTGCAAATGTTCACGTTTCCGCACCGAATCACCCTGCTGACATACCGTTGCCGCAAAAGGCGGGACAGTCGTAACTTCAACGGCCAACGGCCTACCCTCCTCAACATGGCCACCAGACCCCCCCAACCCCACCTCCTATGTCACATGGCTCTTGATAACCAAGGCCACGCCTAGGGACAGCTTTATTTTTGGATCTCATTCTGACATACAATATCGTAACAAACAAAACTGACAAAACCACCGGGATTGTACTCTAGGGAACACCAATTTTGGATAACACTTTCAACAACATATCAAGGACCATCTACCAACAACGTTACCCAACATGCTTAACACAAAAGCCTAAGGCAAACGAAAAAATAGACATGCAAAACAAAAAGAGAAAAAAACACACATGCAATCAACAAAAGATGAAACCAATATTCCAACGCCTGTAAACTAAAAACGAAACACAGAAACCATATACCATACATGCAAACAATGAAGGAACCCTAATGGATCTGGGAGAAGTACCTGCCTCTAGTTTAGTGAAGAGTGTACCTTGTTTCTGGAATAAGCTGATAGAATACGTAGAGACTATATGAACCCCAAACTGGATCGACACTGGGCCAAAATGACCCGGCAGTGAGGAAAAAAAATCCGGCCCACAAAGGGATTAGCCCAAACCTGTGCATCTTATTTGCCAATATACCGGGCACGCATCCATAAGGTCATCACCAAATGTATTATATATGAATTATTTTAGGATGTGTTTGGTATCCCGTTATAGGAATGAGACTATAACTAAGAAAGTGATTAAAAGTGTTTGTTTAAGATGAGAGAGCTCACCACTATGATAATGAATGATAGATATAATCCATACTCCATATACATCAAGTGAGCTATGTCTGGATCTTTCATAGGTGAGGGACCCACCACTACTACCAAACTCATACCCATTGTCATTTATTACAGCATACCAAACGCACCATTAATCTTTTTATCTTAAATTGATCTTACATTACTTAAGCATAATTTGAACCTACAACTATTTATTTTGAGAGCTTTCCTCACAATATAAGATAACATTGAGACCCAAGCTTTTTGATGGTATCATGTGCATTTTATTAAACTAAACTAGACACATTTTAGAAAGTATCGATTTAATCACACTTAAGTTACCAAAGGTCCTCTGATCTAGCGGTATGGAGGTTTTACCTTCATAGGCAAGGTCTCAAGTTCGAGTCTTGTCTAAAGCGATAGAGGTTTTCCTTCTATGTACGTAAAGGGAAGGATGTCATTGCTTTCTGGACCCAACCTGGTTGTGTGGCTTGCTACGCCTTCTAGGCTAAAAGCTATGTAGCCACAATTACCGTTAAAAAAATCACACTTAAGTTAGTATATTAATTACTTTGTAAAATATATACGATACTAATTTACCTTTTTTTCAAAAGTTTATGTTATCAAAAATGGAAAAGCACCATCATGTACAAATCGTGAAAAACATAGCCTCCATATCATTAATTAGGTGTGGGGTGAGCAAACGACCCGAACGGACCGGACCGATCATATTCGGTCCGGTCCTCGGTCTATGCATTTGAGCTAATTCGGTCCTCGGTCCGGTCCGGTCTGGTCCGGACCGGACCACAAACCGACTATTTTGGCCTTAGTAGACTCCAAACGGTCCGGTTCGACCGACGGACCGACTGAGACCGGACCGGACCGGACCGACCACATTCGGTCTCGGTCTCGGTCTCGGTCCTGGTTTTTACCTTAATTCGTTCTTCTGTGTTGTCGGTCCGATCCGGTCCGGTCCGGTCCCGGACCGATGCTCACCCTTAATTAGGTGAGTATCACATTCTTTTTTATGGAGTTTCTTATCATCATGCGCGAAACATGTTATCACAATTATAAAGTTTAATTTTAAGGTATATGTTTTTAAAAATTATCATATTTGTCATCATTTGTTTTTATGAATAGCGAACAAATTTTTTTGACTTTTTTTTTTCAAATTCATCATATTTTGAGTATTTTTTGAAATTTTTAAACATTTTTTACCCTTTTAACAAAAAGAATTTTTTTTTTCTTGAAGGACAAAAATGTCACATAATACCTAAAACATATCAATTTAAAAAAAAAAAAAAAATACTTATAAATGCAAAAAACTTTATTCGCTAACAAAAAAGCAAATGATATTAAGTATCATACCTTTTAAAAACATAAGCGTTTAATTTTATTACTTTTTCGAAAGACAATGATTTGAAAAGTATCTATATATATCATGGATTGTTGATAAACAAACATTATACGAAATCACAATGACCAACAACATCAGGCACTGCAACCCACATGTCCTTCTCGTTTGTCAATCTGTTCAAGGCCATCTCAACCCAGCTATCGAACTTGCCAAAAACCTCATACGCGCAGGTGCATGCGTCACCCTTACCACCACCGTTAGCGGTTTCCACAAGCTCCAATCTTTACCTTCCATTCACGGCTTATCTATCGCGTCGTTCTCAGACGGCCATGACGATGATAACCATGCAATCTTGAACGTTGGATACGTTCATGATATCAAGCGTGTTGGGTCCGAGACACTTACGAGTCTTATAAAAACCATGTCCGAAATTAACAACAAGGTGAACTTGCTTATTTACACTCTATATCTACCTTTTGCCGGGGATGTGGCGCGTGAGCTAAACGTGCCTTGTGCACTATTCCTTATCCAGTCAGCTACATGTTTTTCGATTTATGATCGCTTTTGCAACAGTCATGATGGTATCCTTGTTGTCAACAAAGATATTGATACCTCGGTTACTTTGAAACTTCCAGGTTTGCCTTTGTTTAAATGGGGTGATCTTCCGACTTTTGTATTGCCAACTAGTCCGTATTTTTCGGACATGAGTTATGTTTATAAATACCATCTTCAGTTACTTGAGCAAGATCCAAATACGTGGGTGCTCGTGAACAATTTAGATGGTCTAGAACCTGATTCCATGAAATCTATCAAGAACGCGGTCGTTGTTGGACCATTGGTTTGTTCTTCATTCTCGGGCACTCGTGGCTCGTATTTTGAATGGCTAGATTCTAAACAAGAAAAATCGGTGGCATATGTTTCGTTTGGGAGTTTGGCTTTGTTGACAAAGACTCAAAAGCAAGAGCTTTTAATTGGGTTAATCGAATCCGGGCGGCAATTTTTGTTGGTTTTACGTGATGCTGGTGAAGAGGAAGATGTAGAGATTAAGGAACTTAAAGAAAAAGCGGGTGACAAGGGGTTGATAGTTGGATGGTGTGCACAACTTGAAGTGCTGAAACACCATGCAATTGGCTGTTTTGTGACACATTGTGGATGGAACTCGACTTTGGAGAGTTTAGTGGCAGGAGTGGCGATTGTGGGCTGTCCTCAATTTTCAGATCAAACAACGAATGCAAAGATGGTGGAGGAAGTGTGGGGGAACGGTGTTAGAGCGTTTCTGGATGAAGAAATGGTGGTGAGGCGAGACGAGATTAAGAGGTGTTTGGAGGTGGTGATGGATGGGGGCAAAAGAGCGAAAGAAATCAAGAAGAATGTTGAGAAATGGAGAAAGGTGGCTGAGGAATCGGTGAAAGATGATGGTTCCTTGCAAACAAATTTAAAATTATATTTAAAAAATATTTCATGAAACTTTATATAACAGAATTGAACTATGCATGTAGGTGCCATATTTACTATTTAGACGTTATTTCTTATTTTGGCTAGGGGCTGGCCGCGTTTAGAAATTTGTGGTACCGTCTTTGCCATCGCATTAATTGTGTGCTTTTTCTACTTCATGGTTTTTTTTTGTTTGTTGTAAACATATGGTTCTCGTTTCTATAAGATTGCTGTAACAATATCGCCCAGATATCTAATTATTTTGGGTGAAGATTAAAGCTCAATACTCAGTAGTAACTAAACAGGCTATATATTTTTTTTTTTGAAGGGTGAATTTCTTATACGGTGCTTCGTGTCGCGGATCGACAGTGAGAGGTCTAGACTACGTTGTCTAAACCGGGTCCATGTTAGAGAGCTCCTCAAGCGCGAAATCTTATTTCAATCCGATGAGGAAAACCCTACTAATCGCCCGAAGGCACGACAATTAATAGGGTAAACGCTCGCTTTTCCAAGATTCGACGCAGGGTTCTGGGGCGGCCGCCATTAAAGGATACGGCGAAGGAAAATCGCCATTCAAACCCCTGCGAGTTTGAACTCAAGATCTCTCCCCAAGAGCCCATAAAGACTCGAGGTGGCCGTGAGGTAAGTCAGTTGGTTCAGGCTATATCTAAACACTAATTAAAGTACAACATAATAGAATAATAGAGAACGAAATAAGCGCACAAACAACCAAGCAATCAAGCATTACTACTTGGGTTTTTGATACAGCACGCACGATTACTCCAACAGCACCCAATTACTACTAGTAGTTGGAAGCATAGTTGTTAAAATTACGATCCTAATTTTAAAATTTTACGATTTACAAAGTAAAAACGATTCAGATCCTACATAAGATCTTAGCAAACTTAAAATCTTATTAGATTCCGATCTTAATCATAAGATCTTAAAATCTAATTCGATCCGATTAATGGTAGACTCAACCGAAAACTCAAGATAGTTCCTTGATTTAGTCAAGAAAAAAAGTCAAGAAGTCAACTATTTATTCAATCAATTTGTTAGGCCGGGTGGGTCAAATTTAACACCATTTTCATTAATGAAACAACATATCAAATATGCTAAACAATTATTCTTAAGACCATCATCTATTTAACAAATTATAAACTCTTCGTCCAAAAAAGTAGCAATATCCAAACTTAATATCAAGTAATGAATGCACTTCATATATTAAACGATTAATGCATAAATGTATCAAATTTTTTCATTTATAATTCCGATTTGAAGCATCATATGCAATTTATATTAAAAGTAAATACTTTAGGACATATTTAAAGCCGTAACTTTTACAAGCACATGTATTTTGTTTCACTAAAACAGTCGTAACTAGTTTGATGATATATATGCAAAGGCTAGTCTAACTAAGAGCACTAGGTATAGTGATATCAAAATTTTAGCCATTTTGGTTCCATTAGATGCCACATCATTTCAACATTCAAACTTCAAAATACCCCTTTATAATAACTAACCTCAAAATACACTTCTATAATAATAAAACTTTTAAAATCAAAACTTTTAAAGATAAAAAGTAATATTTTTGTCTTTACTCTAGTTGGAGAAATGCTATATTTCATTTTGCACAACATGGTGGTGTAGTGATTAGAGATGGCATTGCTAAAATGGTTGCCATGTCATTTTGGCTAAGCATCACAACCATTATACCCAACGCTCTAAGTACCCATTTTCCCATTAGCCAAGCACCCCCATAGGCCCTTGTACTTCCATTTGTACGGTACGGTAGTACCTTGTACCCTTTTAATTTTTTATTTTATTTATTTATTTATTTTTTATTTAATTATGTAGTGTTTAATTTAGGGTAATATATTTAATTTGTGTAGTGTTTTAATATGTATAGTGTATTTATTTGTGTAGTGTTTTTATATGTATAGTGTATTTATTTGTGTAGTGTTTTTATATGCAGAGTATTTATTTTACGTTATGTTTTTTTTATTGTGTATTTGTTTCCATTTAATTAAACAATAACAATAAAACATTAAACATTAAAACATTAAACAAGTACAACAACAAATGCTACTACTACTACAACGAAATCTACTCCACACGAAGATTATTAATGTCATCTATAAGGTCACAGAGTATTCCACTCGACTGACATGCGTGATCAACTGGATTTCTTGCCAATTCCAGTGATGCCTTCAACGTCTTTATTCTTGTGTTGTTGCTTGTTGCTGGTTGGTGTTGTTGCTTTCTTGTGGCATTATAAGGCTGAAATGCCTGCATTTGTTTACTTTCTTGTGAACTTTTGCAGAAAGGGAATCCTACTTACCACTTGCACAATGAAAACGTGTTTGTGCTTGGTTAGACTTGTGCAGTTTTGAGACCTGTTGTGACTTGTGCACTTTTGAGACATGTTGTGCTTGGCTAGTAGAAAGTATGGTGCTTGGTTAGACTGACCCTTTGAGTCCTGTTGTGACTTGTGCAGTTTTGATACTTGTTGGTGCTTGGCTAGTAGAAAATGGGGTGCTTGGTTAGATTGCTGTTATGACTTGTGCACTTGTTTAGTTTTGAGACATGTAATGCTTGGCTAGTAGAAAATGGGGTGCTTTGTTAGACATGACCCTTTGAGACTTGTTGTGACTTGTGAGGCAATGATGATAACCGAAACCGAATGGACGGTAAAGTGAGATATTTATCTCACTTTGCAACCTTCGAATTTGAGCCTTTTTCAAAAATATTCCGAGGCGATGATGATTTTTGAGCCTTAAAATTTTCCGAAGCGATGATGATAACCGAAACCGAATGGACGGTAAAGTGAGATAAAATCTCACTTTGCAACCTTCGAATCTGAGCCTCAAAAAATTTCCGACTATGTTTTTTTCTAAAAAGTTATAAAACTGTAATTAAAACTTGTAAAAAAGTTGTAAAAAAAAAAAAAAATAAATAAAATAAAATAAAAAACAAACTTGTAAAAACCATTTTATAAAACTAAAAGTTATAAAAGTTACAAAACATAAACATTATAACACTAAAAGTTATATAAGTTAAAAAAAAAAAAAAAAAAAAAAAAAAAAACAATTGCACATTAACCAAGCACAAAAAAAGAAAAGAACTTTTAAGATTTTGGCATGGAAGCGAGAAAAATATTCCCCACCCAATGATTGAGAAAGTCAAAGACCCCATTTTCTCTTGCAAGACCCATAAATTTTCTGGGGTCGCCAATAGCATGACCCATGTGCAATATTAACGTTTATGAAAAAGTAATAAACAACATAAAGTGGTAACTGATAAAGTGGAGGGACTATAACAAAACATTAGACAAAAGTAAAACATTAAAAGTAAAATAAAACATGTTGATGTCATTTTAAAATCTTCATTAAAAGAACTGGTTTAATGTTTTCAAATATTTACTTAGGGCCTGTTTGATTGAGGTGTATGGGTATAAGTCTATAACTTTAAAAGTCATTAGTGTTGTTTGGTTGGTTATGGGTCCACCGCAATGTATTGAGGATACCCAAATGTTAAGGTTTCCTCATATCTTATGTGTGTAGATGGTTTTATCATACTCTTCATTACTATTCCACCATATACCCAATACCCATACCCATTATAATTCATAGCACCAAACCAAACGCACCTTTAATTCTTTATTTTCTTCCTTTCTTGTGAACTTAGATGGTAAGGTGGTTTCTGGTTCACTTTCAAGGTAGGTTCTTATTTTTTTGCTTTACATAGCTTCTAAAGGGTTTCGATTTCTAAGGTGGTTCTCGGGAACCACCTTCGCATACTGTAGGTCAGCCTTTGGATCTGATCTTACTTTTTTCGAACCGCAAACTAAAAAATTACAAAGTTATATATTATGTTTTTATAAAATTAAAAAAAATAACACATGATTCTTCTTAAACATTCTATATTAATAATTTAGGAAAATATTTACATGAAACATTCATATAATTTTGTGTTTATAATATATAATAATTTGTAAATTTAAATAAGGGTTAATATACAAAAAAGTTACTAAACTTTCAAAAAAATTTGTCATAACTCACTAATGTTTATCTTACGTCATCTAAGTTCTTATCTTGGGTTTTTCACATATATTCTAAACCTTTTATATGTGTCACTCTAGTCACTACATGGAAGGCAACCGGTTGTGGCACATATGTTCTAAACCTATACAAACAAGTCACCTGGCTTTGCGAAAATTTTGTCCTAAGTCACTAATATTTCATTTTCATCATCTAGGTTACTATCGTCCGTTTTTTACGGTTTCAGTCTGTTTCATCCCCTTTTATGTTTTTATTCGCTTTCAACCCTTTTTACGTTTTCATCCGGTTTTACGTTTTCGTCGTTATTATCGTTTTTGTCCGTTCTTATCGTTTTATCGTTTTATACAAATTTTATAAGTTTTTACCGTTTCGTCCGTTTTGTCCCATTTTTACGTCCGTTTTATCGTTTTGTCCGTTTTATATGGTTTTGTACATTTTTATCGTTTTATTCGTTTCATACGTTTTATTCGTTTTCATCCGTTTTTATCGTTTAAATCTGTTTTTCGTTTTCGTCCATTTTCTTATATTTTTGCCCGTTTTCTATGTTTCATTCATTTTCGTCCCTTTTTATGTTTGAAAACATAAGAAAATAGGCGGCGTAAGAAAATTGACTAAAACGTAAGACAAACGGACGGCGATAAAACGGATGAAAACGAATAAAACGATAAAAATGTATAAAACCATATAAAAGCGGACAAAACGATATAAACGGATGAAAACATAAAACTTATAAAAGCGGACATAAAAATGGGACAAAACGGACGAAAACGATAAAAGCGGACAAAAACGTAAAAATCAAACAAAACGTATAAAAGCGAATGAAAATGAATAAAAGCGTATAAAGGTGTATAAAATCGTATAAAGCGTTGTGACTTAGGATAAATTTTTCACAAAGTTTAGTACCTTAGATAGCGGGAATGAAACTTTAGTGACTTAGGACAAATTTTTTAAAGTTTAGTACCTTAGATAACATGTGCCACAACTTGAGACGGGAATGTAAATAGAAAACATCCCCTGGGAAAGCCTCACGGCCTGGTGGTCGGTGTGTATACACGTCACCTTCTTAACCGGTAACAATAGGTTGTCTCACTATTGGTATCCAAGATAACAGGTTATCTGAAGTATAGTAACCTAGATGAAAGAAGATAAACATTAGTGACTTAGGACAAATTTTTTTGAAAGTTTAGTAACTTTTTTGTATATTAACCCTTTAAATAATATCACAAAAATTACATAAAAATGATACATTAGTATGATCTTAGAATCTCAATCCGATTTTACGATCACGGTCTTACAAATACGAAAACGATTACAGTTAAGATCCTGATCTTAAAAACCTTGGTCGGAAGGTTATAATTTGTTGATGTAACAATTAAAAATGATCGGTATAATTTTCAATGTTGTATATGAATAGAAATTAACATCTAAATTCACAAGCAAAATTATCCATGGCCTGCAAAATAAACTGGCCAAAGGAAGACACCAAATATGCATGCAATAGGATCAGCTTTAAAAGGAATCTTTAAATGTAATTACCTTACTTGTGAGAAGAAGTTTTTACACGTATCAAGTTCTGCTCAACATGTGTTCTACCTTGATTCGGAGATGTTTGCAAGAAAAAAACTTTGTTTCCGATAAGATGTATTTTACTTGTTTTCAACCTTACGGTATATTTAAAGTTACTTAAAATGGCTAAGTTACTTAAAGTGAAAACTTACTAAAAATGAAGAGATTTTTATAAATCTTAAAGAACTTAATCTAAAGTAAAACACTTTAACTACATCTAAATAAATGCATATTCTTTCGCTTGTGTAGATCCCTCGAAGAAAGAGTGATCTTTCGTGTCTTGTGATTTCATCTGCTTGTGTTTGTGTTGCTGTTGAATAAGGTACATATATTCTGACCTTACCTCTTAAGGTTTCTGATGATTCATACACATCTTTTGATATTAGCTTTGATTAAAATGCCTTTGCTCTGAGCCTTACTATTTCGGCTTCCTTATATGATCGTTGTATGATGCCTTATTTAACCTTTGATATTGAACCTTGCTATGCACCCTTTAGTTTGGTGAACCTTTATATTGAACCTTGCTTTGAATCTTTGATATGAACCTTTATGTTATGACTTTTCTTTGACCATTCAGTTTGATACCCGAGCCAATTTGTTTCCTAGCCATGAAGGTAACATGGTCATGTCATTGATGCACTAATGGCATGACTCTAGTGTAGTTGAGTGATGTTCCACACCGTCCCTTTGTTTGATATATGATTATGAGCTCAAGAAAGATATGTTTGGCCACTATGATTTGTATGCAGGGGTGTATGGATGCATCCTAGATTTGTTATGATATGATATGATATGATTTATATGGTGACTGATGTTGTGTGCAATACACGTCTTTCACATTCTGGGAGCTAGCTACTCCATGGTTACTTATGATATGATATGATATGATATGATATGATTATTTGGGCTCGTGGTAGATTTCTAACAACCTTTACACTTTTGATACACCTATATTGTACCTTCTGTTATTCCACAATGCACCATATTTTGTATTCCCCATATTTAGTTTTCCGTTGATTATTCATTTATTCAGTATCCTTAGGTGATTCATTCGACTACCATACTATACTCCATTTCATTTGATTTCTCATACTCTTATTCCATTTTTGGTTGACTATTAAGCTTATACTTCATACTATCATTCCATTCACGTACCGAGCTATTATATGATTATTGGATTCATGTGTTGACTATGCTATTACATGATTTATGTGACTATCCGTTTACCCTGCTATTACATGACTTATGTAACTACCTGGTTACCATGCTATTATATGATTACTATGTGACTATCTGTTATTTGCTATTATGTGAATAATTGATTCACCCCGTTTGCCATGCTAGTATGTAATTATCTGAATGATCCGTTTGCCATGTTATACCTCGTTCAGTTACTTTTGTGGGTTGTGGTTATCATTTAGTATCCCTATCTGCTATTTGTGACCACCATGCTTGCACTTCTGTTTGGTACTCTCTGATGCTTATGTTGTTAGTTCGACATAGTAATTGACGTTTACCTGACTCGTTGATCTGCCATGTTTACACTTTTGTTTATGCTATTGCTGGATGATGGAAATGGTTCAGCGTATGTTATATGTCTAGTTGATCTTTTAGCTTGCCATGTTATGTCCTTGTTTAGTTAATTCATTCAATTATGATGTTCGTTTGGTATTCCTACCTGATACATGTGGCTATCATGCTTACGCTACTGCTAGTTTTTCCGATGATTATGATACTTGTTCTGTTTATTAACTGTGGGTTATCTGACTTGTGTGATTGCCATGCTTACATTCAATTTAGTTACTTCCGCCTGCTTATAGAATTCATCGTAGCTTATATATATTTGATTATCTGATTGGTTGTTTTGCTATATTTATGATTAGCTGATCCGCTGGTTGATATGTTTGTTCATTGTTTAGTTACTTGTCTTGATTATGTTACTGTTCATCAATTCCTATTTGATTATGTTTCGGTACTTGTATGCTTGGTTATTTATATGTACTTATATATGTCATCGATGCGATGCTTTGCTTTGCTCTCCTTTGATTTCTGTTTCGTCTGGATATCTGTTATTATTGTGTTCTGCAGGTTCCTCATTGACTCATTGATTCATTTTGTCAATTGCTATGACATTGATATCCGTTTCCTTTGATATCCCTTCACATCTTTATTTTATTTAGTTTTTATTTTGTTATATCTGTTCACTGGGCTTTTTAAGCTCAGCCGCATATTTTTTCCATGCGGCAGGTATCAAGTGGGATGCTGGGCTTTGTTGGGCTGAGAGTAAGAGCATTTGAGTGATCCGACCCTAGTTTTCCTATTCATTTTGGACTTATTTTGAAGAGCAATTGTTTTGATATTTCATTTCATTTTTGACATATTAAAGTTTGTATTTTTTCCTTGTAAGTCATTCGTTTATATGACTTGGTATTTTATTTTATAAGACTTCCGCTTGCAAAATTTTATTAGTATGTTCTGATATGACTCCATGATGTGATACTTCTACCCTTGTCGGGTTGAGGTGTTACAATTATGGTATCAGAGCCAGGTTTCGTCTTGTTGACCCTAGGATTGACCTGTGAGGACTTGGGTAGACATTAGGCTTCCCTCTCTTTTGATCTTTTCCGATTCTTTTGATTTTCATTCGGATTTGACTTTGATATTCTTTTATCTTCACTGATTTAACCTTCTTCTTTTCGCATTTGATTTTGTTTGTTTTATCTTCGTGCATTCGTTTGTCGATCGTTTAGATGGAGACTACTCATAGAGTCGAAGATGATGGTGCGGACCCTGCGTTGCTGCAACAACTTTCGGAGAGGTTCGTGAAGAAGACGACCGATTGTGATCTTCTTGGAGACATCGGGATGTTTCTTTGGAGGAGTCGGACGGATCAACCAGAGGCCAAATACGGAGACAAGATTCAAATGGTGGACACTTGGAAGACGTATGAGCAGAAGAACTATGACCGGCATACTTTAGACGTGCGGAGAAACTACTACCAAGATTTGGGCATATTGTGGTCAACAGTCCAACCGTTGAGATGCTGAGAAGAATCGTCTGCTTTATATGATTGGGCGCGATTTGTGTTATTCTGATTTGTTTCGTCACGTATTTTGAGTTAGTTTGATATTTCGTTATATGATTTTGACCAGTGGTGTCTTTCCTCGATTTGTTTGGGGCTTAGCTTGGATGATGGAGTCCTATGGCTTGATTCTTCGGTGGTACTACGACTTCGCCTTGTGTTTTATATCTCTTTGATAAATCTCGATTTTCATCCATTATGATTTGTATCAGTAAGGTTAGACTTTGCGGCACCTTGTCATTTTTGTGAACCTAAGGCTATTTTTAGATTGTCAGTAATGAGTCATGAGGAACCTTCTCGAGCAAGTCAGCGGCCTTCTTTCCATGGTAGAATGGTAAGTTGGTTTGATGTATTATATGCTGCCTGTATGTGTATCTGTTTTGACGTGATGTTGGTTATATAGAATATGATGACAATAAGGACTTGTTATGTAATGCAAGTATTATGACGCCTGATCAACGTGATAATACCAAGATCATATAATTTGAACTTATTGGATACATACGACGTCACGGAAATGCATAACTATATATCACACGTTTATAAAATGCATGGGCCAAATCTTATACATCAATTACAAAACACATTAACTTAAATAAAAGCCCACTACATTTGTAAATTTGAAAAATTTATTTGGTCTTGTGATTCTCCCTTATGATCGGCCGAACCCCCATTTATCCCATTTTTCTCTCATTCATCTAACCTACATTTCACACATATAACACACACAAAACCCTAGTAATCAAAGTGACGGCAAGCACATTTTCTTCTCTATTCCATTCGACCACAAAGAAGGTGCAAGGAGATTTGAAAGGTGATTCGAAGGGCTGTTGTGATCGTGGGTTCTAGGTCGAAGGGCGTAAGGTGGTTTGGTTTTGATTTCGTCTTGGTCTTTGTCTTTCTCCTCTCGAGCGCTACTAGGGTATTTTATCATCAACCTTGTTCAGTTCTTTCTCGTATGGTGTTTGTTAATCATGTGTTGGGTGAATCTATTCGAATGCATGCTACATGTCGTTAAAAACCTCACATAAAATGATAAATGTGTCACATAAAATCATACATGGTCGCATAAAATAAAAATGGGAAAAAGCTTGTATTCGACCCACCTATCTATAACCTATTTTTGGATCCATTTCAACTTGTATACACCCGACTTAAAACATGTTTCATCTTTATTATATCGAATTGGAATGGGATAAAAATATATGTTTACATCTTGGCTATTTATGTATCGACTATAAAAGAAATGGGACTCTAATGGATTGGTTTGTGTCGTATGGATTTGAAATGGGATCTAGATCATGTCTCGACTAATATGGAGCTCAAGAAGGGTCGTTAAAATCTTTGTTTGGATTGGATTCGATTTGTTTAAAATGGAAAATGAGTGTCGACCTAAACTAGGGTTTTCATAAAGTTTTCGAGTTAATAAAAGACAAGGGTTGATTTCGTTAAACATAAAACATGAGGGGTGATTCGTTAAAATGGTAAAAGATGGACTAAAGTCGTAAACTAAGTAAACTTGTGATAATTACACTTTCCACCCTATACTTTGTGATAATGACACTTTAGACCCTCAACTATTATAACTTGTCATAAATGACCCCTACACTATAATAATAATCACTTTCATCATTTTAACCTAGTTTGACCTGCCATGTTTACACTTTTGTTTATGCTATTGTTGGATGATGGAAATGGTTCAGCGTATGTTATATGTCTAGTTGATCTTTTAGCTTCCCATGTTATGTCCTTGTTTAGTTAATTCATTCAATTATGATGTTCTTTTGGTATTCCTACCTGATACATATCGCTATCATGCTTACGCTGCTGCTAGTTTTTCCGATGATTATGATACTTGTTCTGTTTATTAACTGTGGGTTATCTGACTTGTGTGATTGCCATGCTTACATTCAATTTAGTTACTTCCGCCTGCTTATAGAATTCAGCGTAGCTTATATATATCTGATTATCTGATTGGTTGTTTTGATATATTTATGATTAGCTGATCCGCTGGTTGATATGTTTGTTCATTGTTTAGTTACTTGTCTTGATTATGATACTGTTCATCAATTTCTATTTGATTATGTTTCGTTACTTGTATGCTTGGTTATTTATATGTACTAATATATGTCATCGATGCGGTGCTTTGCTTTGCTCTCATTTGATTTCTGTTTCGTCTGGATATCTGTTATTATTGTGTTCTGCAGGTTCCTCATTGACTCATTGATTCATTTTGTCCATTGATATGACATTGATATCCGTTTCCTTTGATATCCCTTCACATCTTTATTTTATTTAGCTTTTAAAATGTATCTTAAATGCACCCGGTGCACCAAAATGTGTTTCTAGTATTATTTAGTTGGTTTAATTACAAATTAAAAAAAATGTAGAATTTTGTAAAAAGCCCCAATATGACAAAAGCCCAAAGATAAAACAAATTTAATAAATTAAAGCACAAAAGCCCAAAGATGAAATAGGTTTATCAATGAACAAGTTTATTCATTATCCTAACAAGTTTATAAAATCCAAAATTGGAGAGTATGAAACAGGTTCGAGTGTTTGACATATATCATTCAATTATTTATTATATCTTAAATTGATAGTATGATGATCGGTTGTTTACAATTGTTTATTATATCTTTTAAATTTATAACAGTAATATCATTGATAATATTACAATTCGATCTTTTTTTGCTTGTTAAAAGCGTTTAATGGAACAAAATACATGAATTGTCCTTTTTTGTTGAGTATATTATTTATATTGTTCACCAATTGTTAGGATTAATCATGTAATAGTCTTTTTTTTTGGCTGCATATATTATTTATATTGTTCACCAATTGTTAGGATTAATAATTGTGTAATAGTGATATGAAATTGTGTGATTTGTATTTAAAAGATTTCGTGTAATGGCTCTAATTTGTAGTTTGTTTATTGTAGGCTAAAATTGAGGAAAGCACCAATTTACTTGATTATATGGTGGCGTTGAGCCCGCATGATTCATTTTCAGAATTTAGTATATCAAAGTTAGTGAAACTTAGTGAGATGTATCCGCGTAATTTTACTTATATGGAAAGGTTAAGTCTTCCTACAGAACTTGGAGTCTATTATCAGATCATGCATAACGATAAAGATTTCGCTAACTTGGATAGTATTGCCAAACTTGCTGAGAAGATGGTGGATAAGAAAAAGCATACAACTTATCTTTTGGTTTATCAGTTGTTGAAGTTGGCTTTAGTCTTGCGTATTCTTCTCGCTACGGTTGAAAGATGTTTTTCTAAAATGAAGCTCATTAAACCGATTTGCGTAATTGGATGGGCGATGATTATTTTAACGGCGCTTTAACTTGTGCCATAGTAGAAAGAAGAACTTATTAATGTTAAAAATGAGGGTGTACGTGGCGTTTTTGGTATGGGAGATCGTAGAATCACTAATTAGAAGGTAATATGTTCATTTATTTATCGTTTTATGAAATATTCGTTTTATTCCACTTTTAACTCTATTATATTATGGTTCAAAAAAATTGTCACCCAAATATATTTGTTCTCATTCAAAATCATTTGAGTAGAAGCATTTGAGTGATCCAACCCTAGTTTTCCTTATCAACTTGAACTTATTTTGAGGAGCAATTCTTTTGACATTTCATTTCATTTTTGACATATTAAAGTTTGTATTTTTTCCTTGTAAGTCATTCGTTTATATGACTTGGTATTTTATTTATAAGACTTCTGCTTGGAAAATTTTATTAGTATGTTCTGATATTACTCTATGATGTGATACTTCTACCCTTATCGGGTTGGGGTGTTACACATACTAGCTTCAGGAAAACAAAATGTGGTTGGGATCGATCGAGTTGATTGAAACTGAACTCATACACGTCAAAAGATAATTATTCATAATAAAAACGGCATGCACATGCTTCACTATATACAAACTAATGTTTATTTGTACAAAATTTTGGAAAACAAAAGGCCACAGATTAGTCATCTCGTGCAGTCATTTTCAAATTGAATAGTTACAAATTCAAATCCTTTGGATGGATCCATATTGGACATATGAACAAAGAGCCACAAAACTCACAATAAATCAGAGCCGTATTTGAGGGTGTGAAAGACGTGCAATCGCACAGGTCCTTCAAAATTTTAAAGGCCTCAAATTTTATAACTCTTTGTATATTCGGGGTCACAAAATTTACTTCCGACAAAAAAATATTAATGATATATGATGATACGTTATGCATATTTGTTAAAACTAAAGCTAGACTATTATAGTACATTTTTTGTTTCAATAGTAGATATTATATATATTTGACCCGTCATATTCAGTTATGACATAATTGTTTGCACCGGGCCTCCAGAATCTTAGCTACGGCACTGCAATAAATATGAAGATAAACGTTACATTGTTGCATGCTCACCATTAAACCAAAGGCCACCATGACCCCTAATCATAAAATCCTGATAGTCGCCTACCCAGGGCAAGGCCATGTCCACCCGACCCGGCCCTCCGTTTCGCCAACAAACTCCTCAAATTTGATGTAGATGTCACCTTTGCTACTAGTCTCTCAGTCATACAACGTATAGATAAAGATAAAATCCCACATGTCCTAACATTAGCCCCATTCTCTGATGGCCACGACAATGGAAAACAGTCAAACACCATCCTCCTATAATTCGTAACCGATTTTGAAACAAATGCTGTTCGTGCTATTGCTTAAATCATCAGCTCGCCCGCAGCTGCAGGCAAGCCATTTAGTCATCTAGTTTACACCATTGTCATACCATGGGCAACATGTGTTGCGAATGCCCAAGGTGTGAAATATGCTCTCTTGTGGTGCCAAGCAGCTACTATCTTGGATATTTATTATTACTACTTTAATGGATATCGAAGTTTGATATCTAGTAACAATGACAAACTGAAGTTTAGGATTAATCTACCTGGATTGCCACCACTAATGATGGCTGATTTACCAAATTACCATCCTTTTTGTTGTCTTCCAGTCCAAAGGAACACAATTTTCTTCTACAAAATGTTAAAGATCACCTAGACGTACTCAAATTAGGTCCGAGAATACTTGTTAACACATTTAATGAACTTGAAATTGAGTCCATAAGAGCAATCGAGAAACTTGAGCTCTTTCCTATTGGACCTTTAGTCCCAGAAAGTTTTATGGGCAGTGAGTTTTTCGAGAATATAGCACATGACTACATAAAATGGTTAGACACAAAACCGGAAAATTTAGTTGTTTATGTTTCATTTGGGACATTAGCGTCTTTATGATGGATCTGTTGGTTTAATGGTTTAATGGACAATAAATTAATAGACGTGTGTTAGGATCAAAATCGAGACCACGGGATTGCACACTTTACGTATGAGAATTAAAGTTAAATAATTAAATATAAATGTTGTATTTATTTATTAATTAAACGAAATAACTAACGGACGTTAAGTAATTAGTGTAATGGACTAACGGACGTTAAATGTAATTGGAAAAAGACTAAGTTGTAAATAACGGAATGTTCGGAATCCTTGTGGGATACCCATCCGATCGGCCACAAGGAAAAGGAAACAAATCCTTTTACAACTCAAACTTGTTCACCAAGTTTCTTGAGTATATATACAAAACCAATGGTGTTTGTAAATTATCTCTTGTATTCATTGTTTAAACCTAAAAGTGTTTTGTGTGTGTTTGCTCTCAAAACCGGTCGACACCCTTACAAAGGATTGATCCTCAACCTTTTTCCACAACAAGTTATTTGGTTTGATAAAACTAGCATTATTTTAATTTGGTTTAATGCGTGTAGACAAGCGTAGTACTAACACATTATTGTTAGTATTCTTGGATTGAATTACAAAGCAGTGAGGGTAATTCACATAATCCTATAAACCCTAATTAGGGTTCATCCAATTCTAGTTTTGTGGATTTGATTCTTGTTCGCTAGAATCAAGAAAGTCGTATATTCTTCTTATGTTAATTAATTATTCGTTAATCTTTCCTATACGCTTCCGCATGTGTACTTGATGTTTATTGTTTATATTTCTGATTAGTCATGTTATATAATTTCAACAGTGGCATCACGAGTCATTGGTTTTAATGAGTAATTAATTACATAAACGCGTAATAAAACGTATATTGTATGATGTTTGATGTGATTAATCTAGGGTTTTGGTTTATAGTTTTTTTGGGTCGATTTTTTCTAATTGGGGCGTACCCCTTATTTTTTTTAAGTCGACACATAAAATTTTTTAGGGTTTTAAAAATTGTTTGCTAACCTTATTAAAACCTAGAATTAATATATTAGTTACGTGATTAATTCATGAATAATTTGTTATGTGTCATGGAATTTTTAATATGCGATCTTGTGACTTATTTGTATAATTGTTATGATATCCATGATTATACATGCATGTTAGTCATGGATAAGTTACTTTGAAAAATTGTTTAATTGTTGAGACATGTTTATTTACGATAAATCTTGAATTGGGGAAGACTCCAATTATATATTAATGAATCAATTATGTGCTAATTGGTATATTTTAATTATGGGTTTACGCAATCGATTTATCAATGTATGTGGCTCACTTTCTATCGTTGGAGTGAAATCCCTAATTAATATATACATAATTTTAACCTAGATATTGATTATTAATAGGGTTTTATCGAATAAGTTGCATGTGGCTACTTGTTTACACGTATTAATTGTTAGTTATGTGCGCATTATTTTTTAGTATTTTATTTTTTATTAATTTACTTGTTTGTTTATTATGTATGACAATTTTAAGCAAAGGGTAATTTTGAATAGAAAAATAATACGGACTAAACAATGGTGAAATTTGATTTGTTTTTTAAGAGTTAAGTTATCTATAGTTTAATTGATTGATGATTTTGGTACAAATGGTCTGAACGGCTCACCCACTATAACAAAGCTGTAATGGGGTTAATAAAGAAGTGCGCATGATCGCTGAAAGGATGTCTAAGGTTATGCTTTTAACACGGTCCCTCCCCTGGAAGTTCGAATGGAGCTACTTAGTAAGCCATAAAATGTGCAAACTCATCTTAAGGCGAATTAGTTTTAATTCCATGAGCCACGGTGGTAATTACCGAAACACTAAGTGTTTACACTTATGCAAAAGTACGGTATAATGGACGATAATTAATGCTAAATTCCTTGATTGGTGAACCCAATACCTCAAATCAAAACTTTGATAATTTGATCTTTCTGAATTGGTAATAAAAAGTTTTTATTAAAATTATGCTACAAGATGAATGCATGACATCTTTGTACATATTTGATTTGACCACATAAAATCAAAATTAGTACCCTTATAAATTAAGATATATGCCATCTAATTAAAAGGAACACTTGAAGTTGCAATTTATGTCATGAGAGTACTTGGCTAGATTGTGATGGAGAGGTAAATCTCTATGTAAAGTGAGACCTTACATGGACATATTTGCAGTTCTTTAAGTTAGACACTTAAGTTGAGTAGGAAGTGAGACTTGGACTCAATGGCATAAGATGGGATGAAACATGTTTATATTTGCAATAGCGTTGGAAAATATAAATCCCATAATGATCTAGGAATTGGAAATTGTTTGCCAATTATTGTTCGATGATTACCCTATTATGTGCTTTCGTTACTAGCGGATCAAGCGATGTAATGGAACTACGATAATTTGGATCCTAGTTTTCGAGAAAATTCTATGGTTATATGAATATTACCTTGGGTATTTTATTTTCTTGAAAAGTTTAATTATCGAAAACACTAAAATTGAATTTTGCTAATTCTTTAAATGTATTAATGCAACATTAAACCGTAAACATAGGTTATTCCTGTACTGGTAAATTGATCTACACCTGTAAGGGTTTTTGGTAGAGTTAACTTTGCTAAAAGAATAAACCTAGTCCTCTTTCCATAAGAAAGAGTGAGATTCAATCCTATTCCTTTTCATGAATAAAGAAAGGTATGATAGGAAAATTAGAATTGTCTAAATTCTAAATACATAACTCGTAAGCAAATTTTAATAGTTAAGAAAATTGCATATTTCTGAGTTATTAAATTAGAAGCTAAACTAATTACTGTATAATTGGTAAAAGACAAACTAGCATATTTTATCTAGTTGTTTTGTTTTGACCATTATAAAGTACTACTTACAATCGTTGGAATAGTAGAACAATTAAGAAAGAAATTGCATGCCCAATTATTTCAAGTTAATAGCATTGATGAATAATTCATCATCTACATAGTAGAATACACTCTTTTAGTACATAAGTAATTGTTATGTTTGGACTTTCTCAAAAGTGTAGGGAAGTAAATAGAACACTATTTTCTTTCACTGATTAACGAAACACTTTCAATGTTGTCAAATCCAGTGGGAGTGTTGTGTTCTTATTACTGAATAGGGAATTAATGTAATGATCTCTAATTCAGTGAGAGTTACAAGCTTTGTCATATTGGTAGTAACCCAGATTATCTCTAGAATGTCTTAAGATAATTACTTTCCACTTGTAGACACTTATGTTTTCAAGGATAGTCATGTGCGTTTCCTTATTAGACAATGACGTGGTTCTACATCTACTAGTTATGCTAATATCAATGACACAATCATATTAGTCACATAAACAAACATATGTCGTGTTGTTTATCTGCTACATGATATTGTTCCATGCACAAGTGGGAGAAATCTATATTGTGTGCAAGGTACAACATATAAGTATATGATTTAACGGATTCTCTTGACTGCAAGGTAAGAGATCAACATTCTAATATAACTTGTACATATCTAATTCAAGAAACACTTGGTGTTGCAATTTACGTCATGTCAGAACTTGGCGAGATTGTAACAACAAAGTAAATCTCTATGTGAAGTCAGACCTTGCATGGACATATTTGCAGTTTCTAAAATTAGACAAGTATTTAGAATATGTGTCAAGATGATAGATATAAGACTACTTAAAATTAAATATTTATGTATTATTAGAATGACATAAATAAATGAAGTAATCTAATACTACTTTAATTTGTATATTTATGAATTTTTGAAATGACATAAATAAATGAATAAAATAATGTAGTCCTACAAATGTAGTCCTACATTATTGTGAAGTAAATAAATTAACTTGAAATTACTATTGAAACCAAGAGTTGTGTTCATAATTACTTTAGTTAAACATGTTTATGATTCATTGTAAATACATAAACATAAAGTCTTTTAAGACTTATAATAAAGTAAGACGTTAACTTGTTATGTTTTTAATTAAGACATATACAAGAAGTCGTTGAGGTGATCAATGATTTATAACGTATAATGGGATTATAACTGTTTATGTTTTCTTGATGAGACATGGATATGAAGTGACTTGGTTAAAGAGTACTTATGTTATAAAGCATGAAATTGGCTTGGAAAGTCTATATACCATTAAGTTGACTTAGTTGGTAAATAGGTAAGCCAAAAGAAATATGTTTATCTTATATATTGTTAGATTGTCTTACAATATTAATTCTAATGAATACCATGTTCAGTTAGGAGAATCAAACTCTATTTGATTTGTTTGATTCAAGATAACCATAACTTCTTTCTTAAAAAGTAACAAGGTTAGAAAATTGAGTATGGATTAAATATACTCAATATGACTCCAACCTAGAAGATTAATAAAACACCATTTTATTATGGAATGTGATGAATCACATTAAGTTTTAAAAATTGAAGATTCTGAATTTGTTAAACTACTTATGAATAGGTTATTAACAAACTAAAGTCAGAAATTATCAATGTGTATTTGTAATATCCCAAAAGGAGAACAATGTAGTTTGGCTCTAATTGCTAAGTATATCTAGATAGTCTATATATTACAAAAGGCAAGTGGGAGTTTTTTTTTATTTTGAAAGATAAAATTACAAGATACATAATCTTCTAAACCACACTAGTAAATATCATGATGAGGTTAGACATGTAAATGATAGACCTCAAGATGATGGAATTTTCATTCATAGATCTACAAGGATATCTCAGATATTTGATTTATATGCTGAGAAGAACATGAGTTACAAGATTCTAGTAAACCTGATAATCATTATGATGGATTACCAAATATTGAAATGGTTAAATTACTCATACTATGAATGTTAAAGATGCTGTCCATAAAGATAATCAATTTTGAAAATTTGGTTTATCTTAATAGTTAGACTAGAGAATGGAAATGAGTTTCTTCAAAGAGATGAAAAACCCTAGTGGTTTGAATTTCTATGTAGAAATCATATGGACAAAATTTGTACACATATTTAATGCATGTTTTATGACAAGATTATTAATCATGTTTAAGCAATTAATTGTGATTGAATATTCTTTCCTAGACACATTAAATATATAAAGATGATAATTGTCATACTTGTTTTCATTAATATGAAATATGACAATGGAATATCAAAACTCTTTCTTGAGAAATTACTTGAGCGAGGACGGTAAGTAATCGAAAGGTTTTTTTGAATTTATATAATCTTTGAAAGTGTACGAAGTGCAATAATTCATGAATGAATAAATGCATGAATCTATAAAATTATTCTTATATTTAATTATTAAATTCTAGTTTTGATTTATAATTGAAATAAGATAAATTTTAAGTATTCCTGAAAGTTAGTGGGAGTATTATGTTAAGATTTTAAATCTTATATGTTGTATAACATATAGGAAGTAACATTCCTTGTAAGCTAAATGTTAAGTCTTAGACTGGAATGAAACTTCATTTGTAAGATTTAAGAATTAAAACATACAACCTTGGCATATATGTTTATTATCAATAAACATGTGCAGTAAAATAAATGATTCTAATAAAACATGATATATCATTTGGGAAATGGATAAATATTTTTTGACAAGATAAAAAATTAATGAAATCTAAGTTTGACCTGTAGCTTCATCATGTACATCATGTTGAGTATTAAAATTGTTGTATCATTCTTGAATAAGAAGTGATTTGACAATATTAATATCTAATTAAAAGTTATTAGATAACTTGTGTAATGAATATTCTAAAAGAATTACATCCTCAGCCTGGAATTGCTCCTAGATTCTCTGGATGAACAATATGTCAATTGTTGTGCAAATTGTCATCAGCTTCAAACTTGAACGTTTTGAAAGCATCAAACATTACACAATAGATATTAAAGTTTAAGGAGTTTTAATGAGCATATTGTTGTTTGTATACAATGATGCCGGTTTAATTGAGATGACACTCAATACTAGTCATGGTAGGATTTCATCCTTGTTAATGGCCATGTGAACTAGTTGTGCTAATAAGAGTGCAGTTGCATTATACATTAAAAGAATAAGAATACTTTAAATTTTAAAATGTTTGAAAGTTTAAATTATCATAAATTGGTGATAGAGGATGTCACATACTTTATGAATTATTATGTGGATTATTGAATGCACACATACAAGAACTTCACTAATTGAATTCTTGAAATAAGTATTCTCAAAATTATGATAGATCAAGTTGGTTGATTTATGCCTTATCAACAAGTATGATTGTCATTACTTGAGGCATAATTCATCAACTGAAATTTTCATGTATTGATCTATTTAGTATTTGGATAAGGGATGTTAAACAATTGTTATAATAAATCAAATACTTGGTATGTTTGATTTTATAATATATTGTATCCTATATTTGCATGTTTAATCCATGAATAAATTTATTTATTCTAAATCGTCCGTTGTCGATTAATGATATGGGAGTATCATTAAACCAAGACAAATCTGAGAGATATGGTAGAATATACTTGAAAGTATATTGATGAGAATGCATACCAATTTCAGATGATATTCAATGAATTGAATATAGGACTTATCCCAACTACATGATTTTACTTTATGGATATTGTTATTAAGTAAATCATGAAGAGTTATCCTCGACTTGAGATACGGATAAGTGTCATGAATGTAGTGCACTACGTGGAACAACTTAATGCTATCGAATCGGTAGTCATAAGGGTTGTTTCCTGAAGTGTTGCAAAGTTCATGGGTTATTCTTGTAGTCAAGATAGAATTTGTTCCTTCAAATTTATTTGGAGTTTAATACTGTTGGGCCCCTCGTAGGGTTGACAAGATGTTTGTGTGGCCACACCCAAAATCTCCCTAAATATGTTTAGAAGATTTGGTAATCTTGCTCAATCACTTGCAACGAGAAACAGAATGGTTGAATAAAGAATGACTTAATTCCATATCTTTATTTAACATGGTATTAGAAACAAAAGGATAATAATAATGAGAAATCATTAAAAGGTTTTCCAGGAGCCTTGCTCGAGTTGTACTAGAGGCATCAAGTGTTGCTAGACGCTAACCGATGTGATCACTCTATTAAGATATGTCCAGTGGGAGCTGTTGGTTTAATGGACAATAAATTAATAGGCGTGTGTTAGGATCGAACTCGAGACCACGGGATTGCACACTTTACGTATGAGAATTAAAGTTAAATAATTAAATATAAATGTTGTATTTATTTATTAATTAAACGAAATAACTAACGGACGTTAAGTAATTAGTGTAATGGACTAACGGGCGTTAAATGTAATTGGAAAAGGACTAAGTTGTAAATAACGGGAATGTTCCGGAATCCCTTGTGGGATACCCATCCGATCGGCCACAAGGAAAAAGGAAACCAATCCTTTTACAACTCAAACTTGTTCACCAAGTTTGCTTGAGTATATATACAAAACCAAGGGTGTTTGTAAATTATCTCTTGTATTCATTAAGCTAAACCTAAAAGTGTTTTGTGTGTGTTTGCTCTTGATTCGTTGTGAAGTGAGTGGTGAAAAACACAATATCAACGTATATCAAAATAACCGTAAAATCCGACAAATTAACCCTTTAGGAAAAGGTCAACGTGCCAAACCTCACGGGTGTGATAAAGTGATACCGGAAAGTGATTTCCCGGGTCGTGTCCCAACGAGGTGTGAATGGAAGGATTCGTTGAGTTTCGTGATTTGAACTTGAATTGGATTTTAATGATTTGGATTAGATTACGTATTCTACAATTTAATGAGCGGAAAGTAATTAAGGCGAGGAACCTAATAAACTAAAATAAACTATAACTAAGCCTAAGGAATAATAAAACGAAGCTACACTAAGTCCTAGGGTGCTAAAAGCGTAAAAGCGTAAAAAGGGAAACAACCCGAGCCATAAGCGTAAAAGTTTTGCAATTTAAGGGCTACTGGTGTGAAATCAATTTTCCTACGTTCTATTTGACTAAAAATAATTTTAGGAAAAAGCGGAATATTTTTTTGACTTTTAAATTATTTATTACAATTAAAAACGATTTAACACTAATTAATTTATTAAAATACTAAACCATTTTTGAATAATCGAAAATTTCACAAAAGTACTATGATCTATCTTTGGACACGAAAAAATAAGAAAACACGCACTTGTTTGGAGAAATAAGCGTTGAATAAGCTCAAAAGAGCTTATTAGTAAAGCGACTTGAGGGTTAAATGACTTGTTTGTGTAAAATCCAACGAGACAAGTCCCAAGGGCGTTGGTTGAGGTGTTGTGTGTTGAGGCTTTAATAGGCAAGAGGTCGGGGTTGAATCCCACCTCTTGCTTATTTTTGAAAACTATTTTTTTCAACTTTTCTTTTGAAACTTGATAAGCTTAATGAAATGAAGGTTTTTATAAAGATGACTTTTACGAAGGCTTGAAACAAGCGGTTAGAAAGCGCTTATTCCAACGATGGCGAAAATACAACCACACACCCTTTAAAAGCAATTAACCAAACACTCCTTTAACCTTTGAGCACAAATTAAGCAATCATTGGATCAAATAAGCACACCATGGCGAAATATTGAGTTTACTAAATGAAATAAGCTAAAACAATCAAAAGCTAACTTAATGAAGGAAAAGCAGGTTGGCTTAAAGCTACTCTACGGAAATCCTAAAACTAGAAAAGTAGTGGAATAAGCACTAAAAGATGTTCTAATAAGGACTAAAGGACACCTAATGAGCTAACTAAACCTAATTAAAGCTACCTAGTATTACCTAAATAGGCTCAATAAGCTCTTGTTAAGCTACGAGATAGGAGGAAAAAAAAGGAAATGACTGTTGCTTTCTTTGGTTGCGTCTCAACGACTGAGGAGGGCTGTTCAAGCTTATTTTAAGTTTGAAAAGTGAATTCAGAAGGAACAAGCTACAAAGATTTGAAGTTAGCACAGTAGAGATTCAAAAGAAATCAAATGGGGGCCAAGAACATGCTGATTTCAGTTTGAAAATGAGCTTATATCAGCTTGTGGTTTGGCTTATTTACTGAGACAGAGCCAACAAGTGAGATTGGACAAATTTTGAGTGCAGTCTAAACTAAGCTTAAGCTATCCTAGATCCAAATAAAATGAAGATAGAGTGAGATGGTTAGACAAAGATGCAAGAAAAACACATTTTACAAAACCTGGACTTCAAATCATCTATCAAATAAGCTCATGAACATCAACCCATACTCTTCGTTACATGCGGTTTAGAAAAACAGAAAACACTTTCTTTTCAAACTTAATACTTATCGACTTTTAAATCAACTTGCAAGCTTGTAAAAGGACTCACGAACTCAAAATGAGTTTGACTATAAAAGTCAAGCGGGTTAAAATGAAACTTTTGACTAGTTTAGAGCGACCCAAACACCCTTATATGAAGTAAAAGTGCTAAACAAATTTTGAAACTAGGCGATTCTCTTTTTTTTCAAAAACTTAACTTAGCATATCTAACTTGGAGATTTAAGAACGACAAGAGGCAAATAAGCATTAAGAAAAACAATTTAACTTAACTAACTTTTTCATTAAGCGAAAAAAGCAGATTACACTTGAAAAAAAAAAACAAACAAAAGACTAAATTTTAAAAACTAAATTAAAGTGCCTTATCAATGGCTACAAGAGTCCTATTTATACTACTAAGATACTTGGGTCTTCCTCTTCATCTCTTCTTTTGTGCTTTCTTTGTGAGAAGCGATCAAGCAAAAAGACCAAGTTGTGCTTCTTGAAGTTGATCCCATCCTTTGATTTAGTAGGTACCAAATGAGCTTGAATCGAGCCATCCACCGATCTTTTGACTTGGATTGATGAAATTTGGACATTGGGGAAAATGGTAGTGGGTTTGGGATTTGGGGAAGCTGGGTAAAGAAGGTGAAGGTGGGTTTGGTTTGATGAAGTGGGTAAAGAGGAGAGTGGGGTGGAGTGTTTGGGGAGAAGTAAAAGATGAGAGGGAATCTAGGATTCCTGGTTCTTGGGTTTTGTTTGGGCGGGAAGGGGAAGAAGAAAGACAGAGGGTGTGGGTTTTATCAATTGACCGGGTTGGGGATTGGGTTGACCGGGTTATATGGGTACTGGATTGGGTTGTTATTTGGGCTTAAGTTAGATTTGGACTTAAGGATTTATCATGAAACCATTTAAACATTCTAGGGACCAATATTGCCAAAACTGAAAATCCATGGACCATTCATGAAATTCTGAAAAGCATTATCCAAGGGCCAAACATGTGAATCTCAAATAAGTTGAGGATCATTTTTGCAAATTGTGAGATTCCAAGGACTAAACTTGACAATTTTAAAATTCATCCAAATGACCAATTTTGACAAGTAAGAATTACCAAAGGACTAAAAATGTTTATTTTCCAATTTAAAATGTCCGGGGTGAATTCATCATTTTTGAAATTCGAGGACTAAAGTTGCCATTTTTAAAAGTTGGGGGTGAAGCGCCAATTATGCAAACTTTGTTCGTTTTCATCGATTTTAAACATTTTGCATCTGAAACATATAAAACACAATTTTGAGATATTTTTAGTATTTTGATGCATTTCGGAGTGTTTTTAGATGTTTTGCAGTTCAGATTTGACCAAAAAGGATGAGTGAATAAGCACTCATCAGCTCTCAAAACCGGTCGACACCCTTACAAAGGGATCGATCCTCAATCTTTTTCCACAACAAGTTATTTGGTTTCATAAAACTAGCATTACTTTAATTTGGTTTAGTACGTGTGTACAAGAACGTGGTACTAACACATTATTGTTAGTATTCTTGGATTGAATTACAAAACGGTAAGGGGTAATTCACATAATCCTATAAACCCTAATTAGGGTTCATCCAATTGCTAGTTTTGTGGATTTGATTCTTGTTCGGCTAGAATCAAGAAAGGTACGCATATTCTTCTTATGTTAATTAATTATTCGTTAATCTTTCCTATACGCTTCCGCATGTGTACTTGATGTTTATTGTTTATATTTATGATTAGTCATGTTATATAATTCTAACAGGATCAACAAGAGGAGATTGCAAATGGGTTGTAGGAGAGTGGGTAGCCTTTTTTGTGGGTGATAAGAGATACTGATCAAGCAAGTAGATTGAGTAAAATAGATGAATTGAAAGAACAAGAGATGATAGTGGATTGGTGTTCTCAAGTTGAAGTTTTGAGTCACCAAGCAATTGGGTGTTTCTGATGCATTGTGGGTGGAATTCAACTATGGAATCTTTGGCGGCTGGTGTTCCTGTGGTGGCGTTTCCTCAGTGGTTAGATCAGGCGACGAACGCAAAGATGACTGAAGCTGTGTGGAAAACTGGGGTTAGGATGAGGAAGAGGAAGGTAGATGGAGCGGTGGAAGGAAATGAAACGTTAGTTTTATAGACAAATTTAATACGTGTATCTCCGGATTCGAACTCGAGACAACGTGATTGCACACTTACGTATGAGATTTAATGTTCGAATAATTAATGTAATATGTTACGGTTAATTATTTAATGCACAATAATGACTAACGAGCGTATCTGTTGTAAAAATCGGTCCAGGCAGCCGAATAATCCTCACATAATCGCTGATCGCTCACTAAGTGCCTTGATTTATCATAATCGGCCTATTTAATTGGTTTGGTCAAAGATCACTTAAAAATCGGTCAACAAATCGATTAATAAGACAAAATCAGTCTAATCGGATAAAATCTCTTAAAAATTGGTCAACAAAATTGCTTAAAAATCGGACAAAATCGCTTAAAAATGGGTCAACAAACCGATTAATCGGACAAAATCGGTCAAAGATCGCTTAAAAATGGTCAACAAACCGAATAATATCTATGTTTGAATATAAACTTTGAAGAATTATATATTATGTTTATATTTGAACACTTGAAATATTTGAACTTTGATGCCCTATGCTTATTTCAGATATATAATATAATATAATATTTAATATTACAATTTTGTGTATAAAAATTCCAATACGATTAATCCCCGATTAATTGCTAGGCCCTACCCGACCGCCTCACTAGCGCCTAGCAATTTTTACAACCTTGGAGTTAAGTAATTAACGATAGTTGACTAACGGCTATTAAATATTAAAGAGAAGGACTAGAGTGTCAAATAGAGGTCAAGAAAGTTCTAGAACCCCTTATGGGCTCTAAAACCGGTCGTAAGGGGGATTAGGGTTCCTAATCCTCTTCTAACTTGTCCTCTAAGTTTCTACACTATATAAATAAGACTAGAGTGATATGTAGCTATTTTAGATAGCAACTCTCCAAGAATAAGAGAAAGAAAAAAAAAGAGACTTTGAAGCAATTTTCTGATATATATTCATATGCAAAACGTTACAATTTATAAGTGAGAACAATGCATGAATACTTCCTAAACTTTGGGAAGAAACTTGACTACTAACTGAAAATGGAAACGTGCAAGCTAAAAGTAAGAGTGGTGGACCACTTATTATTCCTAATATTATGCATGCATGACATTACTAATTCAACATAGGAAGATAGTGTATGGCTTTTGTAAGTTATTGGATTTCACATACACATCAAACCATAACCCAAAGTAGGCGTACAAGAGTTTTTAGGGAGAGAAAGTTAGAGGTTTAGGGAACTTTAGTGAGAGAAAGAAAAATCTTATTATGAGCTCCAACTCTCTACCTTGCAAGGTAGAGAGTATTTATAGTCTTACATTAAACGCCACACAACGGGTCATTGATCGAGGCATACGATGGGTAAAGACCCGTCCAGTCCTCCACGGTGTTACTTAACTAAATACTACTTAGCTTAAAATAACTACGACTACTAGCTTTCTAACGATTACATATACTTGAGGTGACCGACTCTTTAATATCCGAATTTCTAATTCCTAACAATCTCCCCAAGGAGGTCACCTCAAACATAGACTAAAATTACATTGAATACAAGCAGATATTACATTAACAATTGTTCTTGCATTCTTGATGTAGTACATTGCTCAAGCTCGTAGTCATTGATTCTTCTCATTGCATGTTTGGTTAATCCAAGTGGAGGTCTTTCTTGATCCACGTGATAATAATTTTGAGCCGACTTTTGAGATCATCACCTAACAAAAATCTCGGAGACATCTTTTGTGGTGTTGGTATTATGTGATGTTGTGACTTTCGGACCGACATGCTCACATTCGGATCATGATATCTTCTCATCGAGTAGCGGAAGCTTTCGTTGATTCATGATATTGGCGGTAGTAGCGAAGCATAGAGTGAAAATATCGAGTCATTGATGCACTAATCATGATTTCTTTTAAGATGAATGTGTTAAGTGAGCATGCGGCTATGGATTGACCGCTTCATTCGATCATTTGCAAGCGTCGGGTGTACCGCATACTGTGATTAGCAATAAAGCGCGCGAAAGTGTCTTTGATCACTTCGTTGAATTGAGGTACACGACCACGGTTCCCGTTGATCGAGACAAGTCTTCGCTGTGATCGTGTATAATTCAAGAATTTCCTTGACGGGGTTTTGCGACTACTCTAGTCGTTCTCAAACAGAACGTCTCAAAAAGACAACACGGAGTGAGTGAACCAATGAATAGAGATTCACCGATTGATGAAAAGATATTTGAAAACAATTGTGTATTGCTCAATAGAAATTGTTTTTGCAATACAACGAAGGTTTTAATGAAAATCAATTATCAATCATAAAACACCTTTTGATTTGAAATATTCAGACACGGTCGATGTGCTAAAGAAAAGGGTTTTTAAGCACAATGACCGGTTTTTCAAAGGTATCCGTCAATCCATAACTCGAACCGAGATTGATTCAAAAGATTGAATCGCCCCATTGTTTCTCATTCGGATGTCACATGGTTGATCTATTTGATAGATCTCACATGCCACCCACCGTGAGCTTGTTTGATGTTGGCTCCGAAGGCTTTCCATCTTCATTGCGAATATGTTTGCATATCACTCGGATGTTCGGCAATACCACAAGGATAATGCTTAGGACTCAAGATATAATCTCTCTTCCACGTTGTGAAAAAGAGAGTCTTCATTGAAAGTGTCCTAATGAGATTTATAGATGATCTCGTGGCTCTAGACTCAATTTGTGCATATTTGGATCCTCAGATCGGAGACTAGGGAGAGGATCTCCTTCTTCAATATCAACAATCTCTAAGAGAAAGTCGATAGATAATGTAGGTTCCCGTGAGAATGAAACAAGCCCTTTTAAGAGGAACTTGAGTGGTTTGAGAAGTTGTAGTGCGAGCATCACCGGGTCCATGACGTCTTGTCTTCAATACCGATGTTACCATCGTAGCATATGAATTGTACCCGGTTTACGCCCTATGGTTGAATAAATGGAGGCTATTTATTTTCACCCTTTCTCATCCAATTCTTTTAATTCTTCAACCCTTCAAGCTTACCGAGACTTCATAGCTAGAACCTTGTTGGGTTTATTCCAAGACTAGCTCGCCTCATCCGCACTCTTCCCATATCTCATTTTCTCCTTTTATCATCATACCTAAGGACTTCTACACTAACTAGTGGATTGTCCTCGGTAGATCCCTCCGGTTCGGCGGATCATGGGAACAAATACCTAACCTTATCATCCTTATATCACCGTACATAAAGTAAATTTGGTCGGTCTATTTGGTATTGTTCATCGCCATTTGAACCAATTAAAACCATTTGAAAATCAATCCAGATACTTGTGATATATTATCAAAGCATTTTGTACCGAATTGTTTTTGATATTTTAGAACAAGAGCTCCCCTCAACATGTGCATCAAATGTTTGAAATCGTTTTGCACACGGAGGCAAGAGAAAGAATTTACTTCTTTGATTACCATTTTCTAAAAGATATCAACATCACTTCCCTTATCAAAACAAGTAGATAAAGCATTTTAGGAAGGATGAGGTTTTCATAATTTTGCTCCCCCTCAATATGTGCCTCATATTTGAAAATGTTTTGCACATATTAGGAAAAGACTGCACATTGAGATAAATTGATCATGTTTCAACTATTTGTGGTTTAAAATAGATGCTCCCCCTCAACATGTGCATGGAAAATTTGAAATCGTTTGGCACACATGTGGGAATGAGAGCTTGTACATCCTTATAAAACCATTTACCGAATTATCAGATTAAATCCAATTTAAATCACAAATTCTCCCCCGATCACAATTATCAAATCCTTTGAGATTTGTGATCTCTTGTAGATTTAAATTGATTTTGAAAGCTTTTAAGGAGAATTGTGACTTGATTATGAAAGCATTTTAACTGATAAGGATCGGATTTTAAGACTTTAAACTCCATTGATTAAACATGCATGAATATCTTTTGAAAACAATTGAATGACAAATAACTTTTAATTTAATTGAAATCATTCTCCCCTCAATCAATGACAAAGGTTGTTGATTGAGAAATAGATATTTTGACAAATAAGTCGAGATGATTATCAAAAATAGAGTACTAGTTATTTTTCAAAGCAATTAGTTTTCAACGAGATAAATGTTTATAGAATCGAGCATGGAATTTTGAAAACATGATAAAGTGTAGCTCGTTCTTCTTTAAAAGCGGTTCTCGCTCGAGATGACAATAAGCCATTGTTTCTCTTTCTCTCAATTTTTTTTTTTTTTTTTTATATATATATAAGAATTGAACAACATCTAAAGTCCGTGTCATTCTTTGAATGACAAAGACAAAACCGTAGATATTATCGAACCAAGAAAAACATGACAAATTGACAATATTTTTGGAGATTTTTGAATTTTTGATATTTATGGATTTTGAAAGTTTTATAATTTTCTATTTGATTTTTGAGAGTTTTATAATTTTGTGTTTTGTTTTTCGAATAAATATTTACAAGAGATAGATGAAGATAGACCTTTACTCCTCGTCTTCCTCCACGAAGGCGTTTGAGTGTTTCGGTTGAAGGCTTTTCAAGCCAAGTCGTGGAAGAATAAACTCAAAACGTTCTCTTGGAAGAGCTTTGGTGAAGATGTTCGCTAACCGGTATTCGGACCTCACAAAATAGAGTTCCACCACACCTTTTCCACTTGTTCCACGATGAAATGATGTCGAATGTCGATATGCTTAGCTCTTGAGTGTTGAACGTTATTGCATGAAAGAGCAATAGCACTTTTACTATCACAAGATGAGGATTTTGTTGAATACAAAGCCATAGTCGATAATTGGGATCTCATCCATAGGATTTGAGCACAACAAGATGACATGGCTATGTATTCACCTCTCAGAGGAAATAGAAGTACTCATTTGCTTCTTTGAAGACCGACTCACAAGCTTATCACCCAAAACCGAGCACCTCCGCACGTGCTTGACGAGTATCTTGACATCCTGCATGATCAAGATCGCATAGGTCGTTAGTGACATACCGGTGTCCTTGGTACCAAAGTCCCATATTGATGGTTCCTTGGAGATACCGAAGACCCGTTTAACCGCTTCAAGGTGCTTTTTAGTAGGCTTAGCACGGTATCTAGCACACATGCAAACAACGAACAAGATGTCCGGTCTACTAGCCGTGAGGTACATCGGGATCTAATCATACTACGATATTTTGTTTGGTCTACCATGATCCCCGAGTGGTCCTCATCTAGTTTAGTTCGTTCAATCATGGGAGTGTCAACAGGTCACTTGAATCAAATCCAAATTTCTTTAAAATCTCATTTGCATATTTAGATTGATTTATGAAGATGCCTCCGGACTTTGTGAAATTTGTAATCCCAAGAAAATGACATTTTTCCCATCATTGACATTTGAAATTTTGAACCCATTTCATTTGAAAACGGTCACACGCATTGTGGTCGATCGAGGCAAAGATGATATCATCAACATAAATTTGAACATGAATTAAATGTTTGCACGACTTCACGGTGAACAATGTTAGATCAACTGCTCCTTTGCTAAATCCGGTAGATAGAAGAAACTTTGATAGTGTATCATACCATGCCCTTGGAGCTTGCTTTAAACCGTAAAGAGCCTTCTTCAAACGATAAACGTGATAAGGATGCTCTTGATTCACAAATCCTTCAGTTGGGCGGCGTGAGCGACTTCTTTAAGATCTCCGCTCGTAAATGCCGTCTTTACATCCATTTGATAGACTACCATGTTCTTACTAGCAAGATTAGCCAAAAGATTACGATTGCCTCGATTCGAGCAACAGAGCAAAAGATTCTTCAAAGTCAATACCCTCCTCTTGACGGTATCCTTTAGCAACTAATCGAGCCTTGTTCTTCAACACATCACCATGCTCATCAAGTTTCACTTTGAAGATCCATTTTAGAGCAATAATCATAGCACAATCTAGAGTAGGTACTAACTCCCATACATCAAGTCGATTAAACTCATGAATTTCTTCTTGCATGGCATTGAACCACTATCTTCATTCATGGCGGTTTAACATCTTTTGGTTCGATCTTAGAGAGTACGGAGTTGAAGAAGCACCATAAGGTATCGGTTGCAAGTTGTTTCCGTATGGATCTTTGGACGAGAGGATTTCCAATGATGTTGTCTAAGGGATGATCGTGAGTCCATTTTCTAAGGTGTTCATGTGGAAGTTGTTGAGGACCGAGGTAGCAGAGTCGATGTCTCCTAAAGAAGATGGTTCGATGATGATTCAGAGCAAATATGTTTTCAAATGGAGCATCTTCGGGAGTAGCAAAGGTATTAACTTCATCATTGATGCGAAGCAGTTCCATGATGTACATTCGAAGATTGATGATTTGTTGATGAGATCGAGTTATCGAAGCAGTGCTTCTTGACTTAATGATATTGAGACGGAAGGATTGACTTCATTCTCGTGGATATGAGCGACCTCTGTTGTGGGAATTGTCAGTTCAATAGCACTTGGCTCATAGAGTTCATCAAACATCGGATCAAACAATTTCTTCAAATCATCTTGATTGGAGGTACATATGGAATAGCCGGAAAGGAATTTGGTACAAGGGATGAACCAATGGGACTGTTTTGAAGTGCGGGTCCTAAACTTGATTGTCCAGGAGCCATTTGACCGGTCAGCTCATCAAACGTGACGTGAATTGTTTCCATGATATTTCGGGTTCTCTTGTTGTAGATTCGGTATCCTTTTCTATTTGGTGCATAACCTACAAATACTCCAATGTCTGCTTTAGCTTTAAGTTTTCCTAAATCTTGGCCCTCATTAGTTGGATAACACAATGCACCGAACACACGAAGGAATGAAAGATTAGGTTTTCTGTTGTGGACAAGTTCATATGGAGTTTTTCCATGAGCGGTGTGAATCGTGGATCGATTTTGGGTGTAGCATGCATGGCGATGGCTTCACCCCGAGAAACATGGAACTTTTGAGTAAATCAAGATTGTCCTTGCGGCTTCCACAAGAGTTCGATTTCGTCTTTCAACTACACCGCTCGTTGAGGAGTTCGAGGAACACTTCTTTGATGGTGATTCCAATACTATCATAAAACTCACTAAGTTGTTTGTTTACAAACTCGGCCCATTGTCTGCTCGGATGATTATGACCGTTTTGTTAAGACGAACATGCAATTGTTTGATGAGTTTGATGATGATATCCGAGTTTCATCCTTTGTCTTTAAGAACTTTACCCAAGTGAATCTAGAGAAATCATCAACCACAACTAACACATATTTCTTCCCAAAGATATTCTCAGACTCATGGGTCCACATAAGTCCATGTGAATTGTATGAAGAACTTATGTGACAGAGTTAGTAGGTTTGGGTTTATGGGCATACTTCTTGCTTTTTCCCAATTGGCATCTTGAACAAAGATGATCCTTTTCATACTTAAGTCTAGGTAAACCTATAACTAAGTCCTTTCGAGAGATCATTGATGGTGCCAAGTTCAAGTGATTGAGACGACGATGCCATAACCATGACTTTGTTTTAGAAGCCTTTGACAACAAGCAAATTGAGAAGACTTCATCATATCTTCGATAGAGATGGTGTATAGATTTGAACCACGTGAACCTCTCAAAAGTTCCTTACCATCAAGTTCTCTAACGAAACAAGTATGTTTTCTCAAGGCTACTTCTAGATCGTAATCGCAGAATTGACCAACAGAGAGCAAGTTATGACCAAGACCTTCTACATAATATACCACGGAGATAACACTTTTACCAACAACATAATCTCCATAACCCATAATTGCACCGAAATGATCATTCCCGAACCTAAGCGTCTCGATGAATTTGCTCACGAAGTTCATGAGCCACAACCGGTCGCCATTATATGCTTGGAACAGTGAGTCTAGGTACCACGAGCGATTTGAACGATCTGCGGTTGAACATAGACAAGAATGCATAATCGGATAATTGGGATCCCAATGCAAGAATGGGTTCCATTTGGTTAGTAACAATGGTTGGAACACCCACATCGTAAATAGAGGCATTCATATCGAAATTGATGCAATGGGATCATTATGAATAGATGCGGTACTAGTGTCAGATTTTCCTATTCAAAGTGTGCTCACTTCTTAGGGAATAGTTCTACCAAGAGGCATCCATTTTCTAGTGGGCGTTGCACGATTAACCTTATGGCCCATGGTATCCATTGATAACCTATCTTACTAAATGTTCTTCCTATGGGTTTCCACTATTTTCTAACTCTCTTTCGCCTTTGCCTTTTAGCCTTTTTAACATGATTGTTTTCATTAGTAATGTTAAGCGGGGTATGACAAAGATTAGATAAAACATTCACACCACATTCATGATTAGAAGCGTAATTCAAGCGAGACATCATTACAAGGAATGCAAATAGTATCGAATTTGAATTAATTACAAGACGCCTATGGCTAATACTAGAATCAACACGATTCGCTTTATTTGACTCAAGCTTAAAGTTCATAGGTTGGTCTTCACTCTCTTCCAATGCACATTCTTAGCTTGCGAGGTCCTATCATTCCTTGTATTGTCTTGAGACTTTGACCGCTTCGCTTTAATGTCACTGATTACTCTGTAGAGGAATGGGAACATTAGTTGGTTTTGCTACTCTTTGCATCTCTGTTTAGATGTTCGGGATCCGAATTACATGCAGGCACACTAAGGTTCACTTTCTTAACACTAGAAGTCTTGGGATTTGTACTCCTAGAAGGCACACTAGAGTTCGCTTTCTTAGCATTAATGATATGGAATCGAACTACTTAAAGGCACACTAAGGTTCACATTCAAAACATTGGGCATCGAATGAATATCATACTTGGCACTAGGCATCGAACATGGAATCAAAGGATTAACTCTCTCACCTAAGGACTTTGGGCATATTGTGATTAAGCATTCTAGAATTTCTTGAGATCGTTTGGCATATAAGCATGCATGCCCAATTGCATTGTCAAGTGGTTTCTCTAATTTATCCTCTTCAACAATCTCACGTAGACATTCTAGACAATCCTTAAAGGATGAGAAATATATTTGAATAGCAAGTTTGTTATTCACGAGATGAGGGGAACATATTTCATGAGACAAAGCATATTTATTACAAGAGTGTACCTTTGATACACCATTCTCCCCATTGGTCATTGGCATTTTCCCTTTTACAGCTCTTGATTCTCAATTTCCTTTGCAATGAAGCTATTTGTTCGTTGTTTTTGTTACGAGTGACCATTATTGATTCAAATAACTCATTGAAATGACGTTTAACCTTTTCATGTTCTTCTAGAAAACTTTCGCTTTCCTTTTGTAATGCATTTACTAAGTTTTGAAGATGAAACGTTTGATAATTCCGAGAATCTAAAGGAGGAGGCATTTGGGAGCTGTCACATTGTTCTTTTGACCCTTTAATTGAGAGATTTGGGCTTTCAATTTTTGATCGTGTTACAATGAGCTTGAATCATTCATCATGTTTATTAATTTGAAAACTCGCATCAAACTCGGAGCATATGAGGATGTCTTGATATTTGAAGTTTTGACATTTTCTTTAAGATGTTGATATTTTAGTTGTAAATTAAAATGCTCAACCTCTAGTTTAGATAAATGTTTAACCAAATTGTCGTGATCATCCAGTTCAATTTTCTCATTTAGTTTAGAATTATTCTTTTCAAGCTCAATGACACGATCATGGGAGACTTTCAGGGCAACAGATAATTCATGAAATTGAGAAGCATTAATGGAACAGTTTGTAGCATTGAAAAACACATCTTGAGTAATACATTCAGAAATAAGAGTCTCATTTAATGTATGCAAGTTCTTCATCTCAATCTCATTATATTTTAGTGCTCGCTCATAGTCACTAACCTCAATTATCATTGCATCAAACTCCTTTTCCATTTCTTTAATGTCTAAGTTCATTCCCTTTTAAGACTTTCAAAATGATCTTTTAGTTGTTTAAAGTAAGGCATGACTTGGTTAAATAACACTCTTTTGTTTGCTCAAACCCCTTTCCCTTCGTTATACCGGTGGGTGTGATCCTTTTCTTACAAGTTTTCTCAAAATCAACAAATAGTTGGAAAATAACATATTGATGATTAAGGTCTTGCTTTTGTGGCAATAGTCCTCAGTACTAAATGCATTGGTGTATTTGGAGGATACACATGAAGGCATTTTCCTAAAGGAGGGTTCGTTACAACAAGATTCTCCGCCTTTTGCTTATCTAAATCCTTTTCCGAACACTTGTTCGGGTGTTAACAACGTCGAGGCTTAAACATGTTCAAGGAAATCCAATTCTCCTTCTTGTAATCATGGGGTGTGATCTTTATTTTCTTCTCTTTACATTTAGGATCATCTAATTTCTTGTTCATCTTTTCCTAGTGACTTCATCCGATTTCTTATCTTCCTCGATTGCACTCAACGCAACTAGGTTTCTGTCTAGGTTTAAGGATTTCATTGCCATCATAAAGAACCTTATGAGCATTTCTAGCCTTTTAATGACCTCTGGATTTGGTTCCTCAACAAGGGGAATGCTATGCTTATCGCTAAGACTCTATGCTTAGTGATTAAGTGAGCGATCAATGGTATTTCCTTGTACGCATAACTTATTTTCATGCTTGTTTTCAAGGTTTTAGATTAGAAAATCATTCAAAAGTTTTGATTCCTTAGCACTGAATTCTTGCTTAAGCATTTTAACATTTTCTTGAAGTTCTTGTTTTTGCTTAGCGTTTTAGAAAGCTTTTCTTGTAAGGAGTTTAACTCTTGTTTTAATACTTCTTCTATAAACCTACTTTTTCTAATAGTTATACGCATTTGGTCATCCATTTCACGCTCACGGTGGTCAACTCAAATTTTGCACGTTGTTCATAAATAGCAACACGTTCTTTATAGGCATTCGGTTCGAGATGACAGAATCATCGAGGCACATGCGGTGAATTCATCAAAACATAATCATTATTGATCGCAGAAGATGCATCACTTGGTACAATCTCACTTTCACTTTGTATCACATATTGATCATATGGGACAACATTGATATTACCCATATTTTCAATATCCGATTCAATAAACACCGTTGATTGTACCGTTATGTATCTTTGCTCATCAACTTCATCGTATAATTTTAATACCTCGAAATGATTTTGTCTTTGGATGGACCACTTGTGGTGATGGAGAGACTTTAGGAGAGACCATTGGAGAAATGCTAGCCATGAAGATGGTTTGTGCGGTGGGTTCTTCATCAACATCAGTCGTATGCATCACAATCACTACTTGAAAGGCATTCGATGATTATGGCCTATCTCCGAATTGGTTGCTCATCCACATCGACATCATATGTCTTAGAATTTCTCTCGACCAAGAACAACAACTCCTCTTCATCCAAAGTCGCACCATTATCCCGAGCTTGCACAAGCAACATCTTATCCACGAAATACTCGGCATTTCGAGGCGTTTTGGTGTTGTGCGTAGTTCCTTGCAATGTGTCCCTCACCTCCACAATTCTAACATTTGATTGGCTTTGCTTGACCCGATTTCCATTCCTTCCTATATTCGATTTGCAAGACAACCTCTACCAGCTCCACCTCTTGCTTGTTCGTCATTGTCGTTCTTGAACTGGCCGCACCATAACCTTCCCATCTCTCGATGATGGCTTAATTATGTGGATTGGAATCGGTTCGAGATTGTTGTTGGTGTGGAAGAGAGTTCATGTTTTGACTATTCATAAGAGCTAGTTGATTAATGAAGTTTCCACGTGTGCATCAAAGATCGACTTGTTTGAACATAGGATCGGGGAATGAGTTTGTGATTACTATTACCCATGGCTATGACTTTTGAGGCTTTGGTTGTGATTCGATGTTTGAGTAGAAGGCGGTTGAATCATTTGAAGAGCTTGTCTCTCCCGGTTGGTTTTGAATTGATTAAGAATCCTTTTTCAAACATAGCATGTCTCTCATTACAAGGAGGAAGGCATAGAGTTGCTCATAGTTTGTATTCTTCAATCCTTTGGTTAGATTCTGAGGTGAGAAACTTGTGCCATTTGGGATTCATGTTGTTCACAAACTTTGAGTTCAAATTGAATGTTTGGCATAGTCATTCGATGTTCCTCATATCATTCACAAGCTTGTGGAATCTCACATAGTACTCATAAACACTCTCATCCGGTTTCATTTTGAAGTGTTCAAATCCATCATAGAGTTGTGATTCTCTGTCTTCCATAATTAATTCGAACCCGAGAGAAGCATCTTGACATTATCCGACAACGCCTTTGCTCGGTGTTGTGATTGATCGACTTGTAGATATCTTTTGGAAGACATTATCCGATTAACGCCTTTGCATCGAATCTCTTTTCTCCTTATCATCGAGCTCATCATATGTCTTTGGTCCATCAATTCCATAGATCATTGTTCCATCTTCATTGTATCAATTAAGTCTCTAGTAGTCTCAACCCGATATGGTCCTTCATCAATGGATTTGAGAATGTTGACTCCATTTTCCTTTCCAAAACAAGACAACCGATTCGTTGAGCCCAAGAGTCGTAGTCGGATTACATCAAGCATGGGTGGACGAGTATCTCGAACCACCGCTTGAACATCCTTGGCAACAATGGAGATGATTGTAGGAACATTGGTAGACATGATGATAGATTAAACGGGATTTTATAACTCTATGATTAAACCGGAAATAGATTCTTTCACGGGATTTTACTAAATCAAGAGAAAACCGTATTCAAAGGATATCACCCAAGTCGCTAGGAAACCTTAAACCAAGTCGCTAAGTGCCAAGTCTCTATATAACAACTCGCTACAATCCAAGTCGCTAGCAAAATTTTGACAAAGAATTGCTAAGCACCAAGTCGCTAATTTGTCAAATCGCTAAATAGCAACTCGCTAGGTACCAACTCGCTAACACCAAGTCGCTAACAATATAAAGTACAAGTCGCTAACTTACACCAAGTCGCTACGTAGTGGAGAATCCACTATGTGTACTTTTTGTCGGCTTGTCTCGATGAGACAAGTCGCTAGCTCAACTCGCTAAGACCTTAAACAACAACTCGCTACCAAATAACAAAGTAAATCGCTACCAAGATAAACTATCCGTGGCTCAAGTCGCTAGCTAGAAAAACACAAAAACACCACTTTTCAATCCAAAAACAACCCAACCACGATGATTCAATCCTTCAAAATCAAAACCTAAACACTTGTGATGATTCTAAACACAAAAGTACTATCAAAATTCAAACTTTAACACTAGAAATCACCCAAATGATGCAAAAACCACTAAATTTTTTTCAAACTCAAAAACCACCAAAAAACCACTAGAAATCCAAAGATATGTAAGAGATGATCTAACCATGGCTCTTGATACCAATTGTAAGTTATTGGATTTCACATACACATCAAACCATAACCCAAAGTAGGCGTACAAGAGTTTTTAGGGAGAGAAAGTTAGAGGTTTAGGGAACTTTAGTGAGAGAAAGAAAAATCTTATTATGAGCTCCAACTTTCTACCTTGCAAGGTAGAGAGTATTTATAGTCTTGCATTAAAACGCCACACAACGGGCTGTGGATCAGGCATACAGTGGTAAAGACCCATCCGTCCTCCACGGTGTTACTTAACTAAATACTACTTAGCTTAAAATAACTACGACTACGAGCTTTCTAACGATTACATATACTTGAGGTGACCGACTCTTTAATACCTGGAATTTCTAATTCCTAACAGCTTGTTCAACAGCTCCTGTGGGCTTGGTCTTCAGTCATCAAAATGTGCAGGTCTCCTCTTGTTACGGGTCAGGCAAGTTTGGACTTCTTCATGGGTGACCCGAACCGTATCAATATCCCCTTCTTCGAAATGGACCTTGTCCTCAAGGTCTGACATCTGGAAACGTAATGCTATTTATTCAACAGCTTCCTAGGTTGATTCTGATAAGTTACGTCCCTTTCATTTAACAAGGACCTGATGGTCGGGTATTCCGTGTTTGTTAATTGTGCGATGGTCTAATACCTCTTCAGGTTGCAAGACTGGTATGTCATCGATGAAATTGTCAGGTAAAGGAAAAGTAGAGGGATTAGGATCACCTTGGCTTGGACGAAGTAGTGACACATGAAAACCGGATGAATACGAGACCCATTTGGAAGGTCGAGTCGATATGCTACCTTCCCGATTTTCTCGAGTACCTTGAAGGGCCCAAAAAATGCTTAATGAGTTTATGAAAATCCTTTCTAGCGACTGATGTTTGACGATAAACCCGCAAACGTAAATAGAACAATTCGCACACTTCAAAATCTTTGTCCACTCTATGTTTGTTTTCTTGGTATGTCATGCGTTGAAGAGTTTTAGTCAAAGTATCCTTAAGAAGAGCAATGACACGTCCATATTCCACAAGTGTGGCATCAATCGACGCCACTTGCGAGCTACCCAATGTATAGTGAGGAATTGATAGTGGCGGACAATCGTAAAGAGCTTGGAATGGGGTCATTTCAATGGCATTGTGATAGCTCGTGTTGTACCAAAACTCAGCTAAATAAAGATACTTGTTCCAATTGTGAGGTTTGTCACAAGCAAAAAAAACGCAAGTAAGATTCCAAACAACGATTAACGACCTCCGTTTGTCCGTCCGTTTGCAGATCATATGCACTTGAATGAAGATGTTTGGTGCTAATCTTTCCAAACAACTCTTTCCAAAACCTGCTAAGATATATAGGATCTCGATCAGACAATATGGATTTTGGTAGCCCGTGCAAACGATAGATGTGATTCATAAATACGGTAGCAAGCGAGGCTGCAGTGTATTGGGGTGGTAAGCCTAGGAAGTGTGCAAATTTGGTGAGACGGTCAACTATGACCCAAATAGCTGAATTTCCATTTGAAGTGGGTAAATTTGTGATAGAGTCCATCGAGATTTCTTCCCAAACTTGGTTTGGAATTGGTAAGGCTTGTAAGAGTCCATATGGTTTGTGTCTAGAATATTTTGTTTGTTGGCATATGGTACACTCACGGATAAAGCGGGTTACATCCTTACACAAATGAGGCCATGAAAATTACCCACTAATATGCTTTATGGTGGCTATAATGCCAGAGTACCCACCAATAGTGGTGGAATGAAATTCCTTTAACAACTGAAGTCTAAGAGAGGGTATACCAGGTATAAAAAGGCGATCATGAATGAAATTAACCCATCATGTATATGGTGACCTGGAAGAGAAGCATCCTGTTGAGCGACCCGCGATAGAAAATCGCGACCTTCTTCTGTGTTGGTGTAGTGCTCACGTAATTCTTGAAGCCATGGAAATACTAGAGTTGACAATGATAGGAGTTGTGATTCTTCGATACGACTTAGGGCATTTGCTACATGGTTTTCTTTGTCGGGCCTTTAATGTACTTCAAAGTCGTAGCATAATAGCTTACTAGCCCACTTGTATTGTTCTGGAGATTAGATCAACTATGTTAACAAATGTTTAAGGCTCCTCTGATCCGTAAATACACGAAACTTATGACACAATAAGTAGTGGAGCCACTTTTTGACAACTCTGTAATGGCAAAAAGCTCACGGATATAGGTGGACGATGACTGCATACGAGGGGACAATTTCTTACTAAAAAAGGCGACGAGCTTATCCTGCTAAGATAAGACGGCACCAATGCCAGTCCCCGAAGCATCAGTGGTCACGTCGAAGATGAGAAAAATATGGTAAAGCAAGAACAGGAAGTGTCGACATGGCCTTTTTAAGGATGACAAAAGCTTCCTGAGCCGCATCGTTCCATTCAAACTTGGACTTTGTAAGCAGGTCAGTAAGTGGTGCAACGATGTGGCCATAGTTGTGATACACGTACAACGCGCGTTCGGGGTCAAAGGAAACTTCCTTTTCTTCGAGCAAGTTTCTCAACCACATAGGCAGTGAACCTAATCGTTGTAGTGTAGTATTAGGGTAAGCCTCAGGATTTGTATCGTTCTATAGGGGAATAGGAATGCTAGTGAGAAATTACTACGCTAAGGTTGGGGTTGAGGAAGATTATTTTTTATCTTTTTTTTACATATTTTTATATTTTTTAGAAAATTGAAAGGTACGAATCTCGGGGTATTGGATTTGGGGGTGGTATTTCTACCGATTACTCTACTAGTCTAATTAACTAAGCTAAGGGGTAGTCTATGTCTAATTGATGTGTGCTCGTATGATGATTAAAAATGTGTCTACCTAGATGCTATTACTCCCTAATTATCTTTTATTGATGGTTGAATTGTCACGTCCTTATTCTTAACGCGTTGTGTCTTCTAAGGTCGTAGGGTATGCTTTTTTCCCTAACTCTTTGAGGATACCTTAAGGTTATTGCCTACAAAATCTCTAGGATTTATAAACTAATTCTAAGGTTATCTTTGGATTTTTAGCCTACAATAACTCTAGGCGATTATAAACTAATGTTCACAAAGATTACTCAAGCATTAAAAACACAACGATGGCCTATTGCTATCCTAAGCCAATTACAATTAAGAAAAGAGACAACCAATCAATATTCAAAAACTAGGTTTCATAGATCTAAGCAAACACACAAGTAAATTAGCCGGACATAGTAAACATGTAAGCATACACACATACAATCGAAGAGATAATGAAATCAATGAAGTAGATTATTTTCTTGATGTACAATAGGGTATGAGAACCCTAAGATACTGCCCAAGACAACCAAAAATCGTTTTTAGGTTTTACTCCACAATTCTACCTCTCTAAAAGTCTGAAAATTCGAATTCTATATATAGCGTTACAACTGCGACGGCGCCACTCTTTAATTGTGTTTGCCGGATCGCCGCCATTAGGGTTTCGTCTTGACCCGTCAACTTTGTAACGGTGTCACGTCGGGTTTGTGACGTCGTCGACTTCATCTTCGACGCCATCCGAATCGCATCTAGGCCGTCCGAGTTGTGAAGCCCTACTCTTTAAAGCCCGACGATGTCGGTACAAAATAGCAATTTCACTTCGAGCCATCGCATTAGAGGGACGGTGTCGCCTTTATCCGTGACGCCGGTGCGCTTCAAAGAACGTTTGTGTCTTGATCTTGACTTAAGCCATTTTCTTCACATATTCACGCCTTTTCGTCCAAATAAGTGTCATTCTAGCATTTTGCCTTCAAGAGACCTAAAAAGTGAAAAGGAACGAAATTAAGCAGTAACGGATATAAAAGTGGTCGATTAAGGGCTTAAATGACCCCTCAAAAGTGTACCTTTTAAATCCTTATCAAACATCCCTACACTTGGTATTTGCTTGTCCTCAAGCAAATGTGCTTTTGGCCAATTAATTTATAAGTTAGGGGGCATGAAGCATTGGTTTAGAACAATTCACAACAAGTATAAGTCCCGCAAAAGTCATAACAAGTACGGAAATTACATACTAGCACCTCACAAGTGATGTTTGGATACTCTCATCTCTCGGGTGTATATGAAATATATCAAATTGGAAATGGAAGATAAACACTCATTAACCGGTCCTAGTACGTAGATTACCATAGGCTTGAGACTAGATCAAACCTCAATCGCTTTGGCGTAAGCACCTAGGAAAAACTATCTAAGAGGTGTTTTAAAGGGTTGTAACATTAGACTTACGGTAGGGAAACAAAGGGTTTGGTTGGATAGGAGATTTAGTGGTGGCAAGTCAAAAATCTTTATGTTACAAGCATGAGAAGAATGGCGTTGCTAAGCCAAGACTTGACAATCTAAACTCTAGATAACTTTGAAACAAACAAACATAAATTTAAAGATAGATGTGGGATGGTAGCCCGTATGTTTTTTCAATTTTTTGTTTTTCATACACTTTTACTCTACCATCCTCTACGATAACATCAAAATATAAAGGATTTATAAGCACATCCCTACACTTGAGTTTTTATTACTCTAACACTAATTTGACCTGAATTGAAAAGATCAAAACACTTGGAGTACATTATTACATAAATAAAGGGAATTTGAATTTACCGTTCTTTCCCGTCACTTCATAAAATTTAACTTTTCCCATGAGTCCCAATCGTCCCAAAACTGTGTACAAAGGATATGACTCGACTTAGAAACTTATGCAAGCAACTAGATAATTGAACTAAGGGTTTAGTATGATAACAATAATGCACTAAAATTGAGTGCATACAAGGTAGGCTAAGGCGATTTGGGTGTACATTTGGGGATTGTAAACAATGCTCTTCATTGATATTCCGGAAAGCCAAAACATCACGAGAACCGCGAAAAGGATAGGCTCTGAGGGGTTAACTAGGGGTATCGTGTACTAAAGATGAGTACATCGCAAGGGTGTGGGGGAATTACTCAACCGATGTGGAAGAAGTAATTATAATACGGGTATCAAACAAGGGTTATCCTAATGCCTCTTATCATTTATTATTCCTAACTACATAAGTGTAGTCTCACTAGCGATCTCGAGATGCATCACAAAAAAAGTTCTAGAATCTATTATACTACCGGTACACTCTCGAAGCATTAAAGGTGAATGCTTTAATTCCTACAAATCTAGGGGCGAACCTCACATTTTTAGGGTGGAATTTGAGTGGTAAAGGGTTTTGTGCTAGTCGTATAACTTCCTATCCATGAGACGCTTTATTAAGACTAATGGCCCACTCCTACATGTCATGAAAAATTTTAAATTTGGTGCCAAAATTACCCTAACCGATATTTCTCATGGTTTATTACACAAATGAAATTGGACAAGACAACTAAACAAGGATAAACATAGTTTCAAAGTTCCCATTTTATTTTCCTTCCTACACTTAAACTGAACATTGTACCCAATGTTCCCCGAAAGTATCAAAGTTATGATAATGGAAGGTAATTAAAAGCGAAAGAAACTAATACTCCCCTGATTAGCTCGGTAGGATCCGTGTGAAGTAGTGGTTAAATTCTTCTTCAATAAGAATGTATGCGTGAAAAGCTCTATCCAATCTTATGTTTCTTCTTCTTGATAAATAAAACCTGCACACTTAAGAAAATGTATCAAACCTTCGCGTAAAATCGCGGTAAAACTATATATGACTCAACTATACTAGGATATAATGCTTGTGGAATGGATGTTTCTGAGTTTTCGGAAAATTAAGACCGAGAAATTCCAAAATTTTATAAGTAGCACGAAACGAGAGAAAATAAGTAAGTTGTTTTCGATCCTCCCGACGCCGTCAGTAGAATTAGCGAGTCTAACGTCAGTTATCCCGTAAACCGGTCTCTTGCATTTTTCGGAAAATTATATCTTTAGAATCGGAAAATTCCTACAAAACATCCATTATGACTCGATACAAGCATTTGACTCTAACAAACACACATATATATCTTTTCAAGAATTGTAATTCTCATGTTCACGTTTTTTAAAACGTGTGTAATCTTCCTACACTTATCCTTTTTGTAAAATACCTTTATATGTAATTAAGACGAGGTTAAAGACAAAATAAAGCATTTTCACAAATTCAAACATGAGAATAAACAATCAATGAAAAGATATATGACACACAAACAAGCAAACAATTAAGCATGGGTTGCCTCCCACGAAGCGCTTTTCTTTATTTATGAGTCTTGTAGCTAGACTCGAAGTCGTGCCCCTACGCACCTATGTAAGTAAGCTTATCCTCGAGAATGTCATAAGGATCAAACTTATCATTTAAGTTCCTAGTGGTACGCTTAGTTCAGTATGCCTTTTCAAACTTTTCTCCATCGGGGTCATAGATCGTCATCCTAATGTGCCATTCTCCATTACCATCACTAGGTGGTCTATCCCAACTCCACTTATGCTTAGGCTTCTCACTCTCAACTTTTTACTTATTCATGACAAGATTAACGGGCAAGCTTCCTAAGAACTCGGTCATCTTCCCAAATATGAAGGCGTCCTCGAACGGGTTCACTTCTATATCCCTAGCCAATTCTTGGTCATGGAAAGTCGAATTACTAACAAAGGCTCTTCTAGATAGAAAGGTCATTGGAGACCTATGAAATCTTTATTAATCCAAGGCCCATATCTAGATGGCGTTCTATCTAACATGATCTCGTAGGGAATTTCTTCCTCTTTATAATAGATACGCTTCTTGACATCGTAAGTTGACCTAGCACTCCCTTCTCCTACCACTATTTTAGACATCTTACAATCAATGATGGCACTAGCGGTAGCTAAGAATCCCCTTCCTACTAATAATGGGCATGTCGTGTCCTTATTCATGTATAGCACATGGAAATTCGCCAAAAGAGTCAATTCTCCTACGTGTACTACCATGTCTTTTATTATCCCTACCGAATATGCAATACTACCGTCCACTAGACCTAAGATGGTTTCCGTTGGCTCTATCTTACCTAGATTAAGGCTTCTATAGAGTGACAACGGAAGAAGATTGATGCTCGATCCTAAGTCGGCTAAAGTGTCGAAAGGTTTGGAGTTTCCAAGCCTACACGGAAGAACGAATAGCCCGGGATCATCTAACTTCTTAGGTAACTTATTTTGCACAAATGCGGACCCATGTTCTCCTAGCTTTAGTTCTCGCTCATATTTTTCTTTTAAAGCATTGTAATAAGGTGTATGAGCCAAGACTTTAAGAACCGGTTTTTCTTGGCGGAGTTCCTTGTACTCCTCCTCTAGATTAGGTTTGGGTTTAGTTGACGGGTTTCTCAAGAGTTGGTTGGACCAATGGTTCGGGTCCTTGGTACTTCATGAGGGATCGCTTAGAACCCGTGTTGATGGCGTTAACTGGATGAACTTGTGGGTGTGAAGGGCATGGATATGCACTATCCCAAGGTGAACAAGAACATGAAGTTGATGAAATCGAATTCACTTTTGGGTTCTTTATAGTGTCACTTGGTAGCGCTCTAATTTCCCGGTCATTGAAGGCTTTTAAAAGGCGTCGAGCTTGTTTGTCATCTCGCCTTGTCGTTGCTTGAAATCGGCTTCAAGCTTAGTCAATCTAGTTTCTTGAGATGACATAAATCTAGACACAATTCCCTCAAGACTAGCGTAGTTCCCGGTGTTTGGAGGGTTGAACCTATTAGGTGGACTAGATGAGCTTTGGGGTGGGTTTGAATTTTGGTTCCACTTAAGGTTAGGGTGATTCCTCCATGAGGAGTTGTAGGAGTAAGTTGTTTTGTTCACGCTTGAAAGTGTACCACTTCTCTCCCGCTCCGTCGGTACGCGTGGAGGCGTAGTTCGCAAAAGCTTGTTCGGGGAGTCTTGTGCAATCACGAGTGTCGTGGGGACCACTACACAACTCACAAGGTAGACTGATTTTGTTCACTTGATGCGAAGACTTAGGATTTTTGTAAGACCTCATTAGGAATTTGACTTGATCTTCAAGCTCGAGCATCCTACGGTCGGAAGGTTGTGAGTCAATGGGAGGCAAGGAGATTGCCTTTACGGTTTTGGGAAACTCACGGGGGTCATTCCAACTTTCGTTGTCATAGAGAGCAAGGTCCTCTATTATACCTCACGATTCTTTCGCGGTGAGATTACTAAGTTTACCACCGGCCGCTTGGTCGATGGATCGCTTAGTTAAGAAGTTGACATGATCATAAAAGATTTGGACTTGAAGCCAAAGATCAATGCCGTGATGAGGGACTTTATGGAATAAGTCCTTGAATCGAGTCCATGCTTCGTAGAGAGATTCACCTTAACATTGTTGGGAAGAATTGAGTAGTTCACCCCGGTGGGAAGAATTGGGCAAGGAAACTAGTGGTGAGATCATCCTAACTTGAGATGGAGCCGGCGGGAAGTCGCTCAAGCCAATTCCTAGATTGGTCCCGTAGAGAGAATTAGAAGAGACACAAGCGCGTGGTCTCCCGAGTAGTAGCATCGACGTCGATGAAATCGACGATTTTAAGGAAATCCTTAAGATGCTGATTAGGATCTTCGGAACGAAGTCCATGGAATGCACATCCGTTTTGCACCAACCGGATGATGCCTGATAAGGTTTTAAAATGTACCTTTTTGAGAGGTCGTTTAAGCCCTTATTTGATCACTTTTGTATCCGTTATTACTTAATATCGTTCCTTTTCACTTTTTAGGTCTCTTGAAGGCAAATTGCTAGAATGGCACTTATTTGGACGAAAAGGCGGATATCTGAAGAAAATGGCTTAAGTCAAGAATCGAGCCACTCGATCTTTGAAATACAAGGGGACGGTGTCGTGTTAATTGCGACGCCGTCGAGCACTTCGTGATGGCTCAAGAGCTAAATTGCTTATTTTCAAGTGACGGTGTCGCTTTAAAAGATTAGGCCGTCGAACTCGTAAGGCCTAGATTTGATCTAGATGGCGTCGAGATCAAGAGACGGCGCCACAAGCATAAGGTGACGCCGTCGCAAGACTAACGTGGCCAAGACGAAACCCTAATGACGGCGACCCGACGGCGTCACAAATCATAAGGTGACGCCGTCGCGATTGTAATCTTATATATAGAATCCGAATTTTTCAGTTTTAGAGAGTAGTCTTTTGGAGTAAAAACCTAAACCGAACCAAGGCTGCCTTGTACAGTATTTTAAAATCCTATCTTACCACAAGATAAGTGTTTTACTTCATTAATTCAATTATGTCTTCAATTATTTGTGTGTATGCTTGCATGTTCTCCATGTCCGGCTAATTTATTTGTGTGTTTGCTTAGGGAATATGAAACTTAAATATTGAATATTGATTGGTTGTCTCTTATCTTGTAAAGCCCCTTTTATCACGTATACCTTATCACTTTATCAAGCAAACCCAACACAAACATGTAACAGTTATGCGTAGAATACTAAACACTAACACATACGCGTATAAGAAAGATTAAGTAAAGAAGGTGGTGACTTGAATGATAGATCGTGTATGTATTTAGAGAGATAAAGGAAAGAAGATAAAAACAATAAGTTGTATATTGCTTCAAGGAAAAACACACACACACACTCAAGCACACCCCTCAAATGACATACTTGAGGGGTATTTATAGTAGGAGAGGATGATGCCCTAAGGCTTGGCCATGGGCCTCGAGTGGGCTTGGACATGGATTGGGTTACTTGGACATATATAAGGCTAGCTTATCTTAACTAATGCCCAATTAGCTTAGCCCAATCCACGAGCCCGTTGACTATTCTATCACGATATCTAACACACGTTATAAAGTTCCTAAATATGAATGACCATCACTTCTAATAAAACAATTAAGGCTAACAATCTCCCCCTAAGGGGTGGTCATTCAAAAGATGCTCCACTTGAATAGGTCTTTACTTTTCTTGAGCTTGAACTTTGTGCGTAGATATAGAATAGTCTTGATTCTTTGTTCCTTCATGCTTTGTGATCAGATAATGTGGTTGTCTGCCGTTGTCAACTTTGTTGGTAGGTGTCTCCACGTCTTTCTCCACCATGCTCACAGTTCTATTTGTCTTTTGGTTACCAATGATGTAGTTCTCGAGTCTTTACACTTTGTAGATTCTTTGACATTGACGAAGAATCATCTTTAACTTTTAGTAGCCTTTGATTTTGATGAGAACTTTCATGTTTTGTTGGTATGAGCATGTGGCGAATCTGCACGATCAATCCGCTCCGAGCTTCCATAAGAAGAAAACATAAAACAGGTTAGTAATAAGCGGATTCCTAAGACTTACAAGTTTGAATTTCAGAGTGTTAGCAAGATAGTGTGAAAACACGTCTCTAATTCTCACAAGGGTCATTCCGAACCGAGTCCCACAAGTGAGATAACACGATATACCAAGTACATCTACAGATTCGGATGAGTCATCAAGTACACCAAGCATCACTCCACGATCAGACCGTTTGAGACACACTAAGCGTAATCCACGGGAGTTACCAAGTGACCTACCGTCAGGGATGCTTGATGTTGACCCTGGCAGGAGTTTCCATTCAATCACTAAGGATCACAATTATGAAACCTCTCATAAATGTTCTGGCAGATTGCTAAGATCTACGTAGGACTCTATAATATATCACTTGTGTCCTTATTGATGAACAACAAGCGATGTCATGTCAAGTGTTCCTATGAGATCTTTTGATGAATCTCGTGGCTCTAGACTCAATAAGTGCATTTTGGTTTTCCTGAGCGGGGACTAGGGAGAGGGTCTCATTCTTCAATACCAACGATCTCTAAGAGAAAGTCGATAGATTATGTAGGGTTCCCAGTGAGAATGAAACAAATCCCTTTTAAGAGGAATTGAGTGGCTAGAAGGTTAGGTGCAGTGCGTCACTGGGTCCATGACGTCTTTGTCTTCAATACCGGTGTCATCTAGTGACAACCAAGAGCATATGTATTGAACCCGGTTTACGCCCTAAGGTTGAATTATGGAGGGCTATTTCTTTTCACCCTTTTCATTACTTTTCTTTTAATTCTTCAACCCCTTCTTTCTCCTTTCTCACATTACTCCTTTTTCAATCATTCCTAAGGACTTCTAGTTCTAAACTATTTGTGATGTCCTTGGGTAGATCCCTCTGGCTCTGGCGGATCATAGGATGAATTTCCTATCATTAGACACCTTATAACTCCATGACTATTCCTATGTTGCCATGAAAACCTTTTTCTTGAAAATCTCTCAAAGTGTTTATGATTATAAAACATGATTTTGTTAACACTTTGAGAGTTTTATATTTTCATAAACACTCCCCCTTCACATGTGCTTATATTGTTTTAACTTAAATCTTCACAGTGAGGGTAGAGATCGCACTTTTTGAATTGATCGACTTTAAATGAACAAGACCGATTCGAGACACGTTTACATCACTAGAGAACTAGCTTGAAATTATTACCCGTCCTGGTCAAGTCCATAGAAAGCTTCTCGAGATGGTACATGATTCCTCGTCAATTCAATGGTTACGACTGAGTCGAGCTCTTTTGAGATTCAAACAACGAACATTAAACTTTTTGATCACATTTTAATCACGTTTTCTCCCCTCAAAAATAGCATATCTATGATGTTTTGAAACAAAATGATTAAAAGATATGTTTTTCAAAAGCATTTGAAAAGAAACCGATTTAGCATGAATTTTGGAACAATTTTAGATTTATACTCCCCTTAACTAAAGCATATTTTTCATACAGAAAATTTAGAATCAATTAAGGGTTTAGAGGGAGTTATCTTGGTACCAAATGTGAGAGATTTTGAAAAATTTCGAAACAATGGTACGCAAGATGATGAAGATTTTAAAAATCTTTTGAAGATATTAAGAAGAATTATCTTCATTTGTTTTAGGATAAGTGCTAGATATTTATGAAAATCGATTTTGCGTAGCACTTTCCTGTCTTTAAAGATCGGGTTGCAAGCGGAAATACTTACAAGCCATTTTGTTTTTAGGAATAGCGCTTGAAAAAATATTTAAAACATTTGATTTTGATAAGCACTTTTCTTTCTTTGAAGAGCGGGTCCTGAACTGATGTGTTCAGAAGCCATTAATTTTAAGTCCGGGTTTTGTACTGAAGTATACGAAACCCATTTTTTGAAGAAATTTTGAGAAACGACATGTTTTAGAAAACATTTAAAGAACTCTCGCTCAAGCATCTGTACATACCCGTATCATTGTTGAATGACATTTCTAGAAACGCATGTAATATCGATTATACGAGAGACATGTCGTGAGAAGAATATTTTTGGATTTTTGATTTTATATTGTTTTTGTATTTTTTGAAAGTTTTATATTTTTATATTTTGCTTTTGTTGGTTTTATAAAAGAAATGGAAAATCAATAATAGAAGATAGAAAGAATGATGAAGAAGAGTTTACATAATTGGAACCCTCGATGAGCGGGTTCGTAGATATTTGATTCACCTGACCAAAGAAGAAGAGTTTTCACAAACAATGATGTTAGAAGTACAAGATTCCTCACGGTGAGGGTGATTACCGTCAACGGTTGTAGTGATTTTGACTTCCTTATCTTGATGAGTTTCACTATTATCCGTGTTGGAGCAAGTATCAAAAATCTTTCCGTGGGAATCCATCTAAGACCAACTTGGTTGAAAACTTTTCCGTGGGTATCCACCTAAGGTAAGATCTAGGAGTTGTTTTCTTATCGGATGCGTGGAAGACTCGGTTTAGAAAAACTACGTCCAAGAGATCCACCTATTAGGTTTCTTTTTGTTTGACATTTTATCAACGGGCTTGTTTCTATTTGGTGTCTTAGTGGATTGTGCCTTGGCACGAGAATTATCTTTCTTGAGATATTGTGAGACACATGCCTCATGATTAACCGAAAAGACACATTTTTACATGTAGTACGCATAAATTCAATATTCTTGTTTAAAACAAGACTTTAACTTTGTCACTACGGTCTTTTGAAATTGATTTTTGTTCGAAAAGACTTAGAATTCCTAGTGTTGTTTTCTAAGGGCATAGCATTTTCGTTTATGCAACTACTCTTAGATGCAAGCCAATCCCTAGTCTTTTGTAGAGTGTTCCTAGGTAATGGTTTACTACTACTAGCGGTGCCTTGAAATCTTGTAAAATTCATCACCCTAGATGTTGCACCTAAAATTCCGTCTTTTCGAGTCATGCCTTTTTCCTAGCTTCTTCTAGATAGTGATTGTTGACCATGTCGTTAAAACCAATGATTCTTTAATGGATTTTTGGTCACATTCCGTGTACTAGTCTTAGAAATGCCGTGTAATCACTTTTCTATATCAAAACAGTTTTTCAAAACCTTTGATAATTTTCTTTTTAATGGGCAAAGACGTGGAGTGACTATTTTGACAAATCATTTTTCTCATTGACTTTTGGAGAAAAGCGAGAAATAGATATTTTGGTTTGAAAACCGGTTTGGGAACATTTGTTTTCTCCTCACCAATGGTTTTGCAAACTTAGTATCCTGACCTTTCCTTTTAGATTGTCCATTGAGCTCTCAAAAGATCATTTTGCTCTTGCATGTCCTTGTAGGCACGCTCATACGACAATTTGTCATACTTGCATTCCTCGATTTTCGATCAAGTTGTTTAAAATAGGACACGTTTTCTTTTTCAAGAGCATTTTCATATTTTGAAACAATTATGGAGGTCTCGATCGAGTCTTTCATGGTCTTCAATGAATATGTTTGTAAAATAATGGACATGATATCGATGGTTATAACATCTTCAAGAGAGAATCATTTAAATTTTCCAAAACTTTGATGTGTTCAACACTTTCATTAGCTTGCTTTACTGTGGATTTATGGTCCTTGACAAAGTCACTGTTTCTTTCAAAACGCTTGTTCGAAATGAATTACCCTTGAGTTGATGGCATTCGGTGAGGCAATTTCTGTTTCAAAAAACTTTCTTTGTTCGATATCAAAACTAGAGAACCAGTTGTTAGGTGTAATAGTGGTTTTAGTTTTAATAGTCTCTTGAAGTCCCGCAATTCTAGTTTTCACATTTTCTAAAATACTTCTAGCATCACTTGTGTTAAAAGGATTGTTTGAAGACATTTGTTCAATGTTCGAAAGAGATTTTGAGACAACTACTGGTTTTGAAACAGATTTTGAAACTGGTGTTGACACTTTGTTTGAAACACTGGTTGTGATGGAAAACTTTGACTTTTATTTTTGAGACACAAAAGTAATTCCATTAATTTTGTTCCATTTGTTATAATCAATTGGTTTTAGATCTGGATTCTTTTGTTACATTTTTGATCTACTCTCATTAGATAGTTGTAACGTTTCAAGAGAATCATGAACAATTATAGGTTCATGCACAGCTTTTCCATTCACATTTTGTTCTTTCTGAGCTTTCTTGAGGAAACAAGGAGGTGTGTTACCAAGAGCCATTTTTTGTGTTGTATGAAAATACGGATTTGTTTGATTAATCAGCATATTAGTTGATTTAGCTAAATGACCCGTTGTAACAAGCAAATTTTCCATTTTTTTGATTTTTTCATCTTTATCAAGAATTTCATCAAGAAGAGAATCTTCTCATTTTGAAAAATCAGTAATCAACTGTTTCTTCTCTTTTTCAAGATCAGAATACGTTGCCTTTTGTTTAGAAAGTTGGTTTTGAAGATCAGAAATTTCCTTTTTTAAAGATTTTATTTTCAAGTTCAAATTCACATCTAGTGTGTTATACTTGATTTGCAATTCTTTTCTCTTAAAAGTAATCTCTATAACCAATTTCTAATTCGACTCTTTGTTTTGTGAAATTCAAAAGCTTTTATGTTCTCCTTGTAACTCTCAAGCTCGGGTCAATTTAGCATTGTGGCCTTAACTTCGCGATTGACCGCTTTAACTTTCTCAATCTCAATACCACAATTATTGATTAATGTTTCAAAATAAGCACGTGTTTCCTCATCGGTCTCAAGATTTTGTGCCACACACCTTCACTAGGATCCACATCCGGAGTTTCGAGTTCGTATTGCTACAAATCGGATTGTCGGTATGTATCATAAGCGGTGTCGATGTCACGAATGTTGTTCATCATGAGTAAACCGATTAGCAACATTACTATAATTTGGTACCTCATCGAGTGAATCTGTCATAGACCGGAGGTGTATCAAAAGTACCGCTTGATGTTGAGTCCTGGCGATTGATTGTATGGACCGAGTTTGCGTGATTGATTGCTTTATGTGCCGCCTTGGATTCATGAATTGTATTCGCATCATCAATTCAATTCCGATTCTTCTTTCGTGCTAACATCAACATGTCTTGGATCCTTTCAAGCTTAATCTATCGTTTGACACTTGCATTCGGATCAAAATACCCTGAATCTTTGTTGTGATTGTTAGAGGTAGCTTGCTGAACCGAAGTCATAAAACAATTATTCCCATTTTGATATCCCATATTCTGATTCACAATCTGACCCCCTTGATGTCCATCAAACTGTCTTGCATATTGCATCTGATTCCCCAGTTGTATACCCGTAGCAAATCCATTCTGATTCCCAATAACATCAACCATTTGTCCTCCTTGACCCATATGCATACTTGGTTGAGCAAACTGCGGATTATACGATGAAATCCATTGGTTGTTGTTATTTGGTGTAGTTGGACTAATGTTTAGGTCATTGGAGAATGAATCAAAGAAAGCGGTTTTGAGACGATGCGCGAGTTGCCATTGAGGAAGGTATGTATGATAAAGTTGATGTAGGATCGATTCAACGATAAAGGAGTTGTGGTTGATGAAGATTAAGCTCGGTTGAGGTGTTTCTGAAAGTCGTACTCGTAACCTTGGTTCTTAGGCGTAAAAAAAAATTTCTCCCACAATTTGAAATTCACTATAAAAATCAATTCTAAGGTCGTATGAAAAATGTGAATTTGGGTCCAAAAATTTGAATTTTTGACCAAAATTTTCACAGTTAAACCAAAATTTGAATCTCGCGTAAAAATTGAACGTTTAGTCTCCTCAAAAATTAAAATTTTACTCAAGTTTTCCCGCCAAAAAGCTTAGGCGTAGAAAGAGCTTAGGCGTAGACAACTGAAGTTATGAGTAGGATATGGTTACGAGTAGGATGGCTTAGGCGTAGGATTCCTTAGGCGAGGAAATGCTTATGCGTAAGTTTAAAGTTAGGCGAGAAAAACTTATGCGTAAGATTTAGTTATGCGTAAGACAAGCTTAGGCGTAAGAAAATACTTAAGCGTAAAGTGTTCTACGCGTAAGTCTAAGCTTATGCGTAAGATTAGGGTTTTGCCCAAAATCCTTTTACAATATCACAGTAAAAGATATCCAAAAGTCGAAGTGTTCCACAAACTTATCCAAGTGAGGAAGCACCGAGTAATCGTTATAGCTCAAGAATCTGCACCAAAAGTTATGCGTAGAACCTTATGCGTAGTTTGACTTTCTTACGCGTAGAACTAGGGTTTTGACCCACGCGTAAAAATTCCAATGATTCAAACAATTTCTCTTGCACAAACAAATTTTAAAAACACTCGAATAACCCAAAAATGTTGACCTTTTTCACCCAAAGTGCTTAGATAGCTTACAGTAGAAATGACCAATGAACCAAATACGAGCTTAAAATGAAGAAAACACGTAAAGCTTGAACTTTTGCAAAAATTGAAACTTTAGCACCAAATAAACCTTAAACCACAAGAATCTTGAATTTTTAAGTGCAAAAATTAAAGCTTTAAGCGTGACAAATATGACTAACGTGAGCAGTACGCGTAACCCTTCAAAACAAACACAAACACTCCTAAACCATTGTTAGGCGATTGATACCAATTGTAAAGCCCCTTTTATCACATATACCTTATCACTTTACCAAGCAAACCCAACACAAACACGTAACAGTTATGCGTAGAATACTAAACACTAACACATACGCGTATAAGAAAGATTAAGTAAAGAAGGTGGTGACTTGAATGATAGATCGTGTATGTATTTAGAGAGATAAAGGAAAGAAGATGAAAACAATAAGCTGTATATTGCTTCAAGGAAAAACACACACACTCAAGCACACCCCTCAAATGACATACTTGAGGGGTAATAAAATTATTAAGGCTAACATATCTTAATTGTTAATGATCTAGTAATGCGATAGGTCATTCGTTGTGTAGTTAATGCTTGATTAATCTTTGTGAACCTTAGACTATAACACCTAGAGTAGTTGTAGGCTAAACCATCCAAAGAGTACCTTAGAGTTAGAGTTTATAATTCCTAGAGATTTTGTAGACGAGACCATTTGGTAGTTTCAAAGAGTTAGGGATAAACGCATACCCTACGACTTTAGACACACAACGCGATTAAGAATAAGGACGTGACAATTCAACCAGCAATAGGAGATAATTAAGGAGTAATAAAACCTAAGTAAACACATCTTTAAACAATCATACAAGCACACAATAATTAGACGTAGACTACATACACCTTAGATTAGATAATTAGATAAGTAGAGTAATCGGTAGAAATACCAACCCCCAAATCCAAACCCCGAGATTCGTACCTTTCTAATTCCAAAAAAATATAAAAGATAAAAAAATAATCTTCCTCAACCCCAACCTTAGCGTAGTAACTTCTTACTAAAATTCCTATTCCCCTAGAGAACGATATCAATAGCCGTGGCTTACCCTAATACTACACTACAACGATTAGGTTCACTGCCTAGGGTGTTATAAAACTTGCTCAAAGAAAAGAAAGTTCCTTTGACCCCGAACGACGCGTGTAGCGTTATCAGTGTCGGATCGAAGGGCCGTAGTTTGAGCTTGATCGAGGAGCTCAATGGTGTTCCTATAGCCTAGGTTGCTTGGTCTTGAGTATTCACCAAGAGTACGACCTTTTGGCGGGTCATTTGGTGGTGGGTTGATGAGTGGTGGATTGATTATCACCTTCCATGATGAAAAGTGATGGGGTTACGAACAAAGGTCACGAAGAAAGGGGATAGACTACGAGGAAGCTAAAAATGAGAAAAAATCTTACTTGATAGGAATCAAGCTAGGGAACCTAAACGAGATAGACTCCTAACTAGCTATTCTTTTCCCCGACAGTGACGCCAAAAACTTGATACGCGTAGAACGTACGTTCGGGGTTAAAGGAAACTTCCTTTTCTTCGAGCAAGTTTTTCAACCACCTAGGCAGTGAACCTAATCGTTGTAGTGTAGTATTAGGGTAAGCCTCGGGTTTGATATCGTTCTCTAGGGGAATATGAATGCTAGTGAGAAATTACTACGCTAAGGTTGGGGTTGAGGAAGATTATTTTTTATCTTTTTTTATATTTTTTTAGAAAATTTAAATGTACGAATCTCGAGGTATTGGATTTGGGGGTGGTATTTCTACCGATTACTCTACTAGTCTAATTAACTAAGCTAAGGGGTAGTCTATGTCTAATTCATGTGTGCTCGTATAATGATTAAAAATGTGTCTACCTAGATGCTATTACTCCCTAGTTATCTTTTATTGATGGTTGAATTGTCACATCCTTATTCTTAACGCGTCGTGTCTTCTAAGGTCGTAGGGTATGCTTTTTTCCCTAACTCTTTGAGGATACCTTAAGGTTATTGCCTACAAAATCTCTAGGATTTATAAACTAACTCTAAGGTTATCTTTGGATTTTTAGCCTACAATACTCTAGGCGATTATAAACTAATGTTCACAAAGATTACTCAAGCATTAAAAACACAACGATGGCCTATTGCAATCCTAAGCCAATTATAATTAAGAAAAGAGACAACCAATCAATATTCAATAACTAGGTTTCATAGATCTAAGCAAACACACAAGTAAATCAGCCGGACATGGTAAACATGCAAGCATACACACATACAATCGAAGACATAATGAAATCAATGAAGTAGATTACTTATCTTGATGTACAATAGGTATGAGAACCCTAAGATACTACCCAAGACAACCAAAATCGTTTTAGGTTTTACTCCACAATTCTACCTCTAAAAGTCTAAAAATTCAATTTATATATAGAGTTACAAGCTGCGAAGGCTCTTTAACTGTGGCGTCGATCTCTTTAATTTTGTCTTGACCGTCAACTTTGTTGCGTCACGTTCGGTTCATCTTCTAACTTCATCTTCTAACATCGGATCTGGATCGTCGCCCGAGTTGTGATGCCCTACTCTTTAAAGCTTGACGTCGGTACAAAATAGCAATTTCACTTATGAGCCGTCGCAATTAGAGGGACGGCGTCGCCCTTTATCTATGACGCCGTCGGGTGCGTTTCCAGCAGCTTGAGTGTCTTGATCTTGACTTAAGCCATTTTCTTCACATATTCATGCTTTTTCGTCCAAATAAGTGTCATTCCAGCATTTTGCCTTCAAGAGACCTAAAAAGTGAAAAGGAACGAAATTAAGCAGATCGGATATAAAAGTGATCGATTAAAAGCTTAAATGACCCCTCAAAAATGTACCTTTTAAATCCTTATAAAGTTGCTAACAAAATGTCTATAGTAACCTATTAAGCCCAAAAACCCACGGAGGCCCGTTACAGTAGAAGGTTTGGGCCAGTCATGAATTGCCTTAATTTTCTCAAAGTCTGTTGAGACTCTAGACTGGGAAATAACATGCCCTAAGTAATGCACCATTGCACCTCTGTAACACCAAAGGTACACTTCGAACGCTTGGCGTAGTAACGATGTTGGGCGAGAGTGTCGAACACATGGCGAAGATGTTGATTATGTTGTTCACGGGATGGACTATAAATCAATATGTCATCGAAAAAAACTAACACAAACCTTCGTAATACGTCACGAAAAATGTCATTCATGGACGCTTGGAAGGTGGATGGTGCGTTAGACAATCCGAAAGGCATGACAAGGAACTCAAATTGGCCATCCACGGTTTGAAAGGCCGTTTTATGGGTATCTGCATTCGCCAAGCGAATTTGATGATAACCGGCTCAAAGGTCTATCTTGGAAAAGATGTGAGCACCATGAAGTTCATCAACCGTAGGTATCGAAAATCGATCTCGAATGGTAATAGCATTTAGGGCACGGTAATCGACACAAAACCTCCATGTACCATCCTTCTTACGGACTAAAAAACAGGTAAGGAATAAGGGTTATGGCTTGGTTTGATGAGACCGTCTTTTAGCATATCCGCAATAAGATCTGTCATGATTTGCTTCTGGTAATGAATATAATGGTACGGTTTAACATTAACTAGTGGGGTGTTGGGTTTAAGTGGTATATGGTGATCATGGAGACGTGGAGGAGGTAGGGTCGTAGGTGGTTCAAATACATGTAAATAATCGTGTGGGGTATGGGGTGGGTATTTTTTTGATGAGTGTTCATATTGGAATATGAGAGTGTGCATGGAGGTTATAGCTTCTTTTTTCATGAGGTGTTGAATGGTGCTAGGGGATGCTAGTGTAGAAATTGGTTCACCAATAAGATTAATTGTCAAGCCATTTGATTGGAAGGATATTTTTGGAACGGAAAAGTCCAATAAGATGGGGCCCAACGATCCTAGCCACGACATACCGAGAACGACGTTTGCACCCTCGATTGGGAGAACAAAAACGGAATGGTGAACGAAGTGTTTTGGAGGTTAATAACCACACTTTAATAAAACCCATCACAATAGATGTGATTTCTGTTACCGACCATAACAGGGAAGGATGGAATAGGTGTAACTGGTAGTTTTAGGAAGGACGCAATGTGGGGTTGGATGATGTTATGTATACTACCCGAATCGATAAGGACTTTTACAGGGTGCCCCATTATGTAAGCTGTGATGCGAAGTGCTTTAGGGGATGCCAAACCAAGGAAGCCAGTTGGTGATAGGGATAGGTATTGAGGTACGGTGAGGGTATTGGGTGGGTCGTTAGCTGCAAACATGAGGTGATTCAAGGTTGTGTGTTCATTGTCGGGTAAATTAGAGATAGTGTGATCGATGATATGGGGTTCCGGGTTGTCCTCATTATCAACGATAAGCAAGAATTGTGGTGGGTTGCATTTGTGACCAGGATGGTATCTCTTGGGACAACGAAAACACAATCTAGCGGTACGACGCTGTTGAAGTGCATCTGCTGAGAGGCGTTTATAGGGAAGACGTTCGGGTTGTTTTGGTGGAGTTTTAATGAGTGGTGGTTTGGTGTTGGTAGATGCTAATGGGGTTGAAGATATGATAGGTGCAGGTGTTAACGATAATGGTGTTGTACGGTTTTGGTTGGTGTGGCGAGGACGAAACTTTTGTTCTTTTTTTTTTATCTTCGATGAGTTTCGCGAGGCCTGTGGCTTGGGTTATTGTAGAAGGTCGCAAGATGGTTAATTCTTGTTGAATGTCTTGGCGAAGTCCTAAGATAAAGCAATTGAGCAAGGCCTCCGGAGGAAGACCAATGACACAATTACTTAATCTTTCGAACTCCGTTTGGTATGCGGACACGGTTGTGGTTTGACGGATTTTAAATAAAGCATCTTGATGGTTATCGTAGGAGGAGGGTTCGAATCGTGTTTCTAAGTCATGGGTGAAGGCTTCCCACGTTGTAAGGAGATGGTTGTTAAACAAATATTTGTACTAGCTAAGTGCATCACCTGAAAGGTGGAATGCAATCATGGCAAGGCGACGTGGTGGTTCAATGTTGTAGAATGTAAAATATTGATCGGCTTGGAATATCCAATCAAGGGGTTAGAGCCATCGAATGTGGGAAGAGTGAGCTTGGGGGGACGTATTTCGAGGTTGTGGTTTGGTGTTGCAGTGGGTTTTATGACGGTTTTAGGTTTGGTGGCATTGGTCATGAGTGCGGTGGTGTGTTCGAACTGATAGGCTAACTGTCTTTAATGATGTCATGGTTCATTTATTTTGGTTAAGGCTTCTGATATGGATGTCAAGGCTTCTTCCATGGGTGTGGTGGTCTTGCTCGTGATTGAAACAAGATGGGTGGTAGAATTGGCTAGACGTTTGGAAGCGATTTCAAGCTTAGCCACGGTATCGGCCAAATTGGCCATGGCAGCTTTGAGTCGCGGGCCTATGCAGCGAGTGGCCTCATAGTATAGAGGCATGATTAAGATCAATGTAAGCACCAGTTGATATGTATCTATTTTAGATAGCAACTCTCCAAGAATAAGAGAAAGGAAACAAGAGACTTTGAAGCAATTTTTTGATATCCATTCATATGCAAAACGTTACAATTTATAAGTGAGAACAATGCATGAATACTTCCTAAACTTTGGGAACAAACTTGACTACTAACTGATAATGGAAACGTGCAAGATAAAAGTAAGAGTGGTGGACCATTTATTATTCCTAATATTATGAATGCATGACATTACTAATTCAACATAGGAAGATAGTGTATGGCTTGTTCAACACCTCATGTGGACTTGGTCTTCAGTCATCAAAACGTGCAGGTCTCCTCTTGTTACAGGTTGGGCAAGTTTGGACTTCTTCATGGGTGACTCGAACCGTATGATAGGGTTTCATTATTGGTTAACCTTGGTACACACAATAATACTCTAAAATATTTTCTCTTTTCCTTTTCTTGAGAACTCATCTGAAACCCTGAACCATTAGGGGTGATCGGATTTTTGTTTGAAAACAAAAATTGTTTTGGTTTTAGTTTTGTGTTTTAAGAACTAGCATTCACGTTAAATAAGTATTAGTACGTGTGTACAAGAATGTGGTGTAAACACACTATTGTATCTTGGTTTGAATTAAAAAAGGGTAAGGGTCAATTCGTTAAACCATATAAACCCTAATTAGGGTTATTGTTCGTGATTTCTTGAAATTGCTAAAAGGTGCGCATACTATATAAATTCGATTAATTAATTTACAATTATATGTTACGTCTTCCATTGAGTGCTTTGATGTATTCTTGTTTCATTTATGTATGACATGTTATTAAATTTCAACAGTGGCATCACGAGCCGTTATAATGTGTAATTAATTATCGAAACACGTAAAAAATCAAATATTGTATCGTGGTTTGCAAGCTAATCGCTTTTATGGTTTAAAACACGAAACCTTAATTTTTTTATTGGGGTCGTGGCCCTTTATTTGTTTTAAAAAAAGTTAAAAAATTAGGGGTTGTTTTGTTAATTAATTGGATTAGAAACCCTAGGTTTGCATGCTATATTTATTTGTTTAAATTAATGAGTACATGTGCATGCTATATTTATGTGTTTAAAAATAATGAGTATATTATGCTATTAATTGTATGCGTTTTTTGAGACTACCAATAATTGTTATGTAATATCCATGATGAAAAACATGCAAGTTTTATCATAGATTATTGTCTATTATGCATTAATTGTTAAGTGTGTACACATGTAGTTTTTGATAAATTTTAAATTGGGGAATACCTCAATATTACATTAATGAATCAATGAGTTGAGATCCATATATAACTCAAATTTGTCATAGAACCAATTAACCAATCACATTCATCCATTTTTTTATTTTCACATTTTTTAAAACAACATATCTCGCAAACCAGTAAATCTTCGCTAAAAAATACATTATCGTGACGAATTAAATTATCTTTCTATAGATATGCATTATTATATACTTTGACGAACTTTTTTTAAAAGTTCGTCAGGAAAAATCACATGTGATTTGTAAAATCACATTATGTGATTCGTAAAATCAAATCACATATGATTTTAAGGAATCACATGTGATTCTTACAAATCACGTGTGATTTTTACAAATCACGTGTGATTTTTCCTGACGAAATTTTTAAAAAAAAAGTTCACGAAAGTATATAACAATGCATATCTATAAAAGATAATTTAATTCTCGTCGAGATGGTATAATTTTTTGACGTAACGATTAACGGTTTGTGAGATATTTAATTTTCAAAAAGGGTGAATATATTTTTAATAAAAGAAATGAGTGGCTATGATTGGTTGATTGGTTCTATGACAAATATGGGTTATATAATGAACTTTTCTCATGAATCAATTATGTGCAATATGGTATATGTTTAGCTATGACTTATACAATCGATTCGTCGATGTATGTGGCTCACTTTGTACATAGATGAAATCAAGTGAAAGTCTTAGTTAAATATACGCATTAATTAAAACCTAAAATTGATTATTAATAGGTTTTAGTCAAATAAGCTTGAATGTGGCTACTTGTTACACATATTAATTGTTTATTTATGTTCGTATTGTTTTAGTTGTTTATTTTTTTATTTTACTTGTTTGTTTATTTTTGTTTGACAAGTTGTAAGCAAAGGGTAATTTCTGATAAAAAAATAAACCGTACTAAAAAATGGTGAAATTTGATTTGCTTTTAAGAATTAAATCTTAAACTCTTAGTCGATTGATGTTTCTTGTACCAAATAGTTATAAAGGCTCACCCACTTTGACAAACTATAAGAGAGGTACAAGATGGGGTACGCATTAAATGGTGACCAAAAGAAGAAGGTTTTTAATAGGCTTCACGACCCGCTTCTCCGCTTCTTTGCACATCAAATTAGAGATACCTACGACTATTTACATGTACAAAACATCTTAAGGGTGAATTGACCTTAATTCCACACGCCACTTTTGTGGTAATTATCCAAATAACTTGGGTCTTATGACTCATGCAGTAGTACGATATATTGGACGATAATTAAATGTAATTCTTTGATTGGTGTACCCAATACCTCGATTGAAACTTTGTTGATTTAATCTTAGTTAAGACACTAATCAGTAAAAGTTTTTTTTATTGAAACATGTGATACAAAGATGAATGCATGACATCTTTGTACATATTTGATTTGGCACCAAAATCAAAATTACTAGCCTTTAAATTTAAGTTAAATGTCATCCAATGAAACGGGAACACCTAAGGTTACCATTTAGTTACCGTGAGACGTGGCTAGATTGTAATAAAAGGGTAAATCTCCACTTTTCAAGAGAACGGGCGTGCATGAATTTGCAATTCTTTAAGTTGGATAACTTAATTGAGTTGATAGTGAGAAACTGAGAACTAGTAACTCAAGGCATAAGATGGGAATAAAACATGCTTACATTGCAACTAAAGTTGGCACATATGTAAATCCCATTATGTTCTAGGAATTGAAATTTGTTAGATTGGCAATTGAGGTTCGACTTGTACCTTGTTGAATACTTTCATTACTAGCAGATCTACTGATGTGATGAAACTATGTCAATTTGGATCCTAGTTTTCAGTGAAAATTAAATGGTTATATGTTTATTTACCATGGGTATTTAATTTTCTTGAAAGGATAAAATTATAGAAAGTACTAACTTTTAAACTTTTTTATGTAGAATGGCTCTACCCGAAAACACTAATATGAACAACATGAGTTCTGCTTTCAAGGAAATGCTTGATAGAAAAAGTTGACTGGCGAAAATTTCAATGACTGATATCGTTCATTGAGGATTTTCCTACATATGGCCAATAAACTTCAATATATTAGTAAGCCTCTTCATGTTGCTCCTTGATAACGTCTAAAATGAACATGTTTTTAGTAGCGTTATTGTTAGTTTTGTGCATGGTATTCGGCTATATTTACTCATAACTGTTGCAAAAGTGCAAAATTGCGATTGTGTATGTATATGTAGCCGTGTATCGCGAATAATGAAGAAATGAAGTCTTTATGCACATTTGGAAGATTCTCGAGGAAGGAAGTTGAGCTTGGAAGCTTTTGGACTCAATGATATGGAAGCATAGTGATTTCTAAGCATCTACAAGAAGGAAAGATCAAGTTTGGCTTTGGAAATCATCAACGTAAGCAAATAATGAAGCGATAGGAGAAAAGTCAACAAAAGTCAAATAGCAAAAACCCACCGATCGGTCGTAACTCAGAACCGGATCCGGTGGGCAATTGGTCAAGGCAAACCGATTCGGTCGAGAAGAAACCGATCCGCTTCGCGCTATGATTACACAAAATCGCATTTATTGTTGCCTTAACTCCCATAATCATTGGAGTCCGATCATTTCTTGATATTTACTTGGGAGAACGTTTTTGGTCGGATTACAAGAACCTTTGGCTATATAAAGAACCTAGTACTAGTATACTAAGTGTGACACAACCAAAATAGTGTTAGTTTACACCAAAACTAATACTAACCCTATTATTCACCCAAAAGCTTAGTACTTACCGAAAAACGCCTGTGAGCAAGGAGGAACCATTCTCATCCATTGTTTGGTAGTTTGAGTTGTGCGGTGATCCTAGGTGATTGAGGCGTGGTTGCTACAATCCACGATTTCTAATTCTTGTAATCACAAAAGTTTAGGTATTCTATGAACTTTGTTATGGAAATCTATTCTCTTGAATTGTTTGAATTACTTTGTTATGACTTGTGTTTAGATATGATTGTTTTCATGGAGTAGTTTGTGATATACTTGTGTGTTGGAATGTAATTAATCATAATAGTGTTCTCAAAATGTGATGCATGTATATATGATCTTGTTTAAATGAGTTTGTTGGAAAAATACTAGTCTTGGTTTGATTTGTCAATAAAACATGTTTTAAGAAAAAGGACCGAAAGGATTTCTCTTGTGTTTTATTCCAAAAAGTGAAGTGACAAACTAGTATGGGGATATGGTGATTGACAACCACCATGTTTTGCTTATTAAAACAAGACTAGGAACATTTTCATCACGAAGGGTCGAAAGATTCGTAAGAACAAATTTAATAAGAACATGTTGCAAACAAATGGAATTTTCTATAGGATAATCATTGGGATAAGGACCGAAAGGATTACCTAAATGTTTTTTTGTTCTTAGAATGATTTTTACAAACAAATACCATGGTTGGAGAATCATTTGCTTATGATTTGTGCATCATACTAAGAGTATACACCAAACCTTTATGAACACTCTTTATGGTTGATTATAAGACTACACACAAGTATATATTTATATCTTTGACTCGAATCTCACTAGAACACAATTATTCGAGGAAGCCTTGACAAGCTTTCTTGTTAGAAACTTTTAATCAAATCGATTTCAAACAAAAAATCCTTGGGACGATCCCGACTTACCAAACTTTGCTATTACGGACGAGTATACTTGCTCGTATGTGTTAATAGGTTAGACGGTTAATCGTGTTTATAAATTTTAAAACTTGCACCAACCGGCACATCAAGTTTTTAGGCGCACGGGATTTTTCTTTAATTTTTCTTTGATTTTCTTTGAAATTAGTAGTTTTGAAATCTAAAAAAAAAAAAAAGTTTTGGTTACAAACTAACCGATTCGGTTGGTTAGCCAACCGAATCCGTTGACATTCTGCGGAAAATTTTTTAGTAATGAATTTATTTGTCTAATCTTTTAGTTAATTGTGTTTTGATTTCTAGAATAATTCTTGTGGTTTAATCATTTCTTAGATTTATTTTCATTTTCTTTACATTTGTCATTTATTAGTTAATCAAGTTTTAATTAATTTTAGTATTAATGGTTAATGGTTAATGGTTAGATATTAATTTTTTTTTCAGTAATAAGTTTAATTAGTTTAATAATAGAATTTAATTGGTAGTTAATTTTGTTTTAGTTTTAGTTTTTAATGAGATTTAATATGTTATTCAATTATTAGTTCATGGAGAGTTTTATTTAATTAACTAGAGTTAGTACACCTTAATGACTCTTAATTGGCATTAACTTAAAATATATATATATATATATATACTAGATGTCGAAGCCCGCCCAATGGGCGGGCATGACTTGTAATTTTAATTTTGATGGTGTTAGTTAACGGAAAATTATTTTTAAGGATGTGGTCTTAAATTGTAATTATTGTTTTGATAGTGTTAGTTAATGGAAAATTATTTGTAAGGACGAGGATTTCATTTTATATTTTTATGGTATTAGTTTACGGTTGAAAATTTTTGATTTTTGATTTTTTTATGGTATTAGTTTACGTTTCACTTAACGGACAAATAATTGTAAGGACGGGGATTTCATGTTACATTTTTATGGTATTAGTTTACGGTTGAAATTTTTTGATTTCATTCTTTATTTAGTTCTAATTATGCAACATCATATTGAGGTCCTTCCTAGGGTGTTCAGCATATAAATAGTAAGCATGCCGTTCGTGGTGCAAGACTGAAGAAAGTAGGTACATATGTTGAAATAATGAAACCACTGTAAGTTGTCAGAATTCTTAAACATAACATTTTTTCTTCATTATCAAAGGCAAAAAGGTATGTCACAGTCTAGCAAGGCATCATGTTACCCTTTTAACTGAGCAATTTAAACCTAGGAGCATAAAATGGTAGCCAATGATTCCAAACTGAAGGATACACGCAGGGGTTTGAAATTATTTGGTTTTTGCTTGTTTAACAAATACTCAGTTCGACGTGCCAACGATTGGTAACTCACATCGAGAGTCTATGAACTTTTTTGTTTCTTTGTAACTTCATTGTATTCATCAACCAAAGCTAATGACCCGAGAGTTCTTGAATGACCCAAGAGCTCATACGCTTGTTTAACAAAATTTCAAGAGTTTGAGATTTTATTCAAGGTGCAATACGATGATGGAGTAATCTGTATAAGTGTTGTAATCAAATCAACTTCATTTGTTCCATATGTACATGATGAACAATGACACTAATACTGTCTATAACTTGTACAAATTATATTTCATATCACTCGTTTTAACGATATATTTTTCTTCACAACATAGTTGAAATTAATCATCTAACAACATTAAGGATCTCTTTCGGGCTACACCAGTACCTGTGATGCACCCAAACATAACTCATATCATGAAGCAAAACTCAGTTCATGTAATAATGTGCACTGACGGATCTAGCTAGAAAAAACTAATTTCATGGATGCATATATAAACTGAAAATTAATGGAACTACCAACAACTCACTAATATCCCTTGGGTAATTATATTATTTTTCTATTAGACCAATGTAATTTTTTTTGAATAAACACCAACTTCACTCACTCCTTTTCGATACAGCTAACTGGTAAACTTTATTTTGGATGAATTATTTGCTGACATGGCAACAATATAAGTTGCCACGTCAATAGCCATTTCACATGACAGGTCAACATCAGGTCACAGCTAACTACAACAACTGCATATGAGGAATTCATATTGGGTCATCGGTGATCAGTCCTTTTGTTTTGGTACCCGATATGTGTCAAGTATATTTTTCTATTAAAACGAATTCATCTTGTTTTTTGTTTTAGCTTTGAGTTTTAGTTGTATCATGGGTGGGTGTGTCCATTCCATCTCTTTGTATTGTCATGTAAATGTTTGGTTTATTAATATATGTTCAGCTTTATGAGGAAAAAAACTACAACAGCAGCAGACAAATATATTAACTTATGTAGCAACCAATGGAATACCTTTGAGCATGTAAGATATTGGGAAAAAATGCAGTGGTTGAGCCTTTTCCTTTAGTTCCAGAAATGTGAATGGCCTTGTAGTTAGACCGGAGGTTGCCAAGTGATTGCATTAGACACCTCATCCTTCCAAGGTCAAAACCATAATTGGAGTCAGTTCCAACACCTTAGGCCCTACCTTCCAGACATCGAGCTCCTTGTTCGAAACAAAGCATCTTTAATATACTCTCCATTAATCTTAATATTGTATCCTAAGTAACAGAAGTACCATTAAGGGATTAGCAACATATCTGAAAGTCCTTGCCAAGTCTGTGATACCACACTTGACATTGAGAGAGACATAAGAATGGTATGCACTTGCTTTCAATCATGATTGACACCTACTTACATTATCTTGTCAATTCAATGGTGAATACTAACAACTGCGTGTACACTTCTCTAGTCTATTTAGCTCTAATAGGTACAACATTCATCACCCACACTGCTTTTCCTTCTTCCGAAATGCAGTGTTCAAACCACCATAATGTGCATTCATATCCATCATATTCCTTATCATATTATAAGGAGGTAATGGATCTTCATCATTTCTTATTATGGCGTTCACCACATTTGTGGGGTTCGCCATTGCTTTGTGGCTGTTTGTACGGACATGAAGTTTTTATGAGCAAATTTTACTAAAGAGAGATCGAGGTTCTAGCTGAAATAAACAGACCAGCCCGAAATGTAAAAGTGTGTGCATAAAGCTTGTTAGTAATGTCGCTTTGTAGAAAGAAATGAAGTGTAATCTTTGATGGTGTAAATAAGTTCATTACATGAATAAATAAATTATATTGCGGCTAAAGGTTCATTACATGAATCAATAATAATGAGTAGATTTTTATAGTATCCCGACAGGTGCTTAATCAATCGTACAACCCAAACTCTGTTCTCTTTTCTTTCTTGCTACACTTGAAGTTTCTTCAACCGTCTTTGCAAAATCACTGAATAAAACCCCCTTGTGCGGAAAAACAACATTAACGAAATAAGAAATCCAAAGACACAAGCCCCTGCAAATATGTAATATGAAAGCATAAAGCAATGAAGACCGTAATATGAACCCCTCCCGTCGTGTTTCCTTGTCGTAAATGCTGCCTATAACTCATGTAAAGTAAATAAGAACCAATTGGGTTAGCCTGCGGTGATGGTTTTAAAATAGTCCCATATGCTTCACCCCAAATATCTCTGAAGTGATTGTAGGCATTAAAGACCAATATGCTCCATAACAAATAACAACAATCACTGAAGCAACATACAGATTTCCACCAGAACCGATGATCAAATGACCCAGTGCCATTGTTGCTTGTGTGAGGGAAATAAACAATGGTCGTCCCAAACCATATTTGTGACGGAAGTAATCAGACACAAATCCACCACCAAACCGCCCAAGAAAGTTCCATGTACTCCATAGAGAAACCATTGTGTTGATTTCTATTGTTGTGTAATCGAGAGACTCTCCTATCTGAGAAATGTTATTTATTGTCGCTAACCCTGACCCCATACCGAAAACCAAGGGTACAAACAATAACCAAAAGTTTATGGTGCATACGGCTTGTAGCAGATTAATTTCAACCAATGCCTCCTCTTTAGGCTCTAACTGTGTGATCAATGGAGCCGTAAAGGGTGAGAGTGTTTGTTCGTGTTTCTTAGCTTTGAGTGCTACATGAAGAGGAGATGACAACATTATCAAAAGAACAACGGTTGTTAGGATGTGAGACCATGATGGGAATGTGAAGGTGTTTTGAAAGATAATTATGATCATTAAATATGCAGCAACACCAAGTGCGATAAGTGAGAAGCCATTCAAATGCTGTTTGTCATTGGTTGTGTTTGCAGGGTCTACATGGACAAAGGACATGAGTGTTGGTAACACAGCAAGCATCAGTTAGATGGCCGTTGGGTTGCCATCGAATAGCATTTGGTAAATTTGTATTAGTATAGCTCCGCTTAGACCAATAAAGCCCTGGGAATGAGGAGAAAATTACTTAGAAATGGTTCTTACAAAAAGCTTGCCACTTCTATAAGTATACCTTCATAATGCCAATGGTTGTTCCACTATAATCAGGGAAGTTACTAACGGCAACAACAACGTCAGCAGTGTCATAGAACGTCTGCACGTGTGCAACCATGAACATGAAGAAGCACACGAGCAACACGTGAGGCTTCTCAATGACTCTGTAACGATCAACCACATACAAAAATAACCCGCAAAACCGAACCGCTCCGAAAAATATACCAAAGGCGGACCGACCCAAAACGTGACATCCATCTACGTGAACCATTTTTGTTATATATGATTGCGTGGTAGAGTATACCGATAAGACTCGATATTAGCACCAATGTCTTTGAAGACGAGACCGTATCCAGTGGATTGATCATAACCCCGGCTTGATTTGAGGGTCGCAGAGTAGATACCAAAGGCATACGTTGGACCGCAGTGCATTTGGATCCATATGCTCGCCACCGTAGCTATCCATTTGTTGTTTTCCATTCGCTTATTTGTTAGAACTAAATTTTGTGTTTTACTGTGCCAATTGCATCATCATGATTGCGAGTTAGATAGACTATTTATTGTGAGTTTATTACAAAGGTTGACTATTAATAAAATAGTGACAAATTACAGCTTGCAAGTTATATAACTGGATTATTCTTTAATCTAATTTACTCCATATAATTTTGTCATGTTTATGGTACATGGATTACTTAGAAAAGTTCTTACATTCTATAGGATGATTTAGATACATTATATGAATCATACTCTTGAGATTTTAAACTGCTCAAGATTCTTAGAACTTGTTCTTGTCATATAGACATGAAGTATGAATTTACTGTGTGTTGGGATTTTAGAACTACGTTAGCCAAGTAACGCCTTGTGATTAGTCATACCCGGTCAACACCTTCTTTGTACTCATGATAGAAATCAACATCCTGGACTGCACCAGAGCAATAAACCTTAGTTCGGCAATCAAGATCGGTAATTACAGCAAAGTTTTCATCAGAAGGGCCACCATGCATGTATCTTGGAGAGATAACCATTACATGATGTCCACGTGCAGCAAGTGCAATATGATGCAAAAGTTAAATAGACAACATAAAGATGAGCTCTTCAAATGTTTCTTATCGGCAAAAGATGAAAAAGTTTAATATAAAAAAACATTTATGGATTAAACAAAGTAGACAATTCACTAATAATTATGGCTATAACTATTACCTTCCGGGATCTGAATCAAATCCTATGACATAATAAGTCATTATTGCCCATGTGACAACCTCAACAACCGTCACTGGGATCTTGAGAATCCATGTTGGTAGAGAGTATGCCCAGGCAGGAAAGAACAAAAGGTCTCGTTGCTTGTAATATACAGGAAGCTTCAAAATGCTCAACGATAGCTATGAGAACCCGTTGAATGTAATCGTGACCAACGTGAAAAACAAAGCTCCATGAAAATTGTACCATCAACGAATGTGTTTTTGGCATTTCGGTCCTTAAAACAATGTCATTGTTATGGTCGCCATTAAATGAGTCGTGTCATCTTGAATATGTAAACAAATGAGTTTTTTTCATAAGCAAGTACTCTAGCTATGCAAGCTTTAAGTAACTCCTTTTATCGACACCAAACTTCTTTGTTGTTAAAGCGAAGGGTGGCTTTTGATCTATCGAACGGAGTGGAAAGTTCATCCCCGCTCGCCTTCCAACATGGAATGACCGAAACGCTTCAACAAATTCTCGTGAATTAACAAAAGCGTAAGGCTCGTTTCTTTTCATCCAATATTGTTGTTGATCTTTCTTTGATGTCACCAATAATTTCCCGAATAAGAAATATGAGTTGAAAATCGTATTATAGTCAAGCCAAATAAGTAAAGTTATTAATTTAAAGATATATTACTTCTTGTAAGAAGTCAGCAACTCCTTTCCTCTCGGGACATTTGAACCCCATGTACTAACCTCGCGTTACTGGTTGGTTTGTGTGTAAATTCCTTAAAAAGGGTACCTGTAATATCCCTAGATACAACCATATTGTATATGACCATTTTTTCAGTGGAGAAAATCTGAGTCAGTTGTAAACAAAAATTTTGCCATCATAAACCAAATGCAACCTAACATGTATTAACGTTAGCATCAGTATCAGCAAGTAGCTCTACATGAGATAAGATAAGAATAAAATATGAAGAAACTCACTGTCCATGTTTGGCATCTGTCTAAAATTAGTTGACAGTTAGGTAAAAATTAGTATACAAGTCAATGGATAAAAACCTCATATAGAGCCGATAGAAAATCAGTTGAAGGGCACTTATTTAAAACATATATTTATAAGAGAGATAATACAAAAATATTACTAACTGAAAGTCTAATATGCATAAGCAACTAACCTAATGAGTGACTACAAGCATGCATCACTTTTCTCAAACGCTAAATAAAACAAAGGTTATGCAGTAGAGGTAATAACTTTTCCACGTAACAATTTCTATAATTAAATGTTCTTATGAGCACAATCAATTAGAATATTTCTCAATACTAATTTAGGCCAATCTAAGTATTGACTAAAGTATGCTCCTTCACATACAATATGCCCATTTTAAAAATAACAAACACATAGGTCGTGATTATATTCATGAAAAGGAGTCCCCTCTGGTCCGATAATGACAGCTCGTAAAATATCCTTCCTATCTTCGTAAGCCCTCACAAATATCGTCTCTGTGATCGGGAAGCATGCTTAGATTAAGATTAAACAGAACCAAAAAGGGCGATGTCGGTTCTCGATGTATTGGCATACCGTAGGTGCTCCTTAAGAATTTAGCGATCTTGGCGATCTTGTCACCCAATGATTTGGCGGTGAAACATATCACACGCCAACACGCTGTATGCATAAGAGAGTGATAACAATGCATTATTAGTATGATATGATAGAATCCGAGTGAGAGTTACCGGTTCATTGCTTGCTGTTTTGTCAGGAGTAAAGATGATCCGAATGGTCCACCACGGTCTCAAACTTGTTGAAGGATATTAGTATATTAACGACCTTGAGATCATTAGCGCATGTAATAATTATACTGTGCAAACTCATGGGAACATGATTGAGCCGAAAGAAAATAATAAAAGGATCTCATCGAGAACATGATACCAGTGCATGGATTCCTAACTATCTCGCACAATGATGTCTATAGTTGATCCGAATGGCGATCGACCTCTTGCATCCCGTGTGGTTTGGATCTTGCCACCGAGCTATTCTCTTCGAATTGTGTCTCTATTAAAACAAAATGAGCGCGTCGGTGAAGAAAAAAAATCACTAATTCTAAATATCCAACATACCTCTTAGATTCTGTGGAAAACCTTTCTTTTCTGGTTGGTTCCCTGCTAACAAATAATAAAAACATACACAATAGTATCTAACAAATCAATAAGATTTAAAGATCAAACAATTTTTTTTTTATATATGTTGATTCGCTTAACCTGAATTCATTCTAAATTTCCAGCAGAGTTGCTGTTACATGACTGAAAAAAACTACTAACAATTTCAGCCATCTTATAAAGTATATTACTTTCAATTCCAAACCATTACTACACATATACCGCCATGGCCAACAACATCATAGGAGACAAGATGTCAACCAAGCATGACATATTAGGTTTTAGAGGAAAAAGAGAAAGTCGACACTTTTTTTTTCGGTTGTCGATGTTTTCTCACAGCCTCACATATTAAATCGAATTTAGGGTTAACTATATTTAAGGAAAAACATATATGGTTGGTTACATAGTTTATAGATTTGGACTTTCAAGATTTAATTCAAAACATGTGTTGGTCTAGTGGTTATCATGTTTCTTTGTGGACTAAGAGACTCAAGTTCGATTCTTGTTAAGCTCAAATTTTTGAAAAATAAATTAAATTTAAGAATTAATCCAAAATGACATGGATTTAATGATTAAAAATAAAAAATAGCCTAAAATTCAAATTAATTAAATGTCTTCAAATAAAATAAATTTTAAAATGCTTACATGGCAACAGTGTGATGACATGGTCGATAATAATTCTGGGCAATGAGGTGGCGTTTACGTGGCATTATCTACGTGTAACGCCTCCTGTTATATGAGATATATATAATTTTCGATCAAACCGATCGGTTGCAACCCGCAACCGGATCCGGTTCGTATTGCCTAAACATTTTCAACCAACCGATTCGGTTGGTGAGCCAACCGAATCGGTTGGAGTTTCGAGTTGATTTTACTATTTTTAGGTTTTGAGTTTTTATTTTGTTAGGTGTCTTAGCTTGTTTTATTATATGTTTCTATAGTTTGTTCTTGTTTTTACTAACTCTAACGCTAATCATTCGGATTTGTTTTGTTTTGTTTTGTTAAGTTGTCTAGTAACATGGATAGTTTGAGCGGAATCTCGGAATACCTTCGACTTTGGATGAAATGTTCAAGGATACCGAAGTTCACTAGAAAAGATTGGAGGTATTTTGGAGGAAAGCAAGAAAGAATTGGGAATTGACACGGGTGATATGGAAGAAGTAGGTGAAAACAAGGTTCAACTACCCAAAAGGAAAGAGTCGTAGTGTTCACACAAGCACCGTTAATTTGTATGATTCGCCGTTAATGAGATTTGGAAGCATGTAGCGTGGAAGGAGTAAGTGCTTGGGATGCGCAATTTTAATATGGCTTATGGAGAATTATATCTTGGAAAAGGTTCTTGACGAAATCGGTCATGTGCGTATGGACTATGAAGCATATGGAAGAAAGATGGTCAAAAATCTGAAGGTCAATATTCATGGACATATTTTTTAAACTGATTTTGTTGTTTTAGAAGAACGGAATGCGGATGAACCTAATGTGTGTTTTGGTCGGGATTTTCTTGTCACGACCAAGTGTCAAGTAGATTTTGGTATGGGAGAAATGAGGATTAATATAACTGAGTTGGAAGAAAGAAAAGGAGTAAACGAGATGCTAGTGGAAGTTTGTGCAAACATGGAAGAGAAAGAGGTGGAAGTGGTTAAAATGGGAAAAGCAAACCAAAGAAACCATCATCAAATAAACTAACCCCAACAACAACCTCCACCACCAAAATGATTACACACCATCACACTACCACTACTATCAAACCCTTAACCGACAACCAAAAGAAGCTATTTTAGAGAACCTAGAACAAAAATTTCTAGAGCTAAATGAAAAGAAACCGGTTATAGAAGTTCTCCAAGATTATGTGCTTTACCGTAAGAAGTTGGATGCATTGATGCTAGCAAGGGCTAGGTTGGAAGATAAGAATCTCACGGAGGAGGAGAGATCGAATTTTGTTTAAAGGCATGCCAAGGAAAGAGAAGGATCCGGGTAATTTTGTGTTGCCGATCAAAGTGAATGGAACTACACCGGTTTATGCTTTAGGCGACACTGGTCGAGTGTTAATGTGATGACGTATCCATTGTTTAAAACTTTGGGACTAAGTAATCCGCAACCTAATCATTCTAAGCTTACTATGGCGGATAACACTCAAGCAAAGGCAATGGGAGAAGTTAAGAATGTAAGAGTGCAAATTGGCTATCAACCGTATTTGGCGATTTCCTTGTCTTCGATATTCGGTGGACAAGAGTTTACCACTATTATTGGGAGACCATTCTTACGAACTTGTGGAGCGATCATAGACATGGGAAGAGGCACCATGACTATTGACGATGGGATTTCGAGGCAAACATACTACCCAAAACCAAGAGGACCAATTTTAGAATGTATGGAAGATTTGGAATGGATGGACGCAAATGATGATTCAACATGTTTTGAAGTGGGACGTGATGTCCACGGTAATCCAATGTACGGATCTTTAACTCCGCTTTATTTCGATATAGAGGACGAAATGGAGCGTGCGTTTATGATAGAAGCTTTCTATAACCCATTCAAAAACATACTAGTTTACAAGAAGTTGACCGACTTTTTAGGATCTTTTGGTGCAACTTAAGAATTTGGAGTGGAGACCAAGGGCCTGGGGACTTACAAGAGACAAACCGGAGATGGAGCATGGCATGTTAAGTTTGATATACTATGTCCGGACGGACGAAGATTTATGAGAAAATTCAAAACTTTTGAAACATTCCGTGAGTTGACCGGAAAATTTCAAAGCGAGGATATTCTAAGACAAGAGTATTTTGAGGAATTTTGAGGAGAAGGCCAAAGACCGTAATAACAAGCAATCATTTACTTGAATATCATAAACTATTTCTTTTTGATTTGATGCATTTAGGATTTTTGTTTCTTATTTAATTTTTCATTTTATGATTGAGGTAATTTGGTTTAATGCATTATGACTATGAGTTTTGAGTTGAAATTTGGATTAGTTCCTTAGTATGATGAGTTGAGTTTTTTTTTTAGATTGGATGATTGTTCAAAATTTCATATGGTGGATGAATGTTGTGTGAATCTTTAGCAGGAATTTTTGAGTAAAAATGTTGCTTGGAGGGTAAATGCCTAAGTAACATGTAAAAAAGCAAAATTTGGCAAAATGCAAACCGAAACGGTTGTGTCCTTGACTGAACCGGTTGCACCAAAGTATTAAAAAAAAAATCACTTTTCCAAAACACACACACACTAATTCTCCAGGTGGTTTTGCAAAAATTCATCCAAGAGGAGCAGATTGAAGGTTGTTTAAGTTGTAGGAAAACATCATGGCACCCAAACAAGTAAGCATCTACATTCAATTAACTCAATTAAGGTTTAATTAGAGCATTTGATTCGAATTGAATATTAGGTCACCAATTTGGGGGTTTTTGTTATAATTCGAATTAAGTCGTAATATTTTAGGATTGAGTGGGTAATTGATATAGGAGTGCATTACAACAAGAGTTTGATTGATTGATTCACCATAGAATGGATATTAGATGATAAAAATTTTTGGATTTAGTTGGGTTGTGCTTATGAAACAAGATAAGTTGCAATTGGTGGTTCCTTATGATAGATGATATGTTTTTAAGAGTGATGGATGCCACATTATTAGAACTAATGATTTAAAGATATAGGATATTGAGTGAGTTCTAAGATGTTAGATGTTTGATGATTTGAAAAGCAAGTTTAGAGTAATTCTAGGATGTGGAAATCATTGAGGATGGTAGAATGCGATCTAAGAGTGGTTTGGGCGATAGAAATTGAGTTTATGAGGATTTAGAGGCAAAAGCCTTACGTGATCAAGACAACCGATTCGGTTCTTGCATTGCAACCGAACGGTTGGTGTTTGACCATTTGAAACCGATTCGGTTGGTGATCCAACGAATCCTGTTATGGTTTCGTATTGAATATTTTGTGAAATTTTGAAATGAATCTTAGAGGTTCCTTGAACCTTCTTGTTTGTTCTAACACTCATATGGTCTTATATTTGTGATTTCTACAGAGAATTATTGTAGGAAGCTCGAGTGGGAGGAAATTCCAATGAACCCGCTTGTTACGAAGTTTTGTGAAAGAAACGAGAAGAAGAAGGTTAAGTATAGTGTGAAGACGGAGGCAAATGCTAATTTAAAGTTCAAAATCTCACCGACGGGAGAAACATGCTTTCGGAAAGGTTGTCGAAGTTACAACATAGGACATGTTTGGTTCCGAGGGTGATTGATTGGGATTTATTTGAGGAATGTGATTGTGAAGATGAGTTAAGAGGAATGATGCGAACGCCTTATGTATATCCGTGAGATGGAGATTCGCTCAATGATTTGTCATGGGAAAGAGCATTTAGCGTCAATGAAGAGGTCTATCGAGAATGGTGTATGGAGTTCTTTTCAACCATGTATTTTGAAAGAAAGGTGGATGTTCGAACTTGATGACGGAGATTTGTGTTTGGTTTAGGCTTTGTGGAAGGATCATGCTTACACGTTGTTGCCTTTGGCGTGGCTCTTGGTTTGTATGAGCCACATGAGGTTAATCATCGATTATTTGAAACTCACTTTTCTAGACTTCTGAGGTTTGAAAAGACTATCCTAGTATTCCCGCTTATTGGAATCAAGTGGGAGATCCTACTGGCTAGAGGAATGCTTCAACCATCGTGAATCCGTTGATGAGGATACTTCACAAGTTGATTATGACCGGGCCATTTAATAGATTTGGAAGCGAGGACAAATGTCGAAACCGGACTTATGGGTTATGAAGTTCTTGGAAGAAAATAAGGACGGTAATGCCATTTGGCGATAGTCGAATATTTGTCTAGAGAGCCCGGAATCAAGAGCAACAAGAATATTTGTGGAGGACATTTTGTGACAAAATTGGCGAAGAATCTTGGGTATTATGTTGATGAGGAATTGGCTAAGTGTGGAGAGCCAAAGTATAGTGATACGGATTGCGCAAGGTTTTGGTAATGCTTTGAATAGAGATTGAAAACCTTAGGGTTATGGATTGAACCAAGACCACAACAAACAACCACCACAACAGCAGGGAATATACCAATGGAGAACGTGCAAATGGGTACGTCCAAGAGTTTTGATTCGGGTTGGGAGAGTGGAACCAACATCTAGATGAGATTCAATGTAGGGATGTGGAGAGACTCGATGATGTTGAGAAACAACTACATCAATGATTATTCCATGCCTATCTTTCAACACATGGCTCGTGAAGCCAATTATGAGTTGCCACCCTACAATCCACCAAATGTTCCACCGTATCCTTTCCTTACACTTCTTATCCCGGACCCTATCCGTATCCATATCACGGTACGCACTGTTTCGATCCAGGCCCCATATGGTCGATTACACGAAGTTGGAGGAACAAGCTACGAGGTTGGAGGATCATCATCGTGGAGTTGGAGGTAAGAAGAAAAGAGGAGAGTTCGTTCGAAATTACGAAAACTACGAACCGAAAGTGATGATGATGAGTATGATGATGAAGAAGGAGAAGACATGAGCGAGGATGACGAGTGATTGTGGATCATTCGTGAATTATGGTTTCAAAAACAATGGTCATGATGTGTTTTAAAACAATTTCTATCTTTAAGATGTTTGGCGACTTTGTTTGGTTCTATCTAGTTTTAGTAGTTTTGTTTTGTTTTGTGCATGCGTGTTGCGCTTTTTTTTTGTTTGCGGGATGGATGTGTGGAAGCTTATTGATGGTCAAATGTTTCGAGTTGGATAACTCATGTGCTTTCTAATGACCCAATGTGCATATTGCATATTCTATCCGTGGTATCTTTTAACTATCTCTTTTCCCATTTTCTTTACTTTGAAGTTCATTTTCATTACATTGAGGACAATGCAAAACTTAAGTATGGGGAGGAAGAAAATAGGAAAATGATCGCATTTTATTTTTTAGATAACTTTTGGATACAAGTGATTAGAAGAAATTCGCCCTTGATGGTCTAATTGTTTTCACGCTGCTATTGATACTTAAAATACATAACTTGGAATTTCAATGGTAAAATGAGAATTTTGGAATTTTTTTGAATTTGAACCAAATTACTAAGTAATTCATTTTGGATTCGATAGCATTTTCTAGCATGCATAATAGCCCTTTTCCCACATTTTTGTGAGGTTTCTTTTGTATAAAACACATCTTTTGTTTTATATTTGCTATGAAAAGTGCCGGTGATTATGTCGATTCTAGAACTTGTACTAGTTATGCATTATGGTTAAAATCACCTTGAGTGATCTAAATATGTTCAAGTGATAAGAGGCACCTTAGGAATAAAACCAAATGGCCTTCCATTTTACATCTAATGATATATTAGCTAACCACATCGGTTAGTTAACCACCCACATGGACCCATTTTGTTAGTGCTCATTTTAGCACTAGATACCCTTAGTTACACCCTTTGAGCCAATCTTTTCATTTGTTAAATCCATAAAAATACAAAAATATTTTACACTTCAAGCTTTAGCCAACCCTTATCAAGTCTATTGGTTTGTTGCTAGTTGTTTGGAATGATTGGATTGTTTTTTGATGATTATGAAGAAGATACACTTTATTTATAGTGTGTACCATTCTCCATCTTGGATGAAAGAGACGTCTTTCTCGATTTTTTTTGTGTATGCTTATACTAAGTGTGGGGGAATAAAAAAAAATTGTTATAGCCAATGAGCTATATGAGGGATATTGATTAGCCAATGAGCTAAATTGAGTTATACATATTTGCGGAGAATCGATATGTGAAGAGGAGTAATAATCATTTTTCGGGATTGTGGTTTGTATGATGGCTTGCAACATGGAGATTTAGACTTGATTTTATTTGTTTTTTAACACCAATTTCATAAACTATCCCATGCCTTATCCATACCTTTTATGAACCCTTAGCCTTAACGTTATAACCCGAATAAAAGACCTATTTGATGAATTTATTTTCTTTGTTTTGATACTTGTACAAGCTTATGGTAAAAATCATTGATCATGACTAGGCATTGAGTGATTTACATATACCCACCAATATATGAGTGTTGAGTGAATTCTTAAAACCATTCGTGAGGTGTTCTAGTTATGTTATCTAAAGTGTTTGGTTCATTTTAGAAAATTTTCACATATTATAAGCAAGCCGATGATTATCTTTTGAGGTAATTGTTACATTTTTACGGAACCATGGTGACAAGACCATTGAAATCAATTTTGCAAATGTTAGACCTACTCGAGGCTTAGTAGAGCTTAAGTGTGGGGAATTTGATAACGCCTAAAATGAACATGTTTTTAGTAGCGTTATTGTTAGTTTTGTGCATGGTATTCGCTATATTTACTCATAATCGTTGTAAAAGTGCAAATTGCGATGTGTATGTATATGTAGCCGTATCGCGAATAATGAAGAAATGAAGTCTTTTATGCACATTTGGAAGATTCTCGAGGAAGGAAGTTGAGCTTGGAAGCTTTTGGACTCAATGATATGGAAGCATAGTGATTTCAAGCATCTACAAGAAGGAAAGATCAAGTTTGGCTTTGGAAATCATCAACGTAAGCAAATAACGAAGCGTATAGGAGAAAAGTCACAAAAGTCAAAATAGCAAAACCCAACCGATCGGTCGAACCAGAACCGGATCCGGCTGGGCAATTGGTCAAGGCAAAACCGATTCGGTCGGAGAAGAAACCGATCCGGTTTCTGGCACTGCAGTTACACAAAATCGCATTTATTGTTGCCTTAACTCCCCATAATCATTGGAGTCCGATCATTTCTTGATATTTACTTGGGGAGAACGTTTTTTGGTCAGTTAAGCAAGAACCTTTGGCTATATAAAGAACCTAGTACTAGTATACTAAGTGTGACACAACCAAAATAGTGTTAGTTTACACCAAAACTAATACTAACCCTATTATTCAGCCCAAAAGCTTAGTACTTACTGAAAAACGCCCAGGAGCAAGGAGGGAACCATTCTCATCCATTGTTTCGGTAGTTTGGAGTTGTGCGGTGATCCTAGGTGATTGGAGGCGCGTGGTTGCTACAATCCACGATTTCTAATTCTTGTAATCACAAAAGTTTAGGTATTCTATGAACTTTGTTATGGAAATCTATTCTCTTGAATTGTTTGAATTACTTTGTTATGACTTGTGTTTAGATATGATTGTTTTCATGGAGTAGTTTGTGATATACTTGTGTGTTGGAATGTAATTAATCATAATAGTGTTCTCAAAATGTGATGCATGTATATATGATCTTGTTTAAATGAGTTTGTTGGAAAAATACTAGTCTTGGTTTGATTTGTCAATAAAACATGTTTTAAGAAAAAGGACCGAAAGGATTTCTCTTGTGTTTTATTCCAAAAAGTGAAGTGACAAACTAGTATGGGGATATGGTGATTGACAACCACCATGTTTTGCTTATTAAAACAAGACTAGGAACATTTTCATCACGAAGGGTCGAAAGATTCGTAAGAACAAATTTAATAAGAACATGTTGCAAACAAATGGAATTTCTATAGGATAATCATTGGGATAAGGACCGAAAGGATTACCTAAATGTTTTTTTGTTCTTAGAATGATTTTTACAAACAAATACCATGGTTGGAGAATCATTTGCTTATGATTTGTGCATCATACTAAGAGTATACACCAAACCTTTATGAACACTCTTTATGGTTGATTATAAGACTACACACAAGTATATATTTATATCTTTGACTCGAATCTCACTAGAACACAATTATTTGAGGAAGCCTTGACAAGCTTTCTTGTTAGAAACTTTTTAATAAAATCGATTTCAAACAAAAAATCCCTTGGGACGATCCCGACTTACCAAACTTTGCTATTACGGACGAGTATACTTGCTCGTATGTGTTAATAGGTTAGACGGTTAATTCGTGTTTATAAATTTTTAAAACTTGCACCAACCGGGCACATCACTCTTGCTGGTACTGCACCTACTGCAGACCATGAAGCTTATTCTATTGAGTACGATTAGCACAATGATGTGGCTTGTCTTATGCTTGATATGATGAACTCTCAATTGCAAAAGCAATTTGAGAACATTGGTCTCATGGACATGCTCAATGAACTCAGACGTATGTTTGAGAAACCATCTACTATGGAGTTCTATAATCTGCTTGATTCTTTACACAGCTGCAAGCAGGATTCTGGTAACTACGTGAGTGCTCATGTCCTTAAAATCAAAAGTACTTAGACCAACTAGAGCGAATCGGCTATGGTTATTCCCAGCATGTATGTGTTGGCCTTATCAATCGATTCCTTAACCAGCATTTCTTGGTGGTTTTGAGCGAAACTATAACATGCATTGCACGGGGAAGACAATCATTGAGTTACATTCAATGCTCATTGATTTTGAGAAAGGATTACCCAAGAAGGCACCTACACCACAGGTACTTGCAATACAAGGTGGTAGGATTACTAAGCCCAACAAACCGCAACAAACGAACAAGAAGGGTAAACAAGTTGCGACCTACCAACCAATGCCTAAGAAGCAAAATCCTCCTAAGAAGAAGGAGAATCCTCAGAAGGATTTGGATTCTTGTCACCACTGCAACACACCAGAACACTAGAAGCGAAACTATCCACTGTTTCTTGATGAGTTGCGTCTGAATAAAAATAAAAGGTTGGGAAGGTCACGAGCACTTAAGGTATTTTTATGATTGAATTATTTTCTTTTTCTCGTAAGCATAATTCCTGGGTATATGATACGGGATGTGGTACTCATATTTGTAACACATTGCAAGGACTTAGAGGAGCAAAGAAGTTGGCCTATGGAGAAAGATACTTGTACATAGGGAATGGCATACGTGCAGCTGTTGAAGCCATAGGGACATTAGATTTAGTTTTACCTTCGGGTTTAGTACTAGTATTGAATAATTGTCATTATGCACCTTCTATAATTAGAGGTGTCATCTCGTTTCTTTGTTATTAGATATTGGTTCTATTCACACATTTACTAGTAATGGAATTTTTGTTTCTTTAAATAATTTTTTTTACTTGAATGCAGTTCTTGTAAATGGTGTGTTTGAAATTGACATGGATAATCATGTGTTTAATGGAAATAATTTTGTGTATAACATTAGCAATAAGAGAATAAAGTCTGACTTGGATTCTACTTATCTATGGCACTGTCGCCTTGCCCACATTAGCAAATTTCACATGGAAAAGCTGCAACATGATGGGCTTTCGCAAAGTATCAATGAGGAATCATTTGATAAGTGCGAATCTTGCATATCTGGGAAGATAACAAGGAAACCTTTTTCACATCAAGTGGAAAGGGCTTCAGATCTACTTGGTTTAATACATACTGATGTGTGCGGATCACTTAGACGTGTGTCAAGGAAAGGTGCTAGCTACTTGATGCAGGTTTTACTGACCAGGTTTTAATATTTATAAGTGTCTCGTTTACCTATGGTCTACCTTATGCACTAACGGGCAGTGTACCCGATCGTGTGTAGTGTAGTAATCGGTAAAACCGAGGTCATCCCAAGAGCTATGTGAGCGGATTCTAATTAAGTCTAGGTGTCACAGATTTTAATTGGTTTTAAGATGGAAATGATTAATTAACTACTAAAGACAAGAAAATGAAAGAAAGAGAATAAAGGCAAGGGTTGTGATCAATAGAGGAGAAGTGTGCTAACCTAGTTACTCATCCTATCAAGTTATGTTCACGTCTAATTACTTCCAATTGCTTCAAGTGGGGGTTTAGGTCGCTAGGAAAGCATTTGGTCAGTTCGTCCTAACCTATCAGCAAAGGCTTTCACCAGAGATCAAGCTACTACCCTTGAAAGTCCAGTTGTTTTTAGTCCCCTAAGCCAAGTCATTAAGTTCCGCTACATGCAAGATTCATAACAATGAGTGCCCGGGCGCTAGCATCTTAGACACTCATCCCTAACTTCTTAAGTTCATCCAAATGGCAGGTGATCATTTGGTCAGTTTGCACAAGCGAAGAAGGGTCGTCAGTTGGTCAATTCTTACCCTTCCCACTCAATCTACGTACTTAGGGTCAGTTGGTCAATTCTCCTAAGCAACTAGACACTACCGCCATTCAAAACTACCGAAACAAGGGTAGCTACCAACAAACTATGCATGCATACACTAGAAACAATTATACGGAAGCAAAGTAAACATAAACATAACAATTAAGGAATCATAACTAGGCTAGCACCAGAGGTTCTTAGCCGATCATATTAATTGAAACAATCGATTCAATGTTTGACATAATGAAATACATGAATTGAAAGTAAAAGAAATGATAGATCGCTAATGCTTATCGTTAGGGAGTGATTTCTCCCTTGGAGATGGCTCCGTATGCTCCTCAAGATCTGCCTTCAGTCTCCTACCCACGTCTCTGCTTTGTGTGTGGAGTGAATGATGTGAAAAGCAGAATTTATGGCTGGTATTTATATGCCAGATCTAGTTACGGCGTAACTAAAGTTGAGAGTTACGCCGTAACATCAATATCTTTGTAAATTTCTCTGGAAAAGCTGGTTACGGCGTAACACATGGAATGACTTACGCTGTATCTTCAATATACGTTACAAAATCATGATTACGCCGTAATCGTGGAAAGAGTTACGGCGTAGCTTACAGCGGCTTGGAACATTACGCCGTAATCTGCTGTTGAGTTGGTCTTCTGAGTCACACTTTTGTTACGGCGTAATGTGAGAGAAGAGTCACGCCGTAACTATTTCATAGTGGGCATACTATCATATATCTTCAGTAAACTCTCCAAATCCGCGTCTCATTAGCTCCAATGCTCGTAATTTACCTGAAAGTGAAATATAGAGGAAAACAAGCGTAAATCCATATAAATGATATAAAATACGAGCATTATCAGGGGAAATTGATACTTAATATTAAGGACTATTTGATGTTATCACTACTTAATAACCTTTACGGATGATTTTAGTCGTTATGCCTATCTTTATTTACTTAAACATAAACATGAATTCTTTGAAACATTCAAGGTTTTCAAAAATGACGTAGAATTACAACTCGAAAAGAAGATTAAGGCTCTTCGATCCGATAGACGTGGTAAATATATTAGCCAAGATTTTAAAGATTATCTTGCTGAGTGTGGTATTGTCCAGCAGCTCACATCTCCATATACTCAACAACAAAATGGTGTATCTGAAAGGAGAAATCGTACATTAATAGATATCGTACGATCAATGTTTAACCTTACAACTCTCTCTTATCCTTTTGGGATTATGCTATTGAAACTGTTGTTCGCATTTTAAATATGGTTCCAACAAAGAAGGTTGATAAGACTCCATATGAAATATGGACTGGAAAGCTCCCAAATTTTCTTACATAAAGGTATGGGGTTGTGAGACATTTGTTAAACATGACTCACCAGATAAACTCCAACAAAAATCTGTTAAGTGTATCTTTGCAGGATACCTAAAGGAAACGGTGGGTTACTACTTTTACTTCCCACCTGAGAATAAAATCATTATGGCTAGGTATGGAGATTTCCTTGAAAGGAGTCTCTTATCTCAAGAATTTAGTGGGAGGGATTATGATCTGGAAGATGATCACAAAGATACATCACCTTCAGAAAACACTAACCAACTTTAAGCGGAGCCTGAAAGTCTGGGTTCTCCACCTGAATTTATTCCCATTCGTAGGTCTGAAAGGACTATACATGCACCTGAACGTCTACGTCTTAACGTAGAAGTTGAGGAAAATATGTTAGGGGATCTTGGTGAACCCGCTAACTATAAAGATGTCATGGCTGATCCTAAAAAGGACAAACAGCGAGTTGCAATGAATTGGGAAATGCAATCCATAAAAGATAATAAAGTTTGGATTTAAGTAAACCTTCCTCCTAACGCTAAAGTCATTGGAAGCAAGTGGCTCTTCAAGAAGAAAATGACATGGATGGTAATGTACACACCTATAAGGCTCATTTGGTAGCTAAAGGCTTTACTCAAACCTACAGAAATGACTACGAGGAGACCTTTTCTCCTGTAGCAGACAAAAGAGCTATTAGGATTCTCATAGCCATAGCAGCGTACTATTATTATGAGATTTAAAAAATGGATGTCAAAACCGCCTTCTTAAATGGTCACCTAGATGAAGAAACCTATATGGCGCAGCTTGAGGGGTTTGTGAATCCAAAATTTCCTGAACGAGTATGCAAGCTTCAAAGATCCATTTATTGATTGAAGAAAGCATCAAGGCAATGGAATAAAATATTTGATGAAGAAATCAAAAGGTTTGGGTTTATTTAGAATCTTGATGAGCCATGTGTATACCATAAAGCTAGTGGAAGTAATATTACTTTCCTTATCCTATATGTCAATGACTTATTAATCATGGGAAGTCATATACCAAGTTTAAATGAGGTGAAGTCCTATCTTGGTAAATATTTTTCTATGAAAGATTTAGGGGAAAATACATACATCCTTGGAATCAAGATCTACAGAGACAGATATAAGTAGTTGATTGGATTAAGCCAAAGTGCTTACATTGATAAAATATTGGGGAGATTCAATATACAAAATTCCAAGAAGGGATATTTGCCAATGCAAGTAGATCATGGCTTAAGTAGCAAAGCTTGTGCTTCAACACCTACAGAGGTGGCACGCATGAAGAGAGTCCTATATGCTTTAGTTGTGTGATCTATTATGTATGCAATGAGATGCACAAGACCTGATGTGACGTTTGCTCAAAATATGACTAGTCGATATCAACAGAATCCAGGTGAACTCCACTGGACTGCTGTTAAACATATTCTCAAGTATTTAAGGGCTACAAGAGGTATGTTTTTAGTGTTTGGGGGAAATCCATAAGCAGAACTTGATGTTACATGTTTCTATGATGCGTCCTGGTTATATGATAAAGATGATACAAAGTCTCAGACGAGTTATGTCTTTGTCATTAATGGAGGAGCTGTGGATTGGAAAAGAAAGAAGCAGAGTACGATTGTGATGTCTGCTATAGTAGCTGAGTACATAGTTGCTTCAGAAGCTACCATGGAAACTGTTTAGATTAGGAAGTTCATTTCAGGGCTTGGAGTTATGCTTGCAATTGAAAATCCTATTAAAATGTATTGCGATAATTCTTCTGCAATTATATTCGCCAATGAACCTGGAGTCATGAAAGGCGCCAGACACTTTCCTAGGCGATATCAATACGTTCGAGAACAAGTCGAGATAGGTGAAATCGAGCCACTCAAAGTTCACACAGATGATAATCTAGCTGATCCCTTAACGAAGGCTTTACCTGGTGAAAAGCTTAATCAACATGCTGATAACATAGGACTTCGTTTAGCTAGTAGTTTCATGCCTATATGTGATTAGTATTTGGATAAAGAATATTGTAAACAATTATTATTCTAAGAAATAAAATATTAGTTATGTTTATTTTCATTTATAATATTGTATCATATATTTGCATGTTTAAATCCGTGAATAACTTATGTTATTCTAAATAGACCGTTGTCAATCAATGATATGGGAATATTATTGAATTAAGACAAATCTTAGTTTGTTTAAAATATACTTAAGTATATTTCCATCACATGATAGTACTTAATGGATCTTGTCATTAAGTAAATTATGAATAGTTATCCTCGGACTTGAGATGCCAGAGGACTGTCATGGATGTAGTGCATTTCTGTAAAGCAATTTACCGCTATACGTAACTTGTAGCTATAAGCATTGTTTTTAGTAGTGTTGCAAAATTCATGGGTTCTGCTTGTAGTCAAGAAAAAATTTGTTCCTTCAAATTTATTTTGAAGTTTAATACTACTAGGCCCCTCGTAAGGTTGACAAGATGTTTGCGTGGCCGCGCCCAAGATCTATCTGGAATACGTTCAGAAGATTTGGTAATCTTGATCAATCATAAATAACAAGAAACAAAATATCTAAATAATAGAATGGCTTAGATCCATATCCATATATAACGTGGTATTAGAAACAGAAAGATAAGTATGATGATAATTCATCAAAAGGTTTTTCCAGGAACCATACTCGAGTTGTACTGGTGGCATTGGCATGTTGCTAGTGGCTAACCAATGTCATTACACTATTAAGATCTGTCTAAGTGGGAACTGTTAGTTTTATAGACAAATTTAATACGTGTATGTCCGGATTCGAGCTCGAGACCAAGGGATTACACACTTTACGTATGAGATTTAATGTTCGAATAATTAATGTAAAATGTTACGGTTAATTATAAAATGCACAATAACGACTAACGAGCGTTAAGTAAATAACGATAATTAACTAACGGTCGTTAAATATTAAAGAGAAGGACTAGAGTGTAAAATAGAGGTCAAGAAAGTTCTAGAACCCCTATGGGATCTAAAACCGGTCGTAGGGGGGATTAGGGTTCCTAATCATGTTCTAACTTGTCCTCTAAGTTTCTACACTATATAAACAAGGCTAGGGTTTCATTATTGGTTAACCTTGGTACACACAATAATACCCTAAAAGCTTTTCTCTTTTCCTTTTCTTGAAAACTCATCCGAAACCCTAAACCATTAGGGGTGATCGGATTTTTGTTTGAAAAAAAAAATTGTTTTGGTTTTAGTTTTGTGTTTTAAGAACTAGCATTCACGTTAAATCGCTATTAGTAAGTGTGTATAAGAACGTGGTGTAAACACACTATTGTTTACATCTTGGTTTGAATTGAAAAACGGTAAGGGTCAATTCGTTAAACCATATAAACCCTAATTAAGGTTTTTGTTCGTGATTTCTTGGAATTGCTAAAAGTTATGCATACTATTTAAATTTGGTTAATTAATTTAGTATGATATGTTATTAAAATTTCAACAAGAAATTGATAGGTGTGTAGAAATGGTGATCGGGACTGAAGAGATGAAAAGAAATGCAAAGAAATGGAAGGAGTTGGCTAGAGAAGCTCTGAACGATAGCGAATCAAATCTCCAAGCTTTCCACAACGACGAGTGAAACTAGAAGGGGACAAACATAATTGGGCTGCAACTATTCATTTTGTTCTAGAAATGAGGTGCTTCGTACAACACCAAAATAACTTAATATTGTACGCTAATAATAAAAATTGGGTACTTTAACTAGTGTATAAATTAGTTTTGATGATTTACTAATCAACTATTTTACAAAGTTCCATAAATGGAGATTATTTAGAATTCTTTTGTAAGAATCGGGGTTGATTTATCCCTGTAGTGTACATAAGACTCGGGGAGATTATTATGTCTGTGTTTGAATTGTGTGTTTTGGCAAATTTCTAAGGTTGTGTTACGATGTTCTGTGATATAACATAAAGTAAAACCATACGCAAATTTAATAATGTACAGTTGATTTACTTTTTCGATTTCATTTTGTTCATGCATTGCTTAATCCAAGTAATTTAAACAAACTCAATCGCCCTTGTTAATAATTGTCTCGTGACTTCGTCTTAACTACATCAGCCCAAGTATTTTCTTATAGGGGAGCCCAAGAATACCCGCTTGTGTCCTCTAAGAATGAAACCTCTTACATCAATATTGGTGGACTTCAAAATTTGCACGATGAACCTTACTTTAAGAAAATGCCTAACGTCGTCACCGACCGTGTTAATCATCTTTTTAAGTTTGACTTGTTTCTAAAACTATGCTTTCGTTAAGGTGAACTCTGGTCTTCTTTGCATCCTTTTTTTTTTTTTTTTTTTTTGAATAACTAGCTGCAACTAAGATAGAGATAACACATTGGGCCGATAATCTCCTTGATTGCTTTATGGATATTATGGAGATGCAGGAATTCTATTGTACACGCTTGAGCTGAAGATCGTTCAGCTATAAGGATCAAGTGTTGGGCTGTGGAGGGTAATGGATCCGAGAAGACTTTGACGAAGAGAGCCAGAGGGTAGGCTTTGTTCATAGGTCTGCACCCTCGTGGGCTGTAACTATTATGGGCTTGGGTTCATATGGCTCGGGTCCATAAGGTAGTGTTTGACAACAACTTAATGTGTTTGACAACAACTTAATGTGTCTTAATTGAAAATTAGGTAAGTTAATTAAGTCATCAAATGTATGTTTGTTTAGTGCTTAAAACTAATATTTGACCTTCTAGAAAAAGCCAGAGAGATGTGGGTTTACAAATTAAGTCCATTCATTTTATCCCAATTTTATATGTTTACCCTTCTACTTCTTAACTTTATTTCAAATAAAAGGGTATAACAGTAATTTTTACTAATTCAGACACTTTATTCAGCACACAAAACAAACAACCATTTATTCATCTACAAACAGACAACATATATATAGACAGACACTTTAATTTAACAGAACTTAATAAAAAAACCAAACAAACACGCCCTTAATCTCATATATAATTGTAAACTTTGGTACAAGGTACTCATGTATTAGGGTTTGTACCCTGATTAGCACACATAGCTTCTCTTGACCGACCACGATCACCTAAATCATGGAACCACTATAAATTCCTGTGTCGTATTGTTCTTGTGTTTCTTATGATCTTGTAGCTTCTGATTATGTTATGTTTATTCTACGGTGGTGGTTACACGAGGTGTTCGTGTGTTTGACTGTGTACGCTTAGACAATTATCTTGTTTGGGCTCATATCCCTATCAAGTGGTATCACTAACAGAGGGTTTCGGAGCTTACTAGGGTTGTGCTGGGATTGTGGCTTCCCCAACATTAAGGACGTGTTTCCGAGCTGCAAATTCTTTCCCTTCTATGGATTTTATATTGATGTTTCAAAGTTGTGTTAGAGTATCTAATCCAGGTGCTTCTTTGGTTCCTGAGGACGTGCAAAGGTTTATTTAATTATTTTGGCATTAGAGGTGTAGACTAAATGGTCAAAATCAAAGTCAAATAAGCTCCAAAATGCAAATTGTTTGAACCATTACTATTAGTGCTGGACTCCTTGAATAAGTGCAGGAGGCATGTTTCTCAAGAAAACTCCGTTTGTGGATAGGGGGCTGACCACACGGATAGGCCTACACCCAATAACTAGCCATCTTTCAGTATAGGTTGACTTATTGCATTGACCTCGCCCCATGCTTAATGCTTTGTTTAGTTTGACTTTCTTACGTTTAGACCACATCTTATTGTTTAATCTTGTTTTGCAACATCAGTATCCTTGTAATCAACAATATTAATTAACAAGGTTCATAAATTACTGACTCCACACGGCTATAACAATTAAAATAGCGAACTATGAAGATTTTGAGTCCACAGTTAGACCAAAACGGCGTGAGGTTGTTTACATAATTTTCGACGCCTCTTAAAGTATCCGTGAAGGTAGACTTTGTAACAACACCCGCGTCAAAAGTTATGGACCCTATTTCCTATGTCTAGTCAATAATCCATGTATGAGTCAGCCTTTGAATTTTTATTAGGCCTCAAGTTTTTCCAGCCGTTTCAAAGCATAAAGCTTCATATCTTCTGTAACATATGAGCTATTGTTTCACTTCCTTTGTTTATACATCACACAATCTCTTTGTTTAGATAACAAAGCACCCACAAGCTAGCAACCCCGCTTGATCATCATCTAACCTTAAAAAGCATAAACTTGATATAATCTTTTAATAATCTTTCTAATTAGTAGAATCGAACACAATGGAACAGTGCTTATAGGATTACTTAACGACACAGTAAAGATAAACATTGAGCTTTGAGCACCTTTTAAACATAAGCATGGTATCGAAGATAGTTGTTTTATTAACTTGACATAGGGCATTGAATTACATAAACTTGATTATAAACCAAAGATAAAGTTAATATCCCATAAACATACTAGTGTGCAAGCACCATTATTTATCTACACTCAGCAGGTACACCTTGTGGAAATCGCTTTGCATCAGTACAATAGTTATAAATCATGAAGTTCTTCTGAACCCATCTCAATCTTCTTCTACTATATGCATCAAGCTGCTGGCTTTGCCATGCCGCATTTGTGAACTTTGAGGTTGAGCCTTGGGCGTTGAAGTTACGATAGTAGGCGGTAAAGGGTGCCTTTGACCAATCGGTTTTAACCAAACCACCCCTTGTGGCCCAATCATCGGCGTTCCATAAACTCGAGTAGATTCTCATAGGTTGGTTTTTAGGAAAAGGAACACCTTTTCTCTCTGCATTTCCAAATACTCTTATGGGAGTGTTATCCACCAAAAAACTGAAAATTCAAAAATATATGGACATGTTAGAAATGTGTGCAAATGTTGGAAATAATCAATATGGATGCGGAATCCTGCGATTTACTTACACTATTTGTCGTGAATCCCAGCTGATTGAGTAGGTGTGGAAGTTCTTGGTTGGGTCAAACCAGAGATGGAACTGTTGTTCTCTGTTTCCTTTTCCCTGAGTGAAGACATTTGTGTGTAGGGTGTACGGGTCACCAGTTGCGTTCCCTAAGAACTCGAAATCTATTTCGTCGTGTGTCGGTCCTTCTGATGACAACTGCAACAAAAAAGAAAAACTTATTAGACACCGTAAAGTTACGTTTGCTTGAAGTTAGAATGATTTTTAATAAAGTTACAACTTTAGCATTTAAATTTTCCTAGGGAAACTTGTGATCTTGTCATTTTCCAACCAACATGTTACTTTCATAAAAATTCCCTAGAGCTAAAAAAGTTGAGTTAGGAATTTATCTATTTGCATGAGAACCATGACAAAATAAAGTAAACCCTTTTATAGCATGGTTCAACGTTTAAAAAATCTTACGTAATAAGCAGTGACGGTTCCAGCAGAATTTCCAGCAACAAGCTTGAGTTGCATATCAATCCTCCCAAACAAATACTCTTTTTTCGACTTAAAACCGGACCCTGAAACTTTATCCAACGAGAGCGACAAAAGCTGACCTCCATTAAAGATCTTAGCTCGATGATCGCCCCAAGTGAGGTCGAAATCTTGAAAAAAGTTGCCAGCAGAAGCAACTATAAGAAAAGAGCTTAGTGTAACCACTAAAACTATAAAAGATTTCATTTGCATACTTCAAGAGTGTTTGTGAAAGATATTCTTAGTTAAGGAGATGTTTGAAGTTATGTGTTTTGAGTTTAAGAAGCATGCATATATATAGTAAATGAGTATGGAGTGAGAGTGTATGTAGTTTAAAAGAAAGGTGATGAAGCTTGTGACCAGATGCCAACTGGAGTGGGGAAGCTGGTGCCAGCTGAGCAATAATCAAAGCTGGAGCCTTTGGTAGGAATGAGTATTTCACTATCTTGTTTGGATATGCTTTTTTGATGATGGGTTGGTTATGGTCATAAGTAAATGCATATATAAAAGGACGCGATTGACACATTCATGATACTTAATGTACAAACAGTTAAAGCAGTTTATATTCATAGTACAACTGTTTATTGCACATTTTAAAGTGTCTCAATCAAATATGAAAATGTGTAAATCACATCATGTATATAAAAGATAGCCTAACACCAATAATTTGTTTTCTAAACAGTCCAATTCTATTAAAATCATTAAATGAAATATATTCATCCCTACATAGTAGCTTAATGGTCGAGGATACACCGTAAAATGAAGGTCACGAGTTCAAATATTGTCTTTGTGTCCTTTAACTACAACGTTACGTGATTTACATGAGGACCTCATGACCGTGTGATTGACGGGGTCGTGAGAGAGTTTGGTTACTATACATATGCACATAGTATGATGATCAAATACTTAGTTTGCGTGTTGAAAAAAAAAATAAAATAAAAAAATAGGTCCTAATAGTTAAATGAAGAGTTTTTGAGTTTCCATCTATTTTTGAAAATCATTCATGTTCTAACAACTTTTTTGATAATATTATTAGTGTATTAGTTTTGTAAATAGATGTCGCATAAAATGATTCCATGAAGTTCAGGGAAAATGGCATGGCCCCCATTGCTTTTGGCTGTGAGATTCATTGGTACTGAGAAGTGGATGGAGTGCCAACCATACTTTATGCTTCCAAATATTATTACTTCATTTATTATATTCACGGCCCTCAAAGAGGGGTTCTTGGAATCAAAACATTCTATAAAAAATACTACTTGTTATTGTTATGTGTTCAAAACCATGTACAGAAAGGTCGACCCGACTCGTCTAGGTTAAAGCAACAAGTCTTGACTTTCAAGGTCAAAATCGGTGGTCTAATAATATGTCGACTTTTTCAGTATTGTCCTTAACAACAGTATGGTTGAACCTTTACTACTGTTTGTTTGAAAATTTATGTTCACAATTAATATTGAGATAAGTTTGACATGTCCCCAAAGTAATTTCAAGTTTAGAGCGGTGTCATAACTTAAGTTAAACTTTAACACACTGTCTCGTTAGTGTCACATCAACTTTAAATTTTCACGTTAACTAAAAAAAACACCCATTATTAAAAAACATATCACTAACTAAAAAAAAAAAAGTTACAACGGAAAAAAAACGGAATAAAAAAACACAACACAAAGCAAACTACAACTGAAGGAAATTACGAAAATACAATTAAATCTAGTGACGAGGTTCCAAGTTATATATTTTGATTATTCGGTCCTTTTCTTCAATGATCCAAGCCACAACGTTTGGATCCTTGTCGTCAGTGTCAATCATCAAAAATTTCATCTCTTCCAACCTTGTTATCGTTTCATCTTTACTTGGGCCGCCCGATACGCGCTTGGGCGGTTTCCCGTTTTATACGATACTCGGTTGTCATAGTCTCGGTGAATTGGCTTGACGAGCTTGTTCCCCCGGTGCTCGCTCCCCCAGTACTTGTCGTGCTCTCAGATTTGGATTTCTTCGAAACACCCTTTTTGTCCATGGGACGTGGTTGTTCATCGTAACCAAACAAATCCTCGTTTGTTTGGCTTGGGACATCGCCAGTTAAATCAACCGGATCCGGCGCGTCTTATTTCTTATGACCACGCAAAACCTCTCAAGCCTCCTCGTTGGCAAACGACGCAGTTTTGTGCTCATCATGATACATCTGTTTCGCTCGTTTGAGGATATCCATCTCACTTTCCTCACGTTTATGTTCCTGTTGCGAACGTTTGTAATACGCGTTGAACTTTTTCCAATCACGGTTCAACGTTTTCCAATTGCTTTGTATCATATCCTTGTTGGGTAGTTGAAAATTTAGTCTATTGAAATCATTTTTTACCCGCTGCCAAAACGTATCGCGATCTTGTGCACGCCCGATAAGTGGATCCTCCGTAGCGGCTACATAACAGGTGGCAAGTAATTTTTCCTCTTTTGGTTGCCAACATGTAGGGACGAAGTTGGAAGTTTCTTCATCCTCATCGATTGGTTCGGGGTCTTTAGATTTTTTGGACTTTCGTTTACCACGACTTTTGGGCTTTGGAGGAGACGTAGGTGTTTCGGGAACATGTGTTTCGGTTTGTGAATGTTGTGAATGCTGTGAGAATTGTAGATTTTGGAAATTGGTGTTTAGTGTGTTTTGTTGGCTTTGTTCCCAATATAGAAATCGTTGATGTTGTAGGTAAAGTTCTTGGCTCGACAAGTCGAGTGGGTTAGGAAAAGAGATGTTGGGTGATGATGAACCCGCGTTCGGGTTTGAAGATGAACCAGCGTTCAGGTTTGAGTTATGCCACCCACCGAGGAGATTCAAGAAAGAATCATCGTTGTTGTTTCCTCCCGACATTTTTTTTAGCAAATGAAAGTATATGATAGATTAGCTTGAGTTGTGGAAGTGTGGAAAAAATTGTGTGTTAATTGGGTGTTTATAGTGGCGGGAAAATGTTTTTGAATTTTTATTTTTATTTTTTTTTCTATTTTTTTTAATTTTAACAAACTAGCCGTTTAACCCAAGGGAGTGTAAGTGATTTTTTTTAAAACTCAAAGACTAGTATTGCCGGCTTTTTTTTTTTAAAATTGAATGCAACTCTAACGCTGCGTTAAGGGGTTAACGCACCCTCGTTAACGCGTCCTCAACGCAAAAGACGGTGTGATTAACGCATTTTAACGCAAGCGAGTTAAGGCTTAACGCCTTGAGGTGCGTTAACATACCTCTTGCTCTTATGTTGGTAATATTATAGGTAGTTGCAAGGGTGTAGCATGATGAATAAAGGTATTCAAGGGCATTGGCCCATTAATTTGTACTAGTCCCATTGAAGTGGACATTTCCTATTCCAAATGCAAAGCTATAGAGTTTTCAAAGTACCAAACTCCCCATATTTGTCTTTCTCTATTCATGTAAGAAAAGATAAAATTGTAAGGATAAGATGGCAAAATGGACCAGAAACTGAAATACTTTTTTTTCAATAAAAGAAACTTGAAAACTACGATATTGTTTAGAGCATTAGGTATGGTGAGTAGCTAAATCTTGTCATTTGTGTTTTACGGGTGTGTAGGATTTAGTAAATCCGTAAGTTAAAGACTCGATCACCTCAAGTATTTGTAAGCATTAGAAAGCTCGTAGCCTTAGTCGTTTAGTTATTATAAGTAGTTAGTTAAGTAACACCTTGGAGGACAGAACGGTCTTTACCCACTGTATACCTGATCCACAACCCGTATGTGGCGTATTTTGTAAACACTATAAATACCTTCTACCTCCCAAGGTAGAAGGTAGAGCTTCATAATATGACATTTACTTTCTCTCACTAGAAGTTTCCATTCTCTACACTTTCTCTCTCTAAACTCTTATTCATTCGATCCATATATCTTTGTGTTTGTGTGTTTATGATAACCAATAACTTACAATTGGTATCAAGAGCCATGGTTTGATCATCTACTTTGTGTATGCTTGGATTCTTGATTGGTTATTCATAAGTTTATGGTTTGAATGAGTTTAGGGACTTTTTCACTCTTTTGATCTTATTTGGTGGTTAAGTTTGTTATTTAGTTGTAATTTTGTGTTTAGGACTATCATATTAGTTTAATTTTGGGTTTGGAAGGATTGTTTCATCTTGGTTGTGGTGGATTTTGATTGAAAACGCAAGGTTTGGTTGTTTATTCTTCGTCACGTTTTGTCTCACGGTAAAGTATTCTTGGTTGCGTTTTGTCCTTACTGAGTTGCGTTTTGTTGGTTCCTCGTTGCGATTTGTCTTTTTCCAGGTTGCGATTTGGTAGATTTTGGCTTGCGGTTTTATAGAGTATTGTTGCGATTTGACTGACAAGTGTTTCGGTTTGGTGATATTTTGCTGCGATTTGATTATTTAATTAATATTCTCCGCGATTTGTTAGCAAAAGGACAAAAAGGACGATAGTGCTTGTACCTGTTGAAAGCGACCTGCGATTTGTGTCTTGCATTTTGGATAGTCTGCGTTTTGTCTTTGCGTTTTGTCAAGTGCTGCGATTTGTGTCTTTGCGCTTTGTTATCTTGCGTTTTAACAGGTTGCGATTTGTGTTGACTGCAACTTGATTGTTGCATTTTGGATAGTTTGCAATTTGTCTATGCGTTTTGTCAAGTGCTGCGATTTGTGTTCCTGCATTTTGGTATCTCTGCGATTTGACGGTGTTGCGATTTGTCTCTGCGTTTTGTCTATTATTGCGATTTGTGTTCTGCGACTTGTTAGTTGCGATTTGTCTCTTGAGATTTGAGTTCTATGGTTTCCTCTTGATTTTGTAAAATCTTGCGAAAGATTTTAATTCTCGGTTAAATCAAAGAGTTGTAAAATCCCATGTACTTAGAAATCATGTCTCTTATTTTCGATGACGTTCAATTCTTGGGTCCGATACACGCCTCTATCTTGGATATAGCGATTATGACTCTTGAGCATAGAGAATCAGATTGTATTGCTTGGGCAAAGAGAATGGTCTTAACATCCTTCAGTCAATTGATGAGGGACCCTACCAAATGGGCACCACCAGTGATCAACTTGAAACTGGTGCTGATGGAAGTATTACTCTAGAGATGGATAGACCAAGGACTTATGATGATCTTAATGATAAGAAGAATAAAAGAAATGATGCTGACATCAGAGCTTCCAACATCATCCTTCAAGGTCTACCAAAGGACATTTACAAGCTAATTAATCACAATACCGAAGCCAAAGCAGTTTGGGACAATGTCAAGATGCTTCTCTTCGGCTCAGAACTAACAAAGGAAGATCGAGAGACACAACTGTATGATGACTTTGAGAACATCAAGATGAACCCAAGGGAAAACATTACAGAGTATCATGTGAGGTTTCACAAACTTATGAATGATATGAGGAATATAAATATGACTATGCCAAATATCCAACTCAATTCCAATTTACTAAACAACATGAACCCTGAATGGCACAGATTTGTTACTGCAGTGAAGCTGAACAAAGGATTGAGAAATACTAACTATGAGCAGTTGTACGCTTACTTACTTCAACATGAGAAGCATGCTACATTTGAGCGTTTGATCATGGAAAAATTCAATTCTACTACTACAACAAGCCCAACAAATGACTCAGTCGCATTTGTTTCAAATGTGAAGCTAAACACTCGAACATCACAAGTCATACCATCTTCTCAGAATCAGATTACCATACCAGACTCAAGATTTACCCCAACAGACATGTTGATTGAAAACCTCGCTAATTAAGTTGCTCTATTGGTTCAACAATCCAGAACCTCACTTCCCCAAACCAACAACCAACTTAGGACCTCATCTAACCCACACAATCAAGCTATAGTGGAAGATGGAAGGGTTGTGGTTCAGATGGTGCAAGGAAGGTAAAATGTGAATCCAAGAAATGTTGCACGAGGAAATGTTGCAGCTGGTTATGTGGGGGCTCAGAATAGAGGAAGGTTTGTAGTTCAGGGTCAAGGCAAACCGATTAAGTGTTACAACTTAAGAGGTGAGGGACATATTGCTAGGAACTGCACTCAACCTAAGCGTCCACAAAATGCTGAGTACTTCAGGGATAAGATGCTGCTGATGCAGGCTCAAGACAGTGGAGCAATGTTGGATGAGGAGGAGTTGTTGTTTCTTGCTGATGGGAATGCCAAATCATTTGATGCTGACGTGGATGAACAACAAGTATATGATTTGGCACAGAACAATCCCAATGTCTTACGGGTTGCTGACTGTGATGCCTTCGACTCTGATGTTGATGATGAACCAACGACATAGACTATTTTCATGGCTAATATTTCTCCCATGGTTTCATCACCTCAACAAGCTGGTCCCTCCAATGCTTCATTCATATCAGAGGTACTAAAGCTATATGATATGGTTGATGAGCAAAAGATTCCCAACAAAGTACAACCAATAGAAGTCATTGAGTCAGATATTGTAAATATGGGTATTAGCAATGTTGTCCCATATGAGCAATATGTGAAGCACGACGAAAGTCTTGTTGTACCAAGTGGTGCATCTTCTGCCATTAATGATGAATATGTGTTTAATGAGTACACTGAATATGTGCCTGATGACTCCATGACCACTAAGTTAAATATATATAAGGATCAAGTTTCCATCTGTGAAAAGCGTACTAAATTTGAGCTAACCACCTGTGAGCAGGAAATGGATAGCCAAATGCGTACATTGATTACTAAAAGTAATTTAAGAGAAGAAACGTTAAAACAAGAGTTAAATTCCTTACAAGAGAAACTTAATAAAACTGATAAGCAAAAACAAGAACTTCAAGAAAATGTAAAAACGCTTAAACAAGAATTTAAAGAAAAGGAATCAAAACTCCTAAATGATTTTTCCAACCTTAAAACTTTAAAGAACAAGCTTGAAAATAAGTTGTATGTAGAAGGCAACACCATTCAAACTGCTCACATGATTACAAAGAACATAGTATTAAGTGATAAACACAGTGTAAACCTTGTAGAAGACCAAAATCCTGTGTATCTTAAGAAAGCCAAAAGGGCTCAAGAAGTGATTTATGATGGTAGTGAGATTCTTAAGCCCAAACAAAAGCCAACTTGTGTACAGAACACTGAAGAGGACAAAGAGTTAGAAAATGCCTCTAGATAGAAAATGGATAAGAAACTGAAGGAACCTACTTGTGTGAAGAATAGAATAAATGTCAAATCTCACAATTATTCTAAGGAAAACTTCTTAGCCACGTTTAAACCTCAAACTAAATTAACCCCAGAACAAGTGTTTTGGAAGTTAGATATGGATAAGAGAAAGGCCGAAGAACTTGTTGTAAATAATCCTCCCCTTAGGAAGTTGCCTGCAACTTTGTGTATCCTCCCAATACACAGATGCACTTAGTTCCTAGAACTCTTCCTACATAAAACAAAACCTTAATTAGCATATATGTGATCTACCAACTATTTGTTGATTTCGATAAAAACATGTAAGAAGAGAATTACACCAACGTGTATTACTGAAGGGGAAAGGGGTTTTGAGCAAACAAAAAGTGTTATCTTACAGAGGTTATTCCATTCTTTAAACAACTGAAAGAACAATTCGAGGGTATTCAAAAGGCCTTAGATACATAAGTTAAAGAAATGAAAAAGATGGTTAATGAAATGGAAAACGAGGCAAGAAATAATGGATATGAGCTTAAAAGCAATGAGATTGAGAGAAAGAATATTCACATCCTTAATGAGAATTTGATTGCCAGATGCATTGCCCAGGATGTGTTTTATGCTGTCACGAATTATGCTATAACTGCTTCTCAATTTCATGATTTGTTAATTGCATTTAAAGTTTCCCAAGATTGTGTCAATGAGCTTGAGACTGAGAATTCAAAATTTTATGAAAATCCACAAGGATGATCATGATAACATGGTTAAGCATTTTTATAAATTAGAAGTTGAATATCTTGATTTACAATTAAAATATCAACATCTTGAAGAAAGAATCAAAACCTCAAATGCCAAGACATCTTCGGATGATCCTGAGTTTGATGCATATTTTCAAATAAGCACACGTGATGAACGGATTCAAGCTCACTGCAACACGATCCGAAAGTTGAAAGCTCAAATTTCCCAATTGAAAGGAAAGAGGAGTGAAGAGATTGGCACTCAGATACCTCCGCCTTTAGATTCTCAAAATTTCCAACTTCAAAATATTATCAATAAATTGCAACAAGAAAATGAATGTTTTCAAGCTGAAAATTCAAAGGTTAAATTGCAATACAAAGAGTTATATGATTCAGTTAACGTCAATCATGATAAACACATTAAAAGGTAACTTCTTTGTTTAACGAGATTGAGAATCTAAAGCGTCATGTGAAAGGGAAATTGCCGATTCCCACGTGCAAATGTGTTGTTCCAAAGGTTTCTGCTTGTAATAATTATGCTATTGATGTGTTGTATATTCCCCCTCCTCTTAGGAATAATGAACTTGCATATCAAGCATATCTCTCGTACCTTAAGGATAGTTTAGAGGGTCTCCGTCAGATTATAGAAGATGATAGACTAGAGAAACCACTTGATAGTGCAGTCGCCTATGCTTGCATGTATACCAAACGCTCTCAGGAACTCTTAGAATATGTTATTGCCACATGTCCTAAATATGGTACAAGGCGAGATAGAATAGTTACACCCACTTCTATGCCTAAAGTCAAGCATGTTACCTTTGATGTGCCTCCTAAAGTATCAGAGCCCAGTACTTCAAGGCCAGAAATGCAAAAAGTAGTGAAACAAACTAATATTCCCATCATTCCTTCTACAGGAGTAAGCAGTGACACTAAGGCTAGCGGGTCAAAGCCTTCAGGAAATACAAAGCAAGATAGGACCACGCGAGCTAAAAGTGATCAAGAGAAGAAAGTAGAAGACCACCTTAGGAATAATAAGTTTAAGTTGAACAATATGAATCGTGTTGATTCTAGTATTAGCAATAAGCGTACTGTAATTAATTCGAATTATACTACTGCTTGCAAAACATGTAATGAATGTTTAATTTCTGGTAATCATGATGAATGTGTTGTGTCTTATTTGGGGCATTCTGTTAAATCCCCAGTAAATAAAGTTTGGAATCCAAAACAGGTTAAGCAATCTTGGAAGCCTACAGGGAAAAAGTTTATTAATGTGGGTTTTCAGTGGAAGCCTACAAGCCATAAGTTCAAAATTGGTGAACTTTTCCCCTCATTGTCTAGATTAGTGCCCTAAAAAATGGAAGCCCACTGGTAGAATCATACCTTTAGGAACTCAGCACACTGTGTCTAGGTCCACCACTTATACTAGTGCTGCTCCCACTAATAATATCATGGCATCTAGAAATGCGGTGGTCTACAGATTGCTTGTCCTAACCAATCGGACCCCATATTCTCATGGGGATCCAATGCTTCCAGTTATCCATTCTTGTTGGTTTTCAAATGTAGGTCGTACAAATCGTCCTTTGGTATTTGGATTCAGGCTGCTCAAAACATATGATTGGGGATCGCTCACGGCTCAAGAACTTCGTAAATAAGTTCATCGAGACTGTTAGATTTAGGAATAATCATTGTGGGGAAATTATGGGTTATGGAGATTATGTTTTGGTGATAGTGTTATCTCCCAGTATACTATGTAGAAGGACTTGGGCACAATCTGTTCTCTGTTGGTCAATTTTGTGATTCTGATCTTGAAGTAGCCTTCCAAAAACATACATGCTTCGCTAGAGAATTAGATGGTGTTGAGCTTCTAAAGGGATCTCGTGGCACAAACTGGTACACTATTTCTATCAAAGATACGATGAAGTCTTCTCCTATTTGCTTGTTGTCTAAGGCATCTAAGAACAAATCATGGTTATGGTACTGTCGACTCAATCACTTGAACTTCGGCACCATCAATGATCTTACTAGAAAGGACCTTGTGAGAGGTTTACCCCGATTAAAATATGAAAAAGATCATCTTTGTTTTGCATGCCAATTGGGCAAAAGCAAAAAGTATGCCCATAATCCCAAACATGCCAATACCATCATGGAAGTTCTTCATACCCTTTACATGGATCTATGTGGACCCATGATGGTACAAAATATCAATGGGAAGAAGTATGTGCTAGTTGTTGTTGTTGACGACTACTCTCGATTTACTTGGGTAAAGTTTTTGAGAACCAAGGATGAAACTCCCGAGGTTATCATTAAGCTTATCAAACAATTGCAGGGTAGGCTTAACAAAACAGTCTGAATCATCCGAACAGACAATGGAACTGAATTTATGAACAAACAACTCATTCAGTTCTATGAAAGCATTGGAATTAGTCATCAGAAAAGTGTTCCACGCACTCCTCAAAAGAATGGTGTAGTTGAAAGGCAGAATCGAAATCTTGTGGAAGTTGCTAGGACTATACTAATATTCTCAAAGGATCCAATGTTTCTCTGGGTGGAAGCTATTGCCACTGCTTGTTACACTCAAAACCGATCCCTAATACATACTCTTCATGGAAAAACTCCATATGAATTAGTGCACAACAGAAAACCGGATCTCTCGTTTCTTCGTGTGTTTGGGGCTTTATGCTATCCTACCAAAGATGATCAAGATCTGGGAAAGTTGAAAGCTAAGGCTGATATTGGATTTTTCGTTGGTTATGCATCTGATCGGAAGGGTTACCGAATCTACAACAAAAGAACCTGAGATATTATGGAAACTATTCATGGTACGTTTGATGAGCTGACTGAGCAAATGACTCCTGGACACTCCAGTTCTGGACCCACACCTCAACTTTTGTCACATGGACCAATTAGTTCGGGTCTTATACAAAATCCCACGCCTGCTACTCCTTATGTACCTCCCACATAAGAAGATTTGAAGAGGTTATTTGATCCGATGTATAATGAATACTTTGAGCCCACATCTGATGATACTTCTGCACCACCAGTTGTAACTGCTTCTGCTCCAACCAATCCAAATGGTCCAACGGTCTCTATTTCCATATCACAAGATGCTCCATCTGCTGACCATTCACCATCATCATCAAATCTTCAATCATCTTCAATACATCAAGGAAATGCAGTTGATAATTCTTTTGAAGATAACCCCTTTGCCACTTCTGAAGATGCTCCATTTGAGAATATATTTGCCCTGAACCCACTCTTGAAGCATCTTCACCAGGAGATCCTAACTCTGCTACTTCAGTGCCTTATCAACAATCACATGAACATCTCAGAAAATGGACACATGATCATCCATTGGATAACATCATTGGGAATCCTTCTCGTCCGGTATCTACTAGAAAGCAACTTGCCACTGATACCTTATGGTGCTTCTTCAACTATATACTATCCAAGACCGAACCAAAAGATGTCAAAACTGCAATGTCTTAGGACACTGGTTTAGTGATGTGCAAGATGAAATTCATGAGTTCGATCGACTTGATGTATGGGAATTAGTGCCACTTCCAGATTGTGCTATGATCATCGCTCTCAAGTGGATCTTCAAGGTGAAGCTTGATGAGCATGGTGATGTTCTGAAGAATAAGGCAAGACTCATTGCTAAAGGGTATCGACAAGAGGAGGATATTGACTTTGAGGAATCATTTTCTCCGGTTGCAAGAATAGAGGCTATCAGAATCTTCCTTGCTAGTGCTGCTAGCAAGAATATGGAAGTCTACCAAATGGATGTAAAGACTTCGTTTCTTAATGGCGATCTCAAAGAAGTGGTCTACGTCAGTCAACCGAAAGGCTTTGTAGATCCCGAGCATCCTAACTATGTTTACCATCTGAAAAAGGCTCTCTATGGCTTGAAGCAGACTCCAAGGGCATAGTACGATACTTTGTCAAAGTTTCTTTTGGCTAATTGATTCTAAAAAGGCGTTGTAGATCCCACACTATTCACTTGGAAGTTAGGAAAACATTCAATTCACGTACAAATATATGTTGATGACATTATCTTTGTCATTTTTCTTAGGTTTACAATATTCTCAAAGTCCCGGAGGCATTTTCATAAATCAATCTAAATATGCTAATGAAATATTAAAGAAATTTGAATTTAATTCTAGTGACCTTGTTGACACTCCCATGGTGAATAGAACTAAACTGGATGAGGACCTCTCTGGGATCCCTGTTGATCAAACTAAATATTGTAGTATGATTGGATCCTTGATGTATCTCACGACCAGTAGACCTGATATTCTGTTCGTTGTATGCATGTGTGCTCGCTACCAGGCTAAGCCTACTAAGAAGCACCTTGTAGCGGTTAAACGGGTCTTTCGGTATCTCCAAGGAACCATTAACATGGGTCTGTGGTATCTGAAGGACACCGCCATGTCACTAACAACCTATGCAGATGCAGACCATGTAGGGTGTCAAGATACTCATCAAAGCACGTCAGGAGGTGCTCAACTTTTAGGTGATAAATTAGTGAGCTGGTCGTCAAAAAAGCAAATTAGTACTTCTATATCCTCTATAGAGGCTGAATACATTGCCATGTCATCATGTTGTGCTCAAATCTTATGGATGAGATCCCAACTATCTGACTATGGCATTTTATTCAACAAAATTCCTCTGTATTGCGACAACAAAAGTGCCATCGTTCTCTGCTGCAACAATGTCCAACACTCAAGATCTAAGCACAATGACATTCGACATCATTTCATCAGGTAACAAGTGGAGAGAGGTGTGGTTGAACTCTACTTCGTAAGGACTGAGTATCAGTTGGCAGACATCTTCACAAAAGCTCTTCCAAGAGATCGGCTTGAGTTTATCCTCCCACGACTCGGAATGAAGAGTATGCAGCCGGAAACGCTCAAATATCTTCAGGAAGAAAATGAGGAGTAAAGGAGTTTCTTCACCAATTCTTTGTAAATATTTTTCAAAAAGCAAAATGCAAAATTATAAAACCAATAAAAACCCATAAAAATTTGAAAAATCAGAAAAATCCAAAAATATTGTTATTTTTCTCAAGGCATGTCTTCTGATATCGATAACGTCTACAATACTAGAAATGTCATTTAATAATGACATGGGGTTTTAGATGAAGTTCAAGCAGAAGTTCAAATGTTTTTCAAAACATGCCTAAATCAATGGTTCATAGTCATTTCAGGCTGTGACCTGCGCTTAAAATTATGGTTTACAGTCATTTCAGGTTGTAACCCGGGCTTAAAATAATTGCTTGCAGTTATTTCAGACTGTAATCCGTTTTTTTCAAGAAAGGTAAGTGCTGCGCAAAATCGATTTTCATAAATATCGAGAACTTATCCTAAAACAAAATAAGGAAAGTTCGTCGCCAAAAAGACGGCTGTTACTATTCAAATATTTTTCATTCTAAGATTCTTCTGAAAAATATTTGTTTTCTCATAGTGATAACATTGTTTGAAAATAAATCGGACTCAAATTTTTTGAAAATCAACTGGACTTTATTTTGTCAAAACATTTGTCACTCTGTTGTAGTTGTGGTTGTGCAAATGATTGTTGTTGTTGATAAACTTGTTATTGTGGTTGTTGCGGGTATTGTTGTTGAGGATATTGTTGTTGCTACTGAGGATATTGGTGAGGAAAGTAATTAGAATATGGTGGTTGAGACATCTTTAAACTTGTGTAGATGATGGATCTTTGTAGATGATTGAAACGTGATTTGTTGTTGAAAAGTGTTCTTATTCGTAAACTCCTTAGTCGTAAGGTTGATGTAGCTTACCTGTAAACTGCTTCTTATTCGTAAGCTTCCTCTTACTCGTAAGATGATCTTACTCGTAAACTTTGTGGCTTATACGTAACTTTATTCATAAAATCAAAGCTTACTAATAACTTTAGTCGTAAAATCACAGCTTAGTAATAAAGGACCTTATTCGTAAGAAATGATCTTAGTCGTAAAGTCTTTACTCGTAAGTTTTGACCTTATTCGTAAGAATAGGTCAAATATCAATATCTTTCAAACTTGTCCAAGTAAGAAAGATATCCACAAGTCGAAGTGTTTCACAAGCTTATCCAAGCAAGAGAAACACTGAGTAACAAATAACCTTGAAGATTCTGAAGAAAATTCCTTGTTCGTAAGATTTCTTATTTGTAAAATCAGGCTTGTTCGTAAAGCTAATTCGTAAGACTAGGGTCTTGTTATTCGTAAGAGCAGGGTTTTTGTTACTCATAAGAATAGGGTTTTTGCTTATTCGTAAACTCACCAGAAATAACCAAAACGGCTTTTTAAGCTCTAAAATGCGTTGAACACTTGATTCTTTTGATGAAACAGCTTCAAAAACACTTAATAACAAGAAAGTTTTGTACTTTAAAACCCAAAGTGAAATTTCTACTTATTCGTAAAATGTGATGAACATGAAGAAACAAGTGAAAAACGATTAGAAACACGTAAAGTTCCTAACTTTTTGCCAAAACTAAGATTCTAAACACTATAGTAACCTTAAAACTTTCCAAGCTTTAAGATTGGAGTGCTAAAATCAAAGTTTACGCTTAGGAAAAGTGATGAACCATAGAAACCAATACGTATAACCAAAAAACTTCAATAAAAACGTTTCAAACAACTAGTTGGCGATTGATACCACTGTTAGGTGATGCAGGTTTTACTGACAAGGTTTTAATATTTATAAGTGTCTCGTTTACCTATGGTCTACCTTATGCACTAACGGGCAGTGTACCCGATCGTGTGTAGTGTAGTAATCGGTAAAACCGAGGTCATCCCAAGAGCGAGCTATGTGAGCGGATTCTAATTAAGTCTAGCTATCACTGGTTTTAATTGGTTTTTAGGTTGAAATGATTAATAAACTAATAAAACTAGAAATGAAAGAAAGCAAATAAAGGCAAAGGTTGTGATCAATAGGGGAAAAGTGTGCTAACCTAGTTACTCATCCTATCAAGTTATGTTCACGTCTAATTACTTCTAATTGCTTCAAGTGGGGGTTTAGGTTACTAGGACATCATTTGGTCAGTTCGTCCTAACCTATCAGCAAAGGTTTCCACCGGAGATCAAGCTACTACCCTTGAAAGTCTAGTTGTTTTTAGTCCCCTATGCCAAGTCATTAAGTTTCGCTACATGCAAGATTCATAACAATGAGTGCCCGGGCGCTAACATCTTAGACACTCATCCCTAACTTCTTAAGTTCATCCAAATGGCATGTGATCATTTGGTCAGTTCGCACAAGCGAAGAAGTTTCGTCATTTGGTCAATTCTTACCCTTCCCACTCAATCTACCTACTTAGGGTCAGTTGGTCAATTCTCCTAATTAACTAGACACTACCGCCATTTAAAACTACCAAAACAAGGGTAGCTACCAACAAACTATGCATGCATACACTAGAAACAATTATACGGAAGCAATGTAAACATAAACATAACAATTAAGGAATCATAACTAGGCTAGCACCAAAGGTTCTTAGCCGATCATATTAAGAGAAACAATCAATTCAATGTTTGACATAATGAAATACATGAATCGAAAGTAAAAAGAAAGATAATCGCTAATGCTTATCGTTAGGGAGTGATCTCTCCTTTGGAGATGGCTCCGTATGCTCCTCAAGATCTGCCTTCAGTCCCCTACTCACGTTCTCTGCTTTTTGGCGTGGTGTGAATGATGTGAAATGCAGAATTTAGGGCTGGTATTTATAGGCGTACGGCGTAACTTAAGTTGAGAGTTACGTCGTAACCTATATAAATCCATAATAATGCTCTTGTTATAGCTGGTTACGACATAACACATGGAATGAGTTACACCATATGTTCAATACAGGTTATAATATCATGATTACGTCATAATCATTGGAAGGAGTTACGGCGTAGCTTGCAGCGGCGTGGAACTTCTTTTGACCTAATGTGTTACGGCGTAATCCTTAGTGGGAGTTACGCCGTAATCTTCTGTTGAGCTGGCCTTCTGAGTCACGCATTTAGCTACGGCGTAATGTGATAGTGGAGTTATGCCGTAACTTCATCACAGTGGGCATACTATCATTAATTCTTTATAAAATCTTTAAATCCGCGTCTCTTTAGCTCCAATGCTCGTAATTTACCTGAAAGTGAAATATAGAGGAAAACAAGCGTAAATCCATATAAATGATATAAAATACGAGCATTATCGAAGAAAATTAACACTTAATATTCAGGACTATTTTATGTAATCAAATATCCCCCCACTTGAAGTCTACTTGCCCTCAAGTAGACCTTATTAGATAAATTTCTAAAAAGATATCTCCCATTACCTGGAAAATATAAGTTTAAAATCCTTATGCTAGAATAAAACAAAGCCGAACACCTCACAAAATGGGAACAAAACACTCAAAATCTCTCAACTAATCTAAGTGTCAATTTCGGGGTGATCACTCAAAGCACAGTCATAACATGTATTCTATCATAAGCTTGGCGGTTACACAAATCTCCACCACTAGAGTTAAGGACTAAACAATTCTCGAAGGCAATATGGGTAGACAGGACAAATGTTAAGGATGAATCATCATTACTAACATGTCACGGCGAAGTGGACAAAGTCAATAATACATGACCAAATCCATGGCCAAGACACCAAAGATTGCTCGCTTCATCACCTAGACACGCTTCATGACTAAAGGGTAGGATAAGATATGGGATATAATTGGTGTAAAGTAAAAAATAACAAGCAAATAGTCTAAACCTATAACCAAGTCATCACCTCTTACCGTTCATCCAAAGTTCAAGTTTCAAGGCTAAGAAGCCGGATCATGATATATCAAGTAAATGTGCCATTAGAGGACGTCATGATGGGCACATTACTTGTTCTTCAACTATTGGCGCAATGATTGCCAACTTCATTCTTCAATTGTGAACTGAGGTGGCCTCCACGATACTAAATCTATGATGAGCTCTTAAACATAGTGCTTATAACATCGCACTTTTACAATCAACATATAACTATAACTATTTTATTTTTCGAATCACTCTTTTTTTTTTTTTTTTATTTTTTTCACAACTAAACATAGCATCCCCCCACTTGAGATGAACAATATGAGAATTTGAGGGGTCTTTAATGATCTTTAAATATTTGTCTTTGACGAAAGCATGATTCCCGAAACTTTCCACTTGAACCTTGAACTTAGGCAAACAATGACTTCCCGATCACAAATTAAGACTACACGGTAGGCTAAGGTGTATGGGTGTATTGAAACAATATATTGGGTGAAAAAAATGAAAGGAATGGCTCAGACGGGTGTATCTAGAGGTATCTTGCACTAAAGGTGAGTGCAACAAAAAGGTTTAACATGGGGGTCAACAAGTCGAGGTGACTAATCGATAGACATACAAGGATAGGCTGTTTGGGTGATAATCCTATAATATTGCCTTCTTAAACTGAATAATCCAAATACATTAAGCTAACTCAACATACCTCGTCTATGGTCTCGAAATGATGTAAAGGCCAAGTTCTAAAGTTTAGAAGCTACCGACATACTCATAATTTGGTGGATTTGAGGTAAATATTTGGAAACGGATAAGGCTAATCTCATCATATAATATCAAGGGTTATAAAGTGCTCGGCTAAGGTCTAATCTAGTTAGGTTAAGAAAAACATGTCAAAATTTTAAAAATGGCATAATTTTTCAAAATAAACTAGAAAAACGAGGGCAAAATAAAGTTCATAATCTACTCCCGTCCACCCACTTAAAATGTACAAAGTCCCTTTTCTACTAAACGTTAAATAAAGGTGAAGATAAAGTAGAATTAGAGCGAGAACTTCCATGAAAATCGCTCCTAAAAAGAAAGAAGGCCCACAAAAAGAATTGTGCCTTCGCTTAAGCATCCACGAGCAAACTTCATTCCCTAAAATCACACTACCAACAAGCATAATTCTTAAAAAAAAGAAAAAGAAAATTCTAACTCACTTTTGTAGGAATCACGGTTGCATTTAGCGTATGCAACAAGCCTGTTAAACCACTTGGTGTCCCAAGTGGACGAGTGTAGTCTCGTGAGGGCTTACAAGGAACATACCCACAAAGTTCATTTGAAAACTAATACAAGCTTATTGTGTTTAAACAAAAATAATTAATTACTATAGGATAGTTACGTCGTAATTCCTAGAAGGAGTTACGCCGTAATTATGGCAAAACCTAGCAGACGCTACTGGAGTGTAGCTATGGCATAACCATTGCATGGGATTACGCCGTAATCGGTAATGCTCTGGGAAGATTGCTACTGGAGGTGTGTTACGGCGTAATCATGGGGATGAGTTACGCCGTAACTTATGGACAGACCATGTCCCTATTTTAGTTGCTGTTGCAATCTTCTCCAATTCCTACAAAAATGGTTAAAAACACAAAACCCAACAGAAATAGAAATAGAAGAAATAAAAAGGATAATTCGAGTTGTCTCCCAAAAGAGCACTTTTCTTTATTAACGAGTCTTTAAGTTAGTCTCAAAGCCATGGGGATTTATGATGGCCTTCGAACATGGCCAACTTCCTTCATATCCTTCATCAAGTTATGCCTGACCCAAGCAACATTCGTAGTGGTGCGGAGATATTCCTTTTCTCAATCTTCCAAATTTTGCAAAATTTTTCATCCGGCCCTAAGTGGTATCTTGTGAACTCATATTTTTCAGCTACAATTGGTGGCGGTCTCTTATACGGAATACCAAGAAGTTTGCACCTTCTTTGCTCATACGCTTCATCATCGGGGTCAGTGAACCCATCTTCACCTTGTAGTTCAAGGTAGTCCAATATTCCCTCGATGTCATCATTATCGAACTCAGAACCCTTAAACCACGTATCGTCGAGTAAGTCTTCCACAAGCACACGTTTGCATTCTTCTTTCTCATTTCCCGTCGAATCTTTGATATCTTCATCCGTCACTTCACTTATATTATTCGGAATTTCTTTGCTCGAGTCTTCTTTACTCATACATCCTTTCCAAATCTTCTCCTTAGTCAAAGCATCTACCTTTGCATATTTGATTTTGAACCAATCGTCAAATCCCAATTTGTCTAGCCAAGGTAATTTCGTCCTTTTATCTTCATTGGTTGAGGTCCACAAGAACTCATATTCCCCAACTTTGTCTATGCTACTTCCCCCGTTACATTCATCATCAAACGGGTTACAAGATGACCAAAAAACTTCGCCAAGGGTTTTTATCTTCTCACACCAATAACTCCGAGCTACTGTGTCATCGGTGTTGCTTGAGGGAACACCTTTGCAGGAGGTCTCATTGTTGATTGGTTTTTTATCTACGGACTTTTTTTGGAGATAATGTTTTTCATAATCGAACTTCAGCTTCCTTAGTAGACCCGTATTAATGATCGCATCCCCGAATCTTACCAAATACCAATCGTTAAAGGATAGATCCCCGAACTTAACGTCGTGTTTTCTAACTCATGAAGGCATATCCATTCTTCATCCTTCATATTACCACCCCTGTTGCAATACTCACGGAAAGGATTGCATGTAGGTGATAACATCAAATAGTCCTAAATATTAAGTGTCAATTTCCCCCGATAATGCTTGTATTTTATATCATTTATATGGATTTACACTTGTTTTCCTCTATATTTCACTTTCAGGTAAATTACGAGCATTGGAGCTAAAGAGACGCGAATTTGGAGAGTTTATTGAAGTTATATCATAGTATGCTCATTTTGAAGAAGTTACGGCGTAACTCCTCTCTCACATTACGCCGTAACTAAAGTGTGGCTCAGAAAACCAACTCAACAGAAGATTACAGCGTAACTCTCCCAAAGATTACGACGTAACCAACTAGGTCAAATGATGTTCCACGCCACTGCAAGCTACGCCGTAACTATTGTCTCAATTATGGCGTAACCAAGATTTATTGAAGATACGGCGTAACTCCTTCCAGAGTTACGGCGTAACCATCATTTTTAGTGCAAAATACGAAGAATTTGATGTTACGGCGTAACTCTTATCATTAGTTACGTCGTAACCAGATCTGACCTATAAATACCCTATGAATTCCAGCATTTCAAAGCATCCCATTTCACACACAACAACAAGTGAACGTTAGTAGAAGTCGAAGGCAGATCTAGAGGAGCATACGAAGCTATCTCCTAGGGAGAAATCACTCCCCTACGATAAGCGTTAGAATTTTATCTTTTCTTTACTTTCAATTCATGTATTTCGTAATGTTAAACATTGACTCGATTGTTTTAGTTAATAAGAACGGCTAAGCACCTCAGTCTTTGGCCTAGTTATGATTCATAATTGTTTTGTTTGCGTTTACATTACTTCCGTATAATTATTTCTAATTGTATGCATGCATAATTTGTTGGTAGCTACCCTTGTTTCGGTAGTTTTGAATGTTGGTAATGGTTAGTTACTTAGGAGATATGACCAACTGACCCTAAGTAGGTAGACTGAGTGGGGAGGGTAAGATATGACCAACTGACGACCCTTTCTGCTTGTGCGATTTGACAAACTAATCACCTACCATTTGGATGAACTTAAGATGTCAGGGATGAGTGTTTAAGTTGCTAACGCCCGGGCACTCATTGTTATGAATCTAGCATGTAGCGGTACTTAATGACTTGACTTAGGGGACCAAGAACAAGCTGGACTTATGACGGGTCACTGATTTCTCGATGGGACCCTTTGGCGATAGGTTAGGACGAATCGACCAAATGATGTCCTAGCGACTTTGACCCACACAAGTAATTGGAAGTAATTAGACGTAAACACTACTAATTAGGATGAGTAATTAGGTTAGCACCCCTCTCCTCTATTGATCACAACCCTCACCTTTATTTGCTTTAGTCGTTAATTATATCGAAATCATAGTAAAATGTGTGACACCTAGACTTAGTTTAAATCCGCACACATAGCTCTTGAGACGACCTCGGTTTTACCGAAATACTACACTACACACGACCGGGTACACTGCCCGTTAGTGCATTAGGGTAGACCATAGGTATAACGAGAAATTATAAATATTACAACCTGGTCAGTAAAACCTGCATCAAGTTTTTGGCGTCGTTGCCGGGGAGTTATATTTGGATTTTTAAAAAGTCTTTCATTTTTTGTTTTAAAATTTTCTCAATTTCTCACGATCTCTTTTCAAGTTTCAGGTACCATAGAAGTTGTTAACATTAATGACCTCACTCTTGAGAAATATTTGGCGTTGACAAGAGAAGAACAAGGACCGGGGATCGCTAGGCCAATTATTGCGGAGGATGTTGATTTCGAGATAAAACCACAATTCATGAGGGAATTAAGAGCAAATCCTTTTTCTGGAAATACTTCAGAGGATGCTTACGAACACATCGAAAATGTAGAATATATTACTAGCCTGTTCAATACGCCAAGAGTTTCAAAGGATGCAGTTATGCTCAGAATTTTTCCTATCACTCTTACTGGAGCCGCAAAAAGATGGGTTAATAGATTACCAGCAGGAACAATTGATACGTGGGCCCTCCTGAAAAGATATTGTCCACCTTCTAAAGTATCAAGACAACTCACGGAAATACATAATTTTAAACAAGATGACAGTGAGACGTTGTATCAAGCCTGGGAAAGATACAACGACCTCCTCTACAAATGTCCTACGCATGATCTAAACAACCAGCAAAAGGTCAACATCTTTTACAAAGGGATCAATGTGACTACAAGACAAATGATGGACTACCAAGGACCAATTCCGGGTATGACTCTTACTCTCGCCATTGAAGCCATTCAAAAACTTGTTGATCACTCTGAAAAATGGCACGATGGAGGAAGCAACCGAAGCCTGGACAGAAATTCCGTAGGCATAGCCGCCATAACAAGCAAATTGGAAGACCTTGGAAGAGATATGAAGAAGCTCCAGGAAAATGTACATGCTATTCGAGTAGGATGTGATACATGTGGAGGAGGGAACTTGACTAGAGATTGCCCTAAGAAAAATATAAGCCCCAAGATCGAAAAGTTATGTATGGGAAGGAAAACCCATCCATCAAGGTTATGATCAAAATCCCTTTAAAGCAAAAAATTCTTCACTCGAGGAATCAATAAATAAGTATCTGGAAGAAGATAACAAGCGACAGGCCAGCAGGGACGCATTGTTCAAAAAATTTCAAGAAACAAGAGCCACACTCCTTGCTCGTCATGAGGATCTAGAAGACACCGAAAAGGAATCCGGGATGAAGGGAAATGAAATTAATAAAGACAACTCATGTGATGATAGTTTCTGTAAAGCCATATTTTCCAATAACGGAAAACCTCTCTACACCCCTTTCAGGTACGATGAAGATGAGCTTGCCAGATTCCCAAAACAAGCTATTATAAAAAGTGACGACACAAGCTTTCTGAAGGAAGAACAACATACGGAAATAGAAGCTGTTATAGAGAATGAAGTAAAGTTAAACGCCAGATGTTCAGCAGTTGTCCTGAATCAAATCCCTCTTAAGAAAAAGACCCATGAAGTTTCATTCTCCCTTGCTCTATTAATAATTTGCATAATATCAATGCCTTAGCTGACCTAGGGGCTAGTATTAGTATCATGCCATTTTCCATGTGCAAAAGATTAAATATTGGTCCAATCAAACCCCTTTGCATGACGATTGAAATGGCTAATAGAACGGTGAGCATACTTATAGGGGTAGTTGAAAATCTGCTCATCAAAATCAATAATTTTACTCTTCCTGTCGACTTTGTTATTTTAGACATGGAAGAAGATCTCGACATTCCATTGATCTTGGGCAGACCCCTTCTGGCCACCGCACGTGCAAAGATTAATGTTTTCAAAAAAATCATTACATTAAAAATCAACGATAGAAAACTTACGCTGAATATGGATGACATTGGAAAATGTCACCCTGTCGAAACTGTTTGTGTTGTCAAGAAAGGAAAAAAACAAAACTGCTCCCACCACCATCACACACAAGCATTGTACTGCTAATGATCGTAATATGCAGGGAAGGAAAATTGATGAATACAACAGTGGAAAAATACATCACGGCAACGCCTCGAAAACAAAGGAAAGCGAGTCTGAAGACGTTTGGCACGAAATTCAGAAAGTTGATTACAAGTACTTTCACAAATTAAAATACCATTGGTGCAAGGCTATCCCTGTTGGCAACGATAAAGGATATGATCTTTGGGCTTCATGTAACCCTTATGTGGACATCTGTGACGGTGGTCATGACAAAGAAAGAGTAAAAAACAACAAGTACCTATGGTCCTCAACTAATGACAAAGAAATAACATTTGAAGCTTGGGTACAGATTATGTATGGGGAAGTTAACAATGATGATAAAAGAAAATTGGACTAATCTTATCCACGTTGAAACCTCTGATAATAATCATGAAGCAACGAATAATTCAACCTCAGATCATGGGCTCATTGATCGGAAGCATTGGTATGAAACGATAAAAACCATTGATGGGGATTCTTGGGCCTCCTGCAATCCATACGATGACAAATGTAATGGGGGAAGTAGTGCAGTTAGAGTAGGAGTTAACGAATGTCTATGGAATTCAACCACTGACAATAGAAGAACCGAGATACAATGGTCGGATAGGTTGAGATTTAACGATTGGATTAAAATCAAATATGGAAAAGTGGATACTTCCACTAAGAATAAAATTTGGAAGGACTGCATGAACGAAGATAGTCCAGATGAATAGATTCCTCAAGATAAGGGTAACTTAACGAATGATGACAAAGATGACGCAAGAGAAGATTGCAAGTATGGGAATATTGATGAGTCAGTTAAGACCAATTCCAAAGATTATGACATAAAAGGAATCATGAATCACCATGAGCCACAATGTAAAGCAGAGCTAACTGACCTAGAAGATGAAGAGTATGAGCAAAGGAGGTGCAAGCTTTTTGGCATTCCATATGAAAAACCACCACGGATTGTTGTCGAAAAATATGAATTCACTAGATATCATTTGGGGCCGGACGAAAAGTTTAGCAAAATTCGGAAGATCGGGACTAAAGAGTACCTCCTCACTACTACTAATGTCGCCTGGGTCATGCATAACTTGATGAAGGATATAAAGGAAGTTGGCCATGTTCAAAGGCCGCCATAAAAGCCCCGACGCTATGAGTCTAACTTAAAGACCCGTAAATAAAGAAAAGCGCTCTTTCGGGAGACAACCCGAATTATCCCTTTCATTTTATTTTATTTCCATTTCTGTTGGGATTTGTGTTTCTAACCATTTTTGCAGGATTTCAAGAAACGTTGTTGCCACATGCTAAACGGGGACCTGATCTGTCCATAGTTACGGCGTAACTCATTCTTATGGTTACGCCGTAACATACCTTTTCTGCAGCAATCTTCTTCAGAGAATTTCCAATTACGGCGTAACCCCAGGCAATGGTTACGCCGTAGCCACACTCTTGTAGCATCTGTCAGGTTTTGCTTAATTACGGCGTAACTCCTTATGGGAGTTACGCCGTAACCATCCTCTGTAACACTTCTTTCATTTTAAACACAATATCCTTGTATTAGTTTTCAAATGAACTTTATGGGTGTGTTCCTGTAAGCCCTCACAAAACTACACTCGTCCACTTAGGACACCAAGTGGTTTAAAAGGCTTGTTGCATACACTAAATGCAACCGTGATTCCTACGAAAGTGAGTTAGGTTTTTTTTTCATTTTTCTTTTTCTTTTTTTTAGAATTATGCTTGTCGATAGGGTGATTTCAGGGATTGAAGTTTGCTTGTGGATGCTTATGCGAAGGCACGACTCTTTTTCGTGGGCCTTCTTTCTTTTTGGAGCAAATTTCAAGGAAGTTCTCGCTCTAATTCTACTTTTCTCTTCACCTTTAATTAACGCTTAGTACAAAAGAGACTTTGTACATTTCAAGTGGGGGGGACGTGAGTAGAATTATCTCTTGAACTTTATTTCGCCCTCATTTTTCTAGTGTATTTTGAAAATTTTTGACATGTTTTTCTTAGCCAAACTGGATTAGACCTTAGCCGAGCACATTATAACCCTTGATATTATATGGTGAGATTAGCCTTATCTGTTTCCAAATGTTTACCCCAAATCCACCAAATTATGAGTGTGCCGGTAGCTTGTAGACTTTAGAACTTGGCCTTTACATCATTTCGAGACCATAGACGAGGTATGTTGAGTTAGCTCGATGTATTTGGACTTTTCAGTTTAAGAAGGAAGTATTATAGGATTATCACCCAAATAGCCTACCATTGTGTGTCTATCGATTAGTCACCTCGACTTCTCAACCCCCATGTTAAACCCTTTGTTTCACTCACCTTTAGTGCAAGATACCCCCTTCTAAGCCATTCCTTTCCTTTTGTTCACCCAACATATTGTTTCGATACACCATTACACCTTAGCCTACCCTGTAGTCTTTATTTGTAATTGGGAAGTCATTATTTGCCTAAGTTCAAGTGGAAAGGTTCGCGAATCACGCTCTCATCAACGACATATCCTTAAAGATCATTGAAGTCCCCCCCCCCTAATTTCTCATATTATTCATCTCAAGTGGGGGGATGTTATGTGTAGTTATTTTGATAACGCTACGCGTCGTTAGGGTCAAAGGAACTTCCTTTTCTTGAGCAAGTTTTATAACACCCTAGGCGGTGAACCTAATCGTTGTAGTGTAGTAATTAGGGTAAGCCACGGGTATTGATATCGTTCTCTGGGGAATAGGAATGCTAGTAGGGAGTTACTACGCTAAGGTTAAGGTTGAGGAAGATTATTTTTATCTTTTATATTTTATGAAAATGGAAAGGTACGAATCTCGGGTATTGGATTTGGGGGTTGGTATTTCTACCGATTACTCTACTATTATCTAATTATCTAAACTAAGGTTGTGGGAGTCTATGTCTAATTAATGTGTGCTCGTATGATAGTTTAAAGATGTGTTTACTTAGTTTGTATTACTCCTTAATTATCTCTATTGATGGTTGAGTGTCACGTCTTATTCCTAGTTGCGTTGTGTTTCTAAAGTTGTAGGGTATCGTTTCTCCTAACTCTTTGAACTTACCAAAGGGTCTTGTCTACAAATCCACTTAGAGATTATAGACTCCTACTCTAAGGCGCTCTTGGATGGTTTAGCCTACAATCACTCGGGTAATCATACTCTAAGGTTCACAAAGATGAATCAAGCATTAAGTACACAACGAATGACCTATCGCATTACTAGATCATTAATCAACTAAGATAAGAAACAACCAATCAATATTCAATAATTAAGTTTCATACTTCCTAAGCAAACACACAAATAAATTAGCGGGACATGGAGAACATGCAAGCATACACACAAATAATCAAAGACATAATTGAATTAATGAAGCAAAGACTTATCTTGGTGTAAGATAGGGTTAAAAACCCTAAAATCTTGTACAAGACACCTTAGGTTCGGTTTTAGGTTTTACTCCAAAGACTCTCCACACAAGGCGAAAAATTCGGATTCTATATATAAGATTACAATTGCGCGGCGTCACCTTATGTTTAGTGGCGCCGTCGTGTCGCCATCATTAGGGTTTCGTCTTGGCCACGTTAACCTTGCGACGGCGTCACCTTATGTCCGTGGCGCCGTCCTCTTGACCGGCGTCGTGCGGATCGCATCTAGGCCGTGCGAGTAGCGACGGCCTACTCTTTCACAACTAGGCGCCGTCTCTTGAAAACACGAGTTTTGAGTTCGACCGTCACAATAATTCTCCGGCGGCGTCGCAAATAGCTCTGACGCCGTCGCCTTCTACATTCGGCGGTTGTGAGTGTCTCGATTTCGACTTTGGCCATTTTCTTCATATATTCGCCTTTTCGTCCAAATAAGTGCCATTCCGGCATTTTGCCTTCACGAGACCTAAAAGTGAAAAGGAGCGATATTAAGCAATAACGGATACAAAAGTGATCAAATAAGGACTTAAATGACCCTCAAAATGGTACCTTTTAAAACCTTATCAAATATCCCTACACTTGTTATTTGCTTGTCCTCAAGCAAATGTGCTTTTAGCCAATTAATTTATAAGTTAGGGGTCATTCGAGCATTAATTCAAAGCGGTCCACAACACATATAAGCCCATAAAAGTCATAACAAGCACGGAAATTACATACTAGCACCTCACATGGGGTGTTTGGATACTCACATCTCTCGGTGTATAAATGAAATATAACAATATAGGAAATGGAAGATAAACACTCATTAACGGTCCTAGTACATAGATTACCATAGGCTTGAGAATAGATCAAACCTCCATCGCTTTGGCGTAAGCACCTAGGAAAGACTATCAAAGAGGTCTTTTAAAGGGTTGTAATGTTAGGCTTACGGTAGGGAAATAAGGGTTTGGTGGGATAGGCTATTTAGTGGTGGTAAGTCAAAATCTTTATGTTAGCGCATATGAAGAATGGCGTTGCTAAGCCAAGACTCGACACTCTAAACTCTAAATAATGAAATAAACAAACATAAATTTAAAGGATAGATGTAGGATGGTAGCAGTATGTTTTTTTTTTTTTTTTTTTTTTTTTTTTCTATTTTTTTCTTTTTTTTTCTTTTCTTTTTCTATTTTTTTTTTTTTTTTTTTTTTTTTTTTTCATACACTTTTACTCTACCATCCTCTAAGATAACATCAAAATACTAGGGATTTATAAGCATATCCCTACACTTGAGTTTTATTATTCTAACACTAATTTGACCCGAATCGAAAAGATCAAAACACTTGGGGTACATTATTACGTAAACAAAGGGAATTTGAATTTAACGTTCCCTTCCGTCATTTCATAAACTTTAACTTTTCCCATGAATCCCAATCATCCCAAAGCGTATACAAAGGATATGACTCGACTTAGCAACTTATGCAAGCAACTAGATAATTGAACTAAGGGTTTAGGGTGATAACAAACATTTGCACTAAAAGTGAGTGCATAAGGGGTAGGCTAAAGCGATTTGGGTGTATATTTGGGGTGGGGTGTAAACAATGCTCTTCATTGATATTCGGAAAAACCGAAATATCACGAGAACATGAAAAGGATAGGCTACGAGGGGTTAACTAGGGGTATCGTGTACTAAAGATGAGTACAACGCAAAGGGTGTGGGGAATTACTCAACCGATGTGGAAGAAGTAATTATATTACGGTGTCAAACAAGGGTTATCCTAATGCCTCTTATCATTTAGTTATTCCTAACTACACAAGTGTAGCCTCACTTGCGATCTCGGAATGCATCACAAAACAAGTTCTAGAATCTAATATACTACGGTTCACACTCTAAGCATTAAAGATGAATGCTTTAATTCCTACTAATCTAAGGCGATCCTCGCATTTTGGGTGGAATTTGGGTGGTAAGGGTTTTGTGCTAGTCATATAACTTCCTATCCATGAGGCGCTTTTGTTAAGACTAATGGCCCACTCCTATATGTCATGAAAAATTTTAAATTTGGTGCCAAAATTACCCTAACCGACATTTTCTCATGGTTTATTACACAATCACAATTGGACAAAGCAAATAGTCAAGGATAAGCATAGTTTCAAAGTTCCGTTTATTTTCCTCCCTACACTTAAAGCGAACATTGTCCCCAATGTTCCCGAAAATATCAAAGTTATGATAAAGAAGGTAATTAAAAGCGAAAAAACTAATACTCCCCGATTAGCTCGGTAGGATCCGTGTAAAGTGGTGGTTAAATTCTTTTCAAGAAGAATTATTGCGTGAAAAGCTCCTTCCAATCTTATGTAACTTCTTCTTGACAAACTAAACACGCACACTTGAAGAAAACAAAGCGAAACCTTCGCGTAAAATCGGTGGTAATAATATATATAAGACTCGATTTAAACTAGGATATAATGCTTGTGGAATGGATGTTTACGAATTTCTAAGAAAATTAAGACACGGAAAATTCCAAAAATTTATAAGTAGCTCGAAAAGCGAGAAAAAGTAATCGATGTTTTACTCCTTCACGGCGCGTCGGTTGCAATCTGACGCCGTCGGTTATCTGACAAAAAGCGGTGCGATTTTACGGAAAAATTTACGGAAAATTTACATCTTTAGAATCGGAAAATTTACGCAAAACATTCATTATGACTCGATACAAGCATTTGACTCGAACAAACAAACATATATATCTTTTAATTAATTGTTATTCTCATGTTTACGTTTCTTTTGAAAGCGTGTGTAATCCTCCTACACTTATCCCTTATGTAAAATACCTTTATATGTAATTAAGGCGAAGTTAAAAACAAAATAAAGCATTTTACAAATTTAAACATGAGGATAAACAATTAATAAAAGATATATGACACTAACAAGCAAACAATTAAGCATGGGTTGCCTCCCGAAGCGCTTTTCTTTATTTAAGAGTCTTGTAGCTAGACTCGTAGTCGTGCTCCTACGTGCCGATATCGTAAGTCTATCCTCAACAATGTCGTAAGGATCAAACTTATCATTCAAGTTCCTAGTAGTACGTTCGGTTAAATATGCCTTTTCAAACATCTCACCATCGGGATCATAGATTTGTATCCTAATGTGCCACCTTCCATTACCATCACTAGGCGGTCTATTCCAATTCCACATGTGTTCGGTTCTCAACTATCCACTTATTCATGACAAGGTTAACGGGCAAGCTTCCTAGGAACTCGGTCATCTTCCTAAATACTAAGGCGTCCTCGAGCGGGTTCACTTCTATATCCCTAGCCAATTCTTGTTCTTGGAAAGTTCTTTGCACTAGCAAAGGCCTTATCTAGGTAAAAAGGTCTTTGGGGGCCTATGATGTTCTTCTCAATCCAAGGTCCATATCGAGAAGGCTCTCTATCCAACCCTATCTCTTGTGGGATTTCCTCATCCTTATAGTATGTATGTTTTTAACATCGTAAGCGGACCTAGCACTCCCTCTCCTACCACTATTTTGGACATCTTACAATCGATGATGGCACTAGCGGTAGCTAAAATCCTCTTCCAACTAGTAATGGGCATGTCGGGTCCTTATTCATGTCGAGTACATGAAAGTCGGCCAAAGAGTCAACTCTCCTACATGTACTACCATGTCCTTTATTATTCCAACGGACGTGCTATACTACCGTCCGCTAATCCTAAGATAGTTTCCGTTGGTTCAATTTTACCTAGGTTGAGGCTTCTATGAAGGGACAACGGGCGAGATTGATGCATGATCTAAATCGGCTAAAGCATCGAGTGGCTTGGAAGTTCCAAGTCTACGGAAGAGTGAATAGCCGGGATCATCTAACTTCTTAGGTAAGTTGTTTCGCACAAAGCGGACCCATGTTTCCCAAGCCTAAGTTCTAACTCATATTTTTCTTTTAAAGCATTATAATAAGGTGCATGAGCTAAGACTTCAAGAATTGGTTTCTCTTGATAGAGTTCCTTGTACTCCTCCTCTAAACTAGGTTTGGATTCTTGGTGACGGGTTTCTCGGGAGTAGGCTTTACCAAAGGTGCGGGCCTTGGTATCTCTTGGATGACTTGGAACCCTTTTGATAGCATTTACCGAATGAACCGTTGGGTGAGAGGGACATGGATGTGCACTTTCCCATGGTGAGCTGGAATGTGAAGTCGATGCAATCGAATTCACTTTTGGGTTCTTAATGGTATCACTTGGGAGTGCTCAACTTCCCGCTCATTGAAGGCTTTTAAGAGGGCATCAAGCTTGGTTGTCATCTCGCTCTGTTTTTGCTTAAAATCGGCTTCAAGCTTATTCAATCGAGTTTCTTGGGATGACAAAATCTAGATGCAATTGCTTCAAGATTAGTGGGGTTCGGTATAAGAAGAATTGAACCTATTAGGCGAACTAGATGAACTTTGGGGTGTGCTTGAGTTTTGGTTCCACTTAAGATTAGGGTGATTTTTCCATGAGGGTTGTATGAGTTTCCTAAGTTGTTTTGTTCGGGTTTGAAAGTGTACCACTTCTCTCCCGCTCCGTCGTGCGTATGGGCGTAGTCATAAAAGCTTGTTCGGAGAGCCTTGGCGATCACGAGTGTCATGGGGACCCTTGCATAACTCACAAGGTAGAGTGATTTGATTCACTTGTCGTGAGGACTTAGGATTTTGTAGGAACTCATGAGGAATTTAACTTGATCTTCAAGTTCGATCATCCTACGGTCGGGAGGAGGCAAGGAGATTGCCTTGGCGGTTTGGGCGGCTCACGGGGTCATCCCAACTTTCGTTGTCATAGAGGCAAGGTCCTCTATTATTTCCCATGATTCTTCTGCGGTGAGATCACTAAGTTTTCCACCGGCCGCTTGGTCAATGGATCGCTTAGTGGGAAAGTTGACATGATCATAAAAGATTTGGACTTGGAGCCAAAGATCAATGCCGTGATGAGGACTTTATGAAGTAAGTCCTTGAATCGGGTCCATGCTTCGTAGAGAGATTCACCTTGGCGTTGTTGGAACATCAAGATGTCATTCCTAAGCTTAGTGGTTCTCCCGGTGGGAAAAATTGAGCAAGGCGAGTAAGATCATCCCAACTTGAGATGGGCCGGCGGGAAGTCGCTCAAGCCAATTACTAGCTTGGTCCCGTGAGAGAATTGGAAGAGGCGGCAGCGTGGTCTCCCGAGTAGTAGCATCAAGGTCGATGGAATCGGCGATTTTGAGAAATCCTCGGATCTTGATTTGGATCTTGAACGAAGTCCATGGAATCACATCCGTTTTGCACCAACCGGATGGTGTCGGATCGCGAGGCCGTAGTTTGGGCTTGGTCGGGAAGCTCAATGGTGTTCCTATAGCCTAAGTGGCTTGGTCTTGAGTATTCACCAAAGTACGGGCTCTTGGCGGGTCATTTGGTGGTATGTTGATGAATGGTAGTGGGTTATCACCTTCCATGATGAAAAGTGATGAGGTTACGAACAAAGGTTACGAAGAAGGGGATAGACTAAGAGAAATCTAAAATGAGAAAAAAGTTTACTTGATAGGAATCAAGCAAAGAAACCTAAGCGAGGTGGACTACTAACTAGCTATTCTATTCCCGGCGGCGCAAAAACTTGATAACGCTACGCGCGTCGTTCGGGGTCAAAGGAACTTCCTTTTCTTGAGCAAGTTTTATAACACCTAGGCGATGAACCTAATCGTTGTAGTGTAGTAATTAGGGTAAGCCACGGGTATTGATATCGTTCTCTGGGGAATAGGAATGCTAGTAGGGAGTTACTACGCTAAGGTTAAGGTTGAGGAAGATTATTTTTATCTTTTATATTTTATGAAAATGGAAAGGTACGAATCTCGGGTATTGGATTTGGGGGTTGGTATTTCTACGATTACTCTACTATTATCTAATTATCTAAACTAAGGTTGTGGGAGTCTATGTCTAATTAATGTGTGCTCGTATGATAGTTTAAAGATGTGTTTACTTAGTTTGTATTACTCCTTAATTATCTCCTATTGATGGTTGAGTGTCACGTCTTATTCCTAGTTGCGTTGTGTTTCTAAAGTTGTAGGGTGTCGTTTCTCCTAACTCTTTGAACTTACCAAAGGGTCTTGTCTACAAATCCACTTAGAGATTATAGACTCCTACTCTAAGGCGCTCTTGGATGGTTTAGCCTACAATCACTCGGTAATCATACTCTAAGGTTCACAAAGATGAATCAAGCATTAAGTACACAACGAATGACCTATCGCATTACTAGATCATTAATCAACTAAGATAAGAAACAACCAATCAATATTCAATAATTAAGTTTCATACTTCCTAAGCAAACACACAAATAAATTAGCGGGACATGGAGAACATGCAAGCATACACACAAATAATCAAAGACATAATTGAATTAATGAAGCAAAGACTTATCTTGGTGTAAGATAGGGTTAAAAACCTAAAATCTTGTACAAGACACCTTAGGTTCGGTTTAGGTTTTACTCAAAGACTCTCCACACAAAGGCGAAAAATTCGGATTCTATATATAAGATTACAATTGCGGCGGCGTCACCTTATGTTTAGTGGCGCCGTCGTGTCGCCGCTCATTAGGGTTTCGTCTTGGCCACGTTAACCTTGCGACGGCGTCACCTTATGTCCGTGGCCGTCCTCTTGACTTCGGCGTCGTGCGGATCGCATCTAGGCCGTGCGAGTAGCGACGGCCTACTCTTTCACAACTAGGCGCCGTCTCTTGAAAACACGAGTTTTGAGTTCGACCGTCACAATAATTCTCCGGCGGCGTCGCAAATAGCTCTGACGCCGTCGCCTTCTACATTCAAACAATTGTGAGTGTCTCGATTTCGACTTTGGCCATTTTCTTCATATATTCGCGCCTTTTCGTCCAAATAAGTGCCATTCCGACATTTTGCCTTCACGAGACCTAAAAGTGAAAAGGGCGATATTAAGCAATAACGGATACAAAAGTGATCAAATAAAGACTTAAATGACCCCTCAAAATGGTACCTTTTAAAACCTTGTCAATGATGTGATTCGAAAAAAAATAGTTATTCTTATTTAGTGATTGTAAAAGTGCAATGTTATAAGCACTATTTGTAACATATTGGTTTTCACAAACACACAAACAATCAATACTTATGGGGCGTACAATATGATGAGTTTAGAGAGAGAAAGTGTAAGATAGGAGCCTTTCTAGAGAGAGAAAGTAAACAAAAGAAAGAAGGTTAGATTAAGTGAAAGGTCCAACCCTCTACCTTGGGAGGTAGAGGGTATTAATAGTTACATACTAAACGTCCTCCTTCGGACTGTGGATCAGGCATACAGTGGGTAAAGACTCGTCCGTCCTCCACGGTGTTGCACTAAACTAAATAACTAACTAGCTAAATAACTAAACAACTAGTAAATAACGATATGTCTACGAGCTAACTTATGCTAGATTATATTTGGGGTGACCGACACTTCATTATGGAATTTCCAATTCCTAACAATCTCCCCTTAAGGGAGGCCACCCCATGATTTACATTTTGCATCCTAGCATTCTATTTTATCTTCAGTCTTGAGCTCGTAGACTTGAATTCTTCAACTTCTGCATCTTTGTGCTTTAGCAGTGATTCTTTAAAGTCCGATTACTTTGTACTTTAAGTGGAGGTCTTTGATCTGATCCACATCTTGATGATCTTCGAGCTTTCTTTGAGATCATCAACCACAGTAAATCTCTGGATCACCCTTTGTTATGTTGCCATCATGTGATGTTGTGACTTTTGGACCGACATGCTCACACTTTTGAATCATGACATCTTTCCATCAGAGTAGCGGAAGCTTTACTGGTTCGTGATATTTGCAGCAGCGTAGCAGAAGTATAGTATAAAATATCAGAGCCGGGTTATGTAGATATGCACAAGTCATGATTTCTTTAATTAAGTGTGGATCTTTGTGAGCATGCGGCTTTGGATTGACTTCTCAATTCGATCACCGCAACCGTCAAATGTACCGCAAAAATAGTTAGCAATAAAACACACGAAAGTGTCTTTGATCACTTCGTTGAATTGAGTACACGACCCACGGTTCCCGTTGATCGGTACAAGTATTGCTGTGATCGGTATAATTTGAAGAATCTCCTTGACGGGGTTTCGCAATTGTTCTAGCCGTTCTCAAGCTGGAGCGTCTCAAAGAAGACAACACGGAGTGAGTGAACCCGGTAATTGAGATTCAGCGATTGATGAAAAATTGATTTGAAAACAATCGTGTATTGCTTGAAGAAAGAGTTTTGCAATCTGACGAAGGTTTTATGAGAAAGATCAATTTTCAATCATAAATACTTTTGTATTTGAAAGAGTACACATTCGATGTGCTAGAAAAGAAGAGATTCGCACATCGAGCGGTTTTCCAAAAGTATTTTTCAATCGAGATACTTTTTGTATTTGAAAGTGAATACACATTCGATGTGCTAGAGAAAAGAAAATTTGCACATCGAACGGTTTTTCCAAAAGTATTCTTCAATTCATTTCCTGGACCAAGGTTGATTCACGAGTGAATCACCCCATCGTTTCTATCCAGTTGTCACAAGTTAGATCTTTAGAAAAGATCTCACATATCACCCACCAAGAGCTTGTTTGATGTTGGCTCTAGAAGGATTTCCATCTTCATCGTGAATACTTTTACATATCACTCGGATGTTCTGGCAATACCACAAGGATAATGCGTAGGACTCTTAAAATATTCTTACTTTCCATATTGTGTGAAACAACAAATCTTCATTAATTTTTTGTCCTAATGAGATTTTGAGGATGATCTCTTGGCTCTAGACTCAATAGTGCACATTTGGTTCCTATGCCGGAGACTATGGAGAGGGTCTCCTTCTTCAATATCAACAATCTCTAAGAGAAAGTCGATAGATTATGTAGGTTCCCTGTGAGAATGAAACAAGCCCTTTTAAGAGGAACTTGAGTAGCTTGGGAAGTTTAGTGCAGTGCGTCACTAGGTCCATGACGTCTTGTCTTCAATACCAGTGTCACCTTAGTAACCACCAGTAGCATATGTATTGAACCGGTTTACGCCCTAAGGTTGAATTAATGGAGGCTATTTCTTTTCACCCTTTTCACATTCAATTGTTTTCATTCTTCAACCCCTTGATTGCTTACCGAGACTTCATTACTAGAACCTTGTTGGGTTTATTCGGTTCTAGCTCTATCTCGATCCACACTCTTCCCATATTCTCATTTTCTCCTTTTTCATCATACCTAAGGACTCTACACTATCTAGTGGATTGTCCATGGGTAGATCCCTCCGGCTCTGGCGAGATCGTGGGAAGGAATACCTAACCTAACCATCCTTATAACACCATGCATAAAGTAAATTGGTCGGTCTTTTGGTATTGTTCTTTCCTTCTTGAAACCAATTGAAAAATCATTTGGAAAAATCAATCAAGGTACTTGTTATATAAAATCAAAGCATTTTATACCTTAATTGTTTTGATCATTTAGAAATGCTCCCCCTCAACATGTGCATATGATTTTGAAATTGTTTAGCACATGGAGGCAAGAGTTCTTTGAAATAATTTCTTGATCACAATTTCCGTGGAAAAATCCATTTGATTTTCTTGGTAAATTCTCCCCCTCAAAATGTGCATTGGTTATTTGAAATCATTTTACACATAGAGGAAAGAGGTTTTTGAAGTACTTCCACGATTGCCAATAGAAACCATTCGCTCCCCCTCAATATGTGCATCGATATACGAAAAAGAGTTTAGCACATATTAGAGAGAACTTGCACTTTGAATTAAAATGATCATCTTTTATCAGATTTCATATTTAAATCACATTTTCTCCTCCGATCAAAAATATCAAACCCTTTGAGATTTTGGATCCCAAGTATTTAAATAGTTTTAGAAGACTTGGGAGAAAATATGCATGGTTTAAATTCTCTTCTGGTTTTTGGTTAAATGCTCCTCCTCAATCATGTGCATCATGTATTTGAAATCGTTTGGCACATGAAGGAATGAGTGCTTTTGAAACAATCACCCTTTAAAACCGATTTGAGATTTAAATCACGATCTCTCCCCCGATCAAAAATTTCAAACCTTTTGAGATTTATGATCCCAATTGATTTAAATCATTTTAGAAATGTTTTGGTAAAGACGTGGCCTGATTTAATATAGAAAGATGACTGAAATGGATCAATTTAAGACATTTAAAGATTGTTAGTGTCAGGTATGAAAGTTTTAAGAGATCTTTAAGTAAAATAAAACAATTTTATAATCAAACAAGAACAGAAAAAATTTCATTTTGAAAGATCTTTGAGTATTAAAGAAAATCATACCATGACATAACATTAAATCTTTAGATCACCACATTATATTGTACAAAACGGACTTTTATGAAGAAATATCGTTTGAAAATATTTTATTTTAAATCACTCTCCCCCTCAATCGATGACCGTAGTCGTTGATTGAGTGACTTAAGATTTGATAAAATGAAGTCCGGTGATTTCTAAAATTTAGACCAATTTATTTTCAAACAAATATTTTTCTATTTTCAAAACAATATTTTCAGAATTGTTTTAAAATGGTATCATTCACTACTTTTCCTGCACAAGATAGGTTAGGTGGTTGAGTCGCATACATTGTTCTTTGTAAAGGTTGGAAGAAAACCATCTGCTGATGCAGTGAGACCTCTGAAGTTGCATCTATCGTGCCAACTATCCATAGAGAGATCTAATTAAGCTATGTTTCTTCTTTGTCGACCCAAGAGATAGTTACCCTTTCCATTCGGCATCCAATCATCTTCATTAGTGGGATCCGGATCGGGAACATTCTTATGAACCATGATATCTGCATATGTTAGTCAACATACATACAAATATATGGTGGTCGACATCACCCAAACAACAATCGACTAATAAAAGTCAATCCAACATGTCAATCAGATCATATAAGGCATGGGATTTATGTGTTCATCAAACTCTAATCATCTAATCCTAACAATCATATCCTAAATTCCAAGTCCTTCAACATAGGTAAATATCTTTTTTTGATAAGCACGTAGGATGATTAAGAAAGCCCGTTAGATGATATAGATTTGAAAACATTCTCCCCCTCAATCAATGACTCATTTTTGAATAGTTAAAAGCGCTGAAGTCATTGATTGAGTTTTCAAATTTTACGAAAACTCTGAATCTGATTGATTTTCAAGCAACTCATTTTCCACCAATTTTTTTGAATACAAATAATATTTTTCTGAAGAATTTTAGACGGAAAAACATTTGTGTAGGAACAGCAGTCCTTCGACATACTTTCCTCATTTTGATTTAGGATAAGTGCACGAAATTTTAGAAAATTTGTTTAGCGCATCACTTTCCTTCTTTGAAGAGCGGGTTGCTATCTGAAATAATAGCAAACCATGGTTTAAGCACGGGTTACAGTCAGAAGTAACTGCAAGCCATATTTTGAAACATGTTTAGAAAGAAATATTTACACCTCCTGCTCGAACTTCATCTAAAGTCCCGTGACATTATTAAATGACATTTCTAAGAACTTAGATGTTATCGATACCAGGAGACATGTCTTGAGAAAACAATATTTTTGGTATTTTTAAATTTTATGATTTTTATGGGTTTTTTTTTTTTTTTTACTTATCCATAAATATATACAAAGAGGATGATATAGTTTAAGAAGGATGATGATACGAGTACCGAGATAAGGATATCGTACATCACTTTGTAGAAGATAGAAGTCATCATCTCTTAAACTTTCACCACCAAAGCTTTCGAGGCTCTTAAATCGTTGTCAGAACTTGAGCCTTCTGAAAGTGAGACTTTGGTAGCTTCCCCCCAAACCAACAAACTAAGAATAAAGACCATTTCCTCAAGAAGTAGAAATGAAGAAGAACGGTCTCATTAAATGAAGCTCAGCCCCCCTAAGAACACGAGAACACCGAAGTAACAAGTTGAAACATTGATCGTCTCCGTAGTTATCAAATCCGGAATAACTGATTAAGTCCGATCACATGAACCTGTTGTGCGTCCCCGATGTACACATTACTCTTCGAGATTGACCAGTTGTCTATTCAGGGGAACAATACATCAACATCTTCATTTTACCAAGTGCATTCGGTTATCTTCCATATAACCACTCAACCCATAATGTACACAAGTACCCGGCAAGAGTAGAGATGATGACATCCAAGTAACATGTTGAGTCATCGATTATTTACTGCGGATGTAAGCTCGGAATATCCGATTAAGCTCGATCATGTTTGATGTCAACTCGAATTCGATTAAGCTCGATCATGTGAATATGTTGTGCGACCACGATGTACATATCTCTCCACGATGGTTGCGATCTTAACGGAATCATCATTACATTGTGTACATGAAGCACTAACCGGAAGCACTTTATCATAAATCATATAGAAGATGTCGATCAGCAATATCATCTCACGTTCCAAATATTCCTCTCATATTTCTTCCTACTAAAGGCTGATTTAACACATACCAAAAGTATCCAGAGACCACTTCCCCCCAAATGGTTGGAATAATACATCCTTCCCCCAAATAGTTGGAATAATACATCCTTCCCCCAAATAGTTGGAATAGCACACTAAAGGCTACGAGTTAAACACTGAGTTTCTCTACGGTTATGACATTTGTCTTTCCCGGGATTACTTCAATAGAGAAGAAGTATTAAGTTCATCACGTGTACTCTGTGTGTGTTTAGATGTATGTCTCCTTCCCCCTTGCTGGTTTTCATACCTCAGAATCAGCAACACATTGTACATACAAAATATTCTTGAAATAGAGAAGAACAAAAATTAGCTCAAATGAATCATGTGAGAATCAACTGCTACAAAAACTCTCTCTGACTATCTTTATCAACCCATATGTAGACAATTTGAAGTGACCACTGTTGAAGAAAACCAGATATACCAAACTTGAACCTAAAGTCGAATTCACCACATTTGTATCTTAAGCTTGCACTTAATGATGGAAGAACGGTGTCGAGAATCTATGCATCAAGCAAATCTCTAAGTACACACTACTCAAAAAAAAAGTATGAGACAAGTCTTCAACTCAAATTCTTAAGCAAATCTCATCGTCGGTCTTTAACCATTCACCTCGACTGTTGGTAACTAGATAAACCAAGTCTTCAACTCAAATTCTTAAGCCCGAGCAAGTTATCAAATAAGATCACGCCTTTGTGAAAGTCAACTTCAATCTCAAATAAGAGATAAACGATTAACTCCGAAGTAATCAACTTGTGTAAAATGCCCAACATGTGAATAAACATACAATCGGATGTACATTGACCCACTGAATGAACCGGAACAAATGATTCCTCAACATCAATGCATTCTTCCTAAAGATATACATATAAAGACTGTTCTAGAAGATTCACCAATAATGTCTTCAAGCGGATGAGGTAGTCATTTTCCTTAATGTTCATGTGGTTGATTTACATAGTGCACAATAATCCGTGAAGATTTGGCAAAGGGATACCAAAGAGCGGATCATTATTCATTAGTGCAACTACAATGATAGTCATTAACAACGCCTTGAGGAATAACTGGAGATTGGGCTTCTTGAGTAGTCTGAGTTGTACTTCTTAGATGGTGCATCTTGATCAATGGAAATTGAAGAAGGTGAACCAGTTGAATCCCCCAATGAATCCCAAACAATAAATCTCAGTTATCCTTAGTAAGTGAAACATTAGGCGTATGACCATTATACAAATATCCATCAACATGTAGATCCACTTACCCCCTTCAAAAGTTGCATATGATGTTGCTAATGCCATTTTTGATTTGAGCAAGTGAGTAAGAATACAATCACCGGTAAGTAGATCCATTTGATAACTGTTATTTTATTCACACTTATCCCCAAAAATTGCATCTGAAGTTGCCATTTTTGATTTGCACAAGTGAATTAGAATATATACCAATGAACGTAGATCCACTTGAGGATTGAATGAGCATAGGAGAAACATGAAGCTTGTTGATGAAGAATGTCGATGATAATGGTCATGTACAAGAAGATTTCTCTTCTTCTGAAGATAAAGCGCACTGAAGTGTACACCTTTATTTTCTTTGAGGAATGAGGACTGAAGAGTTATCTGCAGACGCCATAGTGTTGAAGAACAAGGCCTGAACTAATGTGAATAGACGTCATAGCAGATTGAATATCAAGGTTGAGTTACTTGAACCCGTGAGTTATGAGATATCAATCCATTTTTTATCCATACTTTAAGCCAGTCCATGTAGTGAAGGATCGAAGTATCTGCGACTGAGTAAGGAATACATGCACTAACATTACAAGCTTGATTGCATATATATTGGTTAGTGACATTAGTATCCAAACCCTTTGGGGTTGCACGGTCAACCTTGATTTTGCCATCGGTGCGACTTTACGGTAGGTATCCACCTAAGTCCAACATCCTTAAACATTCTACCAGACGGTATCCACTTATGAAAGGGTCTAGGATTGTTGATATTCTTATGCACGTGGAAGACTTATCGTTATTCCTAGACTCCAAAGATTTAGCAGTTGGGATCCATCTAGGCGAAGTTTTAGGTTTGTTTTGCATCATAACATGTTGAACCTTAGCCATGTTAGTAGCCTTAGTGGATTGTACCTTAGCATGTGAATGAGGAAAATGTTTCTTATTTGGAAAAGACTCAGAATTTCTAATTTCATTTTCTACATGCTTAGCATTCTTCTTCATATAACTACTCTTAGATGCAAGCCAACCCCTAGTCTTTTGAGTGTTCCTAGGTAATGGTTTACTACTACTAGCAGTGCCTTGAAATCTCGTGAAATTCATCACCCTAGGTATTGCACCTAAAATTCCGTCTTTTCGAATCGTGCCTTTTCCTAGCTTCTTCTAGATAATAGTTCTTCCACAAGTCATTCATATCATATGAATTACGGGTTTTAATGCTTGGTTTTGACAACTTTGTTTCGAACTAATCCTAGAGTCTTTGGGGTAGAAGTGGCTACTTGTTGAGGGTTAATGGAGCTAGAAGCCTTATTCTTAGGTAACTCGGTGAAGTATTTGGTTTGACAAAACTTGTTTCTCATCAACTTGGGAGGCAAACCGTGTTTTGAAAATTTTGGACTTTCGGATATAAGCGCAGAGAGGTGCCTAACAACGGACCGGTTTCTAATGGGATGAAACCGGTTTCCCCAAAGTTGATGGTTTTGTAAACTTAGTGTTCACACTTTTCCCTGATTTTCCTAAGCTCATTCTTTAAGGCAACAATAGCGAAACTCTTTTCACGAAGTTGAGCTTTGAGTTCATCAATTTTGCTATCAAAGAGTTTGTTTGTTCCATTGACTTAGTTCTAGTTTCTTTGTGAGTCACTTAGTTCTATGTGATGTTTTCTCAAAGACTCATTTCCTTTAGTAATTTGGCCACACAAACCGCTAATTCATCATTTCTCATTTGAATATCATCAATAGCATTAACATCGTAATTACTTGTAACCAAATTACTTTTCACATGCATATCGAAATATGTTTCTTCAAATTGTTGATAGTCGAGTTTTGGCATGGTGAGCTTTTAAATTGTTTATTTCAAAAATTCATGAAATTCGAAATTCGGATTTTTACATGATTTCTTAGTTTGAAAACTTTCCTCCTTTCTTTGTATTGCAATTTCAAGTGAAATGCAATGTTTTCAAGTTTTGAGAATTTGTTTGAAAGTTCATCAAAACCTTTTATCAACCATATCATTTGTTTTGAAACAATTAGACTCGGCCTCAACCAGGAACATTTATCATAATCATGTTCGACATTAAGATCGGTATGTTTAGGTACATTAGTGATGCACTATGTTGAACAGTTAAGGGTACCTCATCACATGACACATGTTCATTTATTTGTTTGTTATCTGCATCCACATCATGTGTAACAAGAGTCACTGAACTACTGGTTGTTTCAAGCTTATCTGCCTCTGAGCCTATGTATTCAGTACCAACTGATCCATCATCTGGAGCTTTACCCATCTTAGCACTACAATTTCTTGATTGCACTTGACATTCATTCACCAGACATTCATTCACCTTTCTGATTTCTGGATCCACATCTTGTCTGACATTAGTTACTGAACAATTTGTTACATCAATCTTTGTTGTCTCTGTTATTCTGCATTTAGCAACATCCGATCTTTCAACTGATACATTACCCGACTCATCACAACTATCTCTCAACCGTAACCGACACTCATCCACTTTTTCATCTTTTGAATAACTTCCTCAATATACTTCTCCACATTATCCATGAGTTGGATAAGTATCTCTATGAACACACTAATTTCCATTCCAGTGTGTCTCTAAAAAGACATTTCAGTGTAGATCACTTGAAGTGCAGCACTGGAACTATCCTTTTGAACCTTTTCTTTATCAAGTTGTTGTTCCAATTGTTCTAAGTTCAATAGTAATGTTCCCGTTAATGTGGATAAGTCTTTACGTAAAAGGGCATTGCATGTTCGTTCCATTCCTATCGGTGTGAGTAGCATAAGGTGTGAGTGAAGTTGTTGATAAGGTTCAATGCTACTTTCCTTTTGCATGGCATTCTGTAGTCTAAACAGGTGCAATTCTCTCTCTTGTGAACATGAGCACCAAGAATCCATTTTAGCATTATCCGACTCAAACACGATATTCTGTTGTACATTGTTGGGTATGTTCAGCTCATTGATCACGTCGTATAAACTGAGTATCTTAGATAAAACTGAATCTGAATCGTTAGGCATGATGTTGACGTGCACGGTATTTTACAAATCTATTATTTAAACCGAGAAATAGAATCTTTCGCGGGATTTTATAAAATCAAGAAGAAATCGTTAAGCAATGACCAATAGAACGTATTAAGATGACTGATGGATCGACACAATGATAGACAATTGTGTGTTAGGACTTATGATTGTTTATTGGATTAGCTGAGATGTTGTTTTGTTGAGATTTGGATTGGTTGTTGCACGATTCTCCCGAGAAATTTAGGTCTAAAAACTTAAAACCTCAATAACTTCTGTTCGGAGCGGATTTAGGCCTTGAAGGTTGACCCTAGTTTATTCGGCATGCCATTCTCCTCGTTCTCACGGTATTTTTGATGGGTAGAACGCTGAAATCGGAGTTACGGTTCAAAAGTTATGGCCGTTTGAAGTTTTGACGTAAAGAGTCAAGTTTGGTCAAACTACAAGTTGCTAGACTGACAAGTTGCTAGACTGACAAGTTGCTAGACAGACAAGTTGCTAGACTGACAAGTTTCTAGACCGACAAGTTGCCGACAAGTTGCTAGACCGACAAGTTGCTGACAAGTTGCTACGGACAAGTTGCTAGACCGACAAGTTGCTAGACCGACAAGTTGCTAGAGCGGATACATCGAAGTTGCGGACAAACCTCTGAAGCGGAGAATAAGTGACAAACCTCTTCCAAGAAACTCTTCAAAAACTAAGCTTTTCTAATCCAAAAACACTATAACCAAGATGAATTAAGCCTTCCAAACCAAAACCTAAGCACTTATAATGAATCTAAGCACAAAAGTACTATCAAAATCCAAATTTTAACACAAGAGATGATCCAAATGATTCTAACCACTCTAAACTCATTCAAATCCAAAAACCTTATGAAAACCACTAGAAATCCAAGAACATGAAAGATGAGTGATCAAACCATGGCTCTTGATACCAATTGTAACATATTGATTTTCACAAACACACAAACAATCAATACTTATGGGGCGTACAATATGATGAGTTTAGAGAGAGAAAGTGTAAGATGGGAGCCTTTCTAGAGAGAGAAAGTAAACAAAAGAAAGAAGGTTAGATTAAGTGAAAGGTCCAACCCTCTACCTTGGGAGGTAGAGGTATTAATAGTTACATACTAAGCGTCCTCCTTGGATGTGGATCGGGCATACTGATGGGTAAAGACCGTCCAGTCCTCCATGGTGTTGCACTAAACTAAATAACTAACTAGCTAAATAACTAAACAACTAGTAAATAACGATATGTCTACGAGCTAACTTATGCTAGATTATATTTGGGGTGACCGACACTTCATTATGGAATTTCCAATTTCTAACACTGTTGTTATGAGCTTAATATAGATTTAGTATCGAGGAGGCCACCTCGGTCACATTTGAAGAATGAAGTTGGAAGTGTGCCCATCATGACGTCCTCTAATGGTACATCTACCTGGTTATATCATGATCCGGTTTTTTGACCTCGAAACTGGAACTTTGGGCGAACGGTAAGTGGTGATGACTTGGTTATAGATTTAAACTATTTGCTTGATTTTATTTTACACCAATTTTATCCCATGTCTTATCCTACCCTTAGTCATGAAGCGTGTCTAGGTGATGCAGCGAGCAATCTTTGGTGTCTTGGCCATGGATTTGGTCATGTATCATTGATTTTGTCCACTTTGCCGTGACATGTTAGTAATGATAAATCGCCTTAACCTTTGTCGTGTCTACCCATATTGCCTTGAGAATTGTTTAGTCCTTAACTCCGATGGTGGAGATTTGTGTAACCGCCAAGCTTATGATAGAATACATGCTATGTTTGTGCAATAAGTGATCACCCGAAATTGACACTTAGAATAGTTGAGAGATTTGAGTGTTTTGTCCCTATTTTGTGAGGTGTTCGGCTTTTTTTATTCTAGCATAAGGATTTGTAAACTTATATTTTCCGGGTAATGGGAGATATCTTTTAGGAATCTATCTAATAAGGTCTACTTGAGGGCAAGTAGAGTTCAAGTGTGGGGATATTTGATAACATCAAATAGTCCTGAATATTAAGTGTCAGTTTCCCCCGATAATGCTCGTATTTTATATCATTTATATGGATTTACGCTTGTTTTCCTCTATATTTCACTTTCAGGTAAATTACGAGCATTGGAGCTAAAGAGACGCGGATTTTGAGATATTATTGAAGTTATATCATAGTATGCTCATTTTGAAGAACTTACGGCATAACTCCTCTATCACATTACGCCGTAACTAAAGCGTGGATCAGATAACCAACTCAACAGAAGATTACGGCGTAACTCTCCCAAAGATTACGCCATAACCAACTAGGTCAAATGAGGTTTCGCGCCGCTGCAAGCTACGCCGTAAATATTGTCTCAATTACGGCGTAAACAAGATTTATTGAAGATACGGCGTAACTCCTTCCAGAGTTACGCCGTAACCAACATTTTTAGTGCAAAATACGAAGAATTGGATGTTACGGTGTAACTCTTATCATTAGTTACGCCGTAACCAGATCTGACCTATAAATACCCCACGAATTCCAGCATTTCAAAGCATCCCATTTCACACACAACACCAAGTAAACATGAGTAGAAGTCAAAGGCAGATCAAGAGGAGCATACGGAGCTATCTCCAAGGGAGAAATCACTCCCCTACGATAAGCATTAGCATTTTATCTTTTCTTTACTTTCAATTCATGTATTTTGTAATGTTAAACATTGAATCGATTGTTTTAGTTAATATGGCTAAGCACCTCGTGTCTTGGCCTAATTATGATTCTTTAATTGTTTTGTTTGCGTTTACATTGCTTCCGTATAATTATTTCTAAGTATATGCATGCATAGTTTGTTGGTAGCTAACCTTGTTTGGTAGTTTTGAATGGCGGTAGTGGCTAGTTACTTAGGAGATATGACCAAGTGACCCTAAGTAGGTAGGCGAGTGGGAGGGTAGATATGACCAACCGACGACCCTTTACGCTTGTGCGATTTGACCACCGATCACCTACCGTTTGGATGAACTTAAGAAGTCGGGGATGAGTGTTTAAGTTGCTAGCGCGGGCACTCATTGTTATGAATCTAGCATGTAGCGGTGCTTAATGACTTGGCTTGGGGACTAAGAACAAGCGGACTTATGATGGTCACTGATTTCTCTAGTGGGACCCTTTGTCGATAGGTTAGGACGAATGACCAAATGTTGTCCTAGCGACTTTGACCCCACCTGAAGTAATTGGAAGTAATTAGACGTAAACATTACTAATTAGTATGAGTAACTAGGTTAGCACCCCTCTCCTCTATTGATCACAACCCTCGCCTTTATTTTCTTTAGTAGTTAATTATATCGAAATCATATTAAAATTTGTGACACCTAGACTTAGTTTAAATCCGAACACATAGCTCTTGGGACGACCTCGGTTTTACCGAAATACTACACTACACACGACCGGATACACTGCCCATTAGTGCATTAGGGTAGACCATAGGTATAACGATAAATTATAAATATTAAAACCTGGTTAGTAAAACCTGCATCATTAGGCCATGTTCGTGTGGACTCGTCTTCCGTGATCATTATGGGATTGCAGAAGTGCTTAATAGGTGGTTCCTCCTCTTCATCGATTGAGAATTTAGCTAATCTTTCCTCATCGTTAAGTGCAGACCACATGTATCTGTTATCTTTAACCCTTTCCTTATCGACTCCTCCATCGCAAATTTCGTTATGAAGGTTGCATGAGGCCCATAGATCGTACCACTCACCATTATCCACCGGTATTGCTTTGCACTAGTGATTCTTTCTCTTGGATGGAGATTGAGGGCACAAATTTGTATCACTGGACCACCCGTTAATAATATGCGTTCTTGATTCATCTAACTCGAGAAACTTGTCAGACCACGTATCCCAGTTATGCCGTAACTCTGAGGTTGGGTTACGGCGTAACTGACTCCTGCCAGTACCATCAACATGCTAGACCTAAGATCAGCTAATGGCAAGAGATTATGATTTCCTACGAAACATGGAATGACGAACTCGTTTGTGCCTACTTCCTTGATCGGTAGCTTCTCAGTTTCTAAATTGTTTTTGCTTTCTGACCCCTTGTTACGCCATAACTCATTAGAATAGTTACGGCGTAATTGCATACTACCGCTGGTACTCGCAATAGGATCCGAATTACTTGTTGCAAAATGGAAATCATCAAATTGTAACTTTGCATCCTCTTCAGAAAAAATGGCCTTGCACACCACCATAGGTTTGATCCCCTCAGGTTTAGTGTTACTTTTCTTCATCTTTTCACTAAGTTTCTCCACCATTGCTTCTAGGTTTTTTAAAGTTGTGTCATGGTTGGAGAGACTTTTATTTGTATTTTCCTGGAAATTCTTGAGCCACTCATCTTGTTCTTTTGATTTTTGGGCTGAGGCCTCCAAAAATTTGCTAATGGTCTCTTTAATGTTGGGCCTTCTTTCCCCGAAAGGCCCACGGTTGTAATTTCCGGGAGGTCCTCCACGATAGCCATTACTGTTTCGATAATCCCCTTGAAACGGTCGATTTTCACCATATTTTACTTCTTTAACCTTGCTATCTTCGTCAATGAGAGGACAATTTTTGGTGAGATGTCCCCCTCCACAGCTTTCACAACCTACTTGGATAGCATGAACACATTCTCTGAGCTTGAGCATGTCCCGACCAAGATTTTCATTTTTGCTAGTAATGGCTGCAATTCCTTCAAGATTTCCGCCTAGGCTTCTCTTGCTTCCTCCATCGTGCCACTTTTGGGAATGATCAGCCATCTTTTGAATGGCTTCAATGGCTAGAGTAGGAGTCATGCTTGGAATTGGTCCTTGGTAGTCCAACATTTGTCTTGTGGTCACGTTGATACCTTTGTAGAAAATGTTGACCTTTTGCTGGTTGTTCAGGTCATAAGTTGGACACTTGTAGAGGAGATCGTTGTATCTATCCCAAGCTTGATACAACGTTTCATCGTCATCTTGTTTGAAATTATGGATCTCCATTAGCTGATTAGATATCTTTGAAGGAGGACAATATCTTTGGATAAAATTCTTTTTAGGAGAGCCCATGTATCAAGCGCCCCGTGACGATCTTTCAATCCATCTTCTTGCTCCCCGGTAAGAGTCATGGGAACACTCGTAGCATAACAACGTCATGAGAAACACGGGAATCTTGAAAAGGCTTGCGATGTACAAGACATTCTCAACGTGTTCATATGCATCTTCGTCCCTGTTTCCCGAGAAAGGGTTAGCACGTAGCTCCCTCATAAACTGCTCTTTAATCTCGAAACGGACATTAGCTCCAATAGTCGGCCTAACCAGCCCGACCCTTGTTCTTCCCTAGTCAATGCCAAATATTCCTCAAGAGTGAGGTCATCAATGTTAACAACTTCCATAGTACCTGAATCTTGAAAAGAGATCGTGAGAAAACAAGAATTCAAAACAAAACAAAAATGAAAGACTTAACGAAAATCCTAATATAACTCCCCGGCAGCGGTGCCAAAAACTTGATGCAAGTTTTACTGACCAGGTTTTAATATTTATAAGTGTCTCGTTTATCTATGGTCAACCTTATTCACTAACAGGCGATGTACCCGATCGTGTGTAGTGTAATGTCGGTAAAACCGAGGTCGTCCCAAGAGCTCGTGGTGGATTCTAATTAAGTCTAGGTGTCACTGGTTTTAATTGGTTTTTAGGTTGAAATGATTAATAAACTAATAAAACAAGAAATGAAAGAAAGAAAATAAAGGAAAAGGTTGTGATCAATAGGGGAAAAGTGTGCTAACCTAGTTACTCATCCTATCAAGTTATGTTCACGTCTAATTACTTCCAATTGCTTTAAGTGGGGGTTTAGGTCGCTAGGACAGCATTTGGTCAATTCGACCTAACCTATCAGCAAAGGTTTCCACCGGAGATCAAGCTACTACCCTTGAAAGTCCAGTTGTTTTTAGTCCGCTTGGCCAAGTCATTAAGTTCCGCTACATGCAAGATTCATAACAATAAGTGCCCGAGCGCTAGCATCTTAGACACTCATCCCTAACTTCTTAAGTTTATCCAAACGGCGGTGATCATTTGGTCGATTCGACAAGCGAAGAAGGGTCGTCGGTTGGTCGATTCTTACCCTTCTACTCGGTCTACCTACTTAGGGTCGGTTGGTCAATTCTCTAAGCAACTAGACACTACCGCCATTCAAAACTACAAAACAAGGGTAGCTACCAACAAACTATGCATGCATACACTAGAAACAATTATACGGAAGCAATGTAAACATAAACATAACAATTAAGGAATCATAACTAGGCTAGCACCAAAGGTGCTTAGCCGATCATATTAAGAGAAACAATCAGTTCAATGTTTGACATAATGAAATACATGAATCGAAAGTAAAAAGAAAGATAATCGCTAATGCTTATCGTTAGGGAGTGATCTCTCCTTTGGAGATGGCTTAGTATGCTCCTCAAGATCTGCCTTCACTCCCCTACTCACGTTCTCTTCTTTTTGGTGTGGAGTGAATGATATGAAATGCATAATTTAAATTTGGTATTTATAAGCGAGATCTAGTTCTGGCGTAACTTAAGTTGAGAGTTAATCAGTAACCTATATAAATCCATAATAATGCTCTCGTTATATTTGGTTACGGCGTAACACATGGAATGAGTTCTGTAGTATCTTCAATCTGAGTTACAATGTCATGATCACGCCGTAATCATTGGAAGGAGTTACGGCGTAGCTTGCAGCGGCGTGAAACTTCTTTTGACCTAATGTGTTACGACGTAATCGTTAATGGGAGTTACGCCGTAATCTTCTGCTGAGCTGGCCTTCTGAGTCACGCATTTAGCTACGGCGTAATGTGAGAGTGGAGCTACGCCGTAACTTCATCACATTGGGCATACTATCATTAATTCTTTATAAAATCTCCAAATTCGCGCCTCTTTAGCTCCAATGTTCGTAATTTACCTGAAAGTGAAATATAGAGGAAAACAAGCGTAAATCCATATAAATGATATAAAATACGAGCATTATCGGGGGAAATTGACACTTAATACTCAGGACTATTTGATGTTATTATTATGTCACCATGATATGATCACACAAGTATGTTAAGATGTAAATAAAAAGAGATGAAGGATAGAGTGGTCGAATCTTTCACACACAATAAAAGAAATGTTTAAGTGTAATATGAAATGAACCAACACCCTCCTAAGAGGGTAATACAAGTATTTATAGGTAAGGGAGCTAGGGCAACACATCTAGTCCCTTCCTTGTGTTCGTTTGGGCCTTGCATAGGCCCATGGGTTTACTACATAAGCCTTTCATTAATTACAAACATATAAGCCTAATTAGCAACCTATTACAATACTAATAACCGATACTTAAATAGTAGTTACAAGTAATCCCAACAATTATCTCACTTGTACATGACATAATGCAAGACTGGGGGGCTTGATTACGTATGTATATGACACTACATAAATTAAGTCTTCATGTTTAGACAAAGATCATTATTCACATAATGGCCCAAACCATGGACAAGCGCAAAGGCCCCCATCTCATCATCCCTTGCCCTTGTTACACCCTATATATACCACTTGATAACCAGGGTAAGCAAGCTATAGACAAAGAATACACACTTGACAACCTCATTAGGCTTCAATTCTTCTCCACAAAAACCCTTCTCTTCACCCTCTCCTACAAGATGGAGACGATGGAGACGAAGGTACCACTAAAATACATTTTTTAGGCACTAAAATACGAGTATGTTTTGAGGCTAAAAAATACACACAAGTAAGATAACACATACTCGTATTTTGAGGCTAAAAAATACGAGTATGTTTTGAGGCTAAAAAATACACACAAGTAAGATAACAGTATAATATCGTTCATGTTAACATGTATTATCTTAACTTGTGTGTGTTTAAAGCGTTAAAACACGTCTAAAACATTGATTTAGTATTCTTTTTTTTTGTTTACAGTATCATTCACGTAAACATTGCAAATACATTTTTTAGGCACTAAAATACACACAAGTAAGATAACACATACTCGTATTTTAGTGCCTAAAAAATGTATTTGCAATGTTTACGTGAATGATACTGTAAACAAAAAAAAAAGAATACTAAATCAATGTTTTAGACGTGTTTTAACGCTTTAAACACACACAAGTTAAGATAATACATGTTAACATGAACGATATTATACTGTTGTTTGCTACGTAAAAATTTCCTTTATACAAGAAGTCGTCATGGCCACTCGATCAGCCCAAAATAAGATTCTATCATAAAAAGTACGTAATATTCACATTAAAGGTGATGGCATTCATGCCTTCCATATCTCACCCAGACCTTACCACGTACCAATAAAATTATTTCACCTAATCTCATACCTCACCATATTTTTTTAGTGGCAACCATGATTGCATACCTCACTTAATTTTATTTTTTTATTTTTTATATTCATAATTATATTAAACAATCTAATAAAATCATAATATTTCATTAATAATTAAAAGAAAATTACTTAAAACTTAGAAAAAAAAAGAAATTTACATCACCGGTGAAATAAAAAGAAAATTACACTAGTCATCGAGGTAACAATAGTTCATAAATCACGGGATAACAATAATTCGGAAGACTCGTCGAGAAAAATTAACTCGTCATCGGATGAAGAAGAGGAGGATGAAGACATTTTTTTGAGTGTTGTAGTTGATTTGTTTGTGTAAAAATGATGAAATTGGGAATAAAATGTAAGAAGGATGAATTGATATTTATAAAAGGAATTTTTAATTTTTTTTTATTTTATTTATTTATTATTATTTTTTTTAGCAACGGTCCAATTTTTGAAACAAAAACACACACTCCTATCCATACCGTTTCGGCGAAGATTGCCGTATGCCTTCCATACCGATTGATACCTCAATGGTGGCGGCGATGTTCTTGCGGTCGGTTTGAACATACCGGCGCATCTGGTTCCATTGCCACCACCCTAAGTGGTTTATAGTATTTTAATGTATGTAACCAAGCATCTAATATAAATTATAAAGAACATAATCACATTAGCGGCTTAGTATACATTATGTTAATATACACGTTATAAACAGAATACGTATAATGTTGCAGCATTGGTTAAATGATATGACAATGTACTCATATCGAAGGTCGCACATTAATACACGTGCGAGATCAATCTTTAACGGGAAAAAATACATGCAATTCACATTAACAAATTGAAGCTTTGGAGAATACCTGATCACTTAAAAAAAAAAAAAAACTTAAATATTTCAGCAATGAATTTTCATTTAATAACACATAAAGGTGTTGCTAAAATTAAACGTCTCACAAAATTTAAATAAGTCACTGAACTACTGAAGTGTAATAAATTGTCACTTAATTTTTATGTTTTTCTTTTAAACATAAAAGGTTGTACTAGAGTTGAAGTCGACATAGTACATATGGGGGAATTGTCCGGGTACAGCGGCGGAACTAGGAGGTTTTTGGGGTTTTACGGGTACTTGATGAATGTTTGTCATGTAACGTAAATTTTCATTAAAAATCTTGTTTTTTTCAAAATAAACTTGGTCTCGAAATTTTTTGTCAAATTAATACATCACTTGTTTAGTTAATTCACTAATATTCTTTTTTACGCATTTATATTCGTAAAAAAAGAAAAACAATATGCATCCGATGACTTTGAGCCCGAGCCCGTCCGTGTTTGAGTATACATTTTGGCCTTCTCAATTTTCTCATACAAGAATTGTAAATATAACCAGTGGTAAGTTAAAACTTTGACTTAATTAATGGTGGTTTTTATTCTATCGCTAATCAAATGTCATTTTTTTGTGTCATCTGATAACATGTACTGCATACACTTTATGGTTGATAACATATCATACACATCAATGTTATTAAGATCGAGATCCTATTATAGATCTAACTATTTTTGAAAAATCGAAATCTTAAGATCTAATCAAGATCGGAAGATCCTACTTAAATATAAAAGAAATGTCTTATAGGTTTGGTAATTCCTATTTAAAACTGGTTGTATATGAAATTTATAAACAAAGACGAGTCTTCAAAATTATGATAACATATAAATACAACGCATAACGGTTTAAAATTAGTAAATTATCCAATTAGTCGGGGATATTGAATCTTTTAATCTATGTATTTATGTATTTTATTCTTATAAAACACTTATAGTTGATCACGCATTCACGCTTGTTTTATTGTTTTACTCAATGTTTTGAAAACCGGGTCTTTAATTGATTTGGTCGAGTCATCGGGTTATCGAGTTACCGGTTCGATCACCGGGTCAACCCGGTCTTTCAAAAAAAAGAAAAATTATTTCCAATTTAAAAAGTATATGTATAAATCATAACTATTCCATATATTGAGCCTAAAAACCATTACGAACAAATATAACATGTAAAAATAAAATCAAGTCGCAAATATATATGGTAAACTTGCTTTATTTGTAAAAAAAAACATGAAGAAAACAAACCCTACGGCCTCAAGAACAGCTGGTCAGTCTTTAAGCCGGTGGGTCTAGCGGGTTCAAATTAAAAACCCATTTAATTTGACCATTTTTTTTACCGAAACCGGTTCAACCAGTTGGTCGAATCGGGTTTTAAAACATTGGTTTTACTTTTAGAAACTTATTCATTTATAGTTTATTAGTTATTTAAATCAAAGCAAGCGGTATCGGATTTGATCAAGATCTTCAATCTTATGCATGGACGGAACTATGTAGGGGTAGGAGAGTCTGCATTCTCTCAAAATTCTGCAAAGACCTAGTGTAAATATTATAGGTTTTAGGGGTAATTTAGTTGAGGTTCTAAACGAATATCCGATTCTACTTTCAAAATAAATTCGACCTCCAAGAAAAATGTTGAGTTAAAATCATGATCACATGGTAAGATTGGAATCTTTTTTAAGATCCTATGTTTTTTAAGATCTTATGAAAAGTTGACTCGTTTTTGCTTAATAAAATCGTAAAATCAGAAGATCTTATGAGCTCGATCGAAATCTTGACAGCTATAGAAGTAGGAAAACCAAAGCGTATAGAATATATTTGATGGTCCATCATTGATATTCTTGGCTAGGTGCAAGTGAGTCCTACAGAAGTAGGAAAACCAAAGCGTATATTTGGTGGGTGAGGCACCCATCCAAAATCCACCACCGACCAGGACAACCGGCGCTGCAAACCATCATACCTCGTGGTCCTCATTTTGCTATCAGATTGTTTTTAAACTATACATATTGCAAAAGTAACAAAAAAGTAAAATTGTCACTGTAAGTGAGAGAAAAGAAATAGATGCAGACATAAATCACATAATCTATTAATCTTGTTAATTAAAATGAGCATTTATTGTACAATCATTATAAAGGATTTCTTTTCTTTTTTTCTTTTTTTTCTTTTTTAATTGTCGATCACTTGAGTGTCATTTTTTCTGTTACTACCAAAGCTAGTGATATAAACTACAATGATCGTACAGAAATTGAAGATAAACATGCAATTTGGTAAACACAATATACTGTAATTTTTAGAATTCGTACAATCGTCGTATATGACAACTTATAAAATAAATCAAAGTTGAGCTCAACATGAAGCTCAAAACTCAACACTAGCTTGACTTAAATATGGTCGATTAGCTTAGCAATTGATTGAGGCCTCTTGGACAACTTCATTATTGTTTCTATTGGTCAATTCAGATTTAGATGTAAATTACTAAATTTAAAAGTCGAGACAAAATAAATTATTTGTACCTACTTTTCAAGTAAATAGGACCAAAGAGAATATGTAGGCCTATTTATTACATTTTTTAATTTAAGTTACGAATTTCCTACTAAGGTTTCTTAGCAAAAAGATAAATATTTGTTCGAACATTATTGATTTTGTACCAACTTATAAAAGCTAAAGCCGCAGAAGATGAATATCGATATAAAGCCAGAATTGATTTTGGAAGGTTATGTATGACATATGATATGAGGGTCCATATTCAAACCCATGATGTGAGCAAGACATTGTCACGGATACCAAGAGGCTAACAAATAATGAGCATGGCTTTTCTTCGTTCTCTCTTTTTAATATTATTTCATGTTCGATATCTGCTAACTGAATCCTTGTGTTTTAGGTCAACATAATATTTGTATATGAACTATGGGAGTAGAGGTGTAAGCTAAGTAAGCCGTGAGTTGTTTATAAGGCGTTCGGGCACGCCTTTTTTTAACAACGAATTTATTAATAAGAGTTCGAGCACGCATTATTAGAAGCTTGGTTTGAGCTCAAGCCAAGTTTAAGCTTAGCTTGAATCTCGCTCAATAAACAAACATAACATTGTGCTTGATTAACTATAAAATGTACATATATAACTTATTGAGATACATTAAAACCTCAAAAGAAAAGACACAGTTATTGAAGAGACATTAAAATCTCAAAAGAAAAGACACAGTTATTGAAGAGATCAAAGTTTTACTCCATATTTAGATTTTTTCTTCTTTTTTTTTTTTTCTTTTTTTTTATTATTTTTTTTTTCGAGAAAAATGTTCTAAACCAAATTGGAATGATGGGGTCTAAACCCGAATACTTTTGTAACTTTTGTTTGATCTCTTTATAACTTTTTATGTAACTCTTTGTTAATGTTGTTTGACAAAATCACCGATAAAAAAAATGATATATGAATTTAGTTTTTCTTAACCGATAAACCAATGCGTAGTATATCATTTTAATGTTTTTAATATATACCACTTTAAAGATATAAATATAGTTTATAACAAACCGATCTCCAGTCTTGAAAACAACTTACAAGTCAGGCATAAGTCTACAAGTAAGCCTAAAGTCAAGCTCGAGCTTGTCTTATGGGGCGTTTGGTTATGGGTTGGGACTAAAAGAATGGGTTTCATTCCGATCTAAATACTTGATTAGTAGGTTTGAGTTATAAAAATGGATATGATATCCATTAAACTAGACATAATCTAAACCTATTAAGGGTGGTGGGTTTACAAAATCCATACCTATTGCAATACCTATAGTGATTCCCTTAACAAACCAAACACCCCCTTAAATAAGTTAAGGTTGAGGCAAGGCACATACACAAATCGTTTAGAGATGTTGCCTTTTTTTCGAGATGGATGAGATTCTTCTATCACACCAATTAACAAATAACTCAATTGCATCTATGGTAGTCTTTTGAAAGTAAGAATCACTAACGAGACGAGTCTCAAATTAGTGTTTTGTTTGTGTGCAATTAATCATATTAGACACCATGATGGTATTTATTTCAAAGAGTTGAGTATTTCACACACTCTTATTTTCTTACATTCTAAAAGGCTATCCCCACCATCCAAAAGCATTGCTCCATAGGATCAAATCAAACATTAATAATAATAATAATAATAATAATAATAATAATAATAATAATAATAATAATAATATCGGGCTCTGCAGAGAGAGGACAAACATCTACGCCCGGTGACATTCTTTACTCGTGGGAGGGCGATGATGTGTTGATCTTCTTGGGTCATCATCGCCTCGACGCAAACCCAGATGACCGGCGGGGTGTCTTGTATTCAAGATTCAGCAGTATAAACGTGTCAAGACGAAACCAAATGTCGATATTGGATATGGGTTCATCCCCTCTTCTCTTCCTTTGGTGAACTCGAGAAGGAGGCGGTGACCTCTTGAAGCGAATCCAAAGTTCTCATCACTCAAGATATTGGCGGCATGGTGCTAACTATATTTTTAGTAGGGTTTGTTTCTTTATTCTTTAGAGGAGTGGGAGCCCGATTAGTTTCTCTCCCCACTAATTTCTTGTAATTTTCTAATGTTTTTTAAAAATAAAAAATAATAATAATAATAATAATAATAATAATAATAATAATAATAATAATAATAATAATAATAATAATAATAATAATAATAATAATAATAATAATAATAATAATAATAATAATAATAATAATAATAATAATAATAACGAGGTGAAAACCCCTCGCTATTTGCGGAGGGGGGGTCTCGTGTTTTTTTAAAGCGCAGACACGTTGTGCTTAGCGGAAATATTTTTTAGAGGAAGAGTTTTATGTAACGTTGCCCTTAGAATGTGGAACTGACTTGAGTGAATTAAGAGTCAAATTTTTTTAGAGTCGGTAGTTTAAGATATCTCGGGTTTAGCAGGCAAAGATGTTAGTAATGAGAAAAAAATTCGAATCCGTAAATAGTACATTTAATATATATACATTCAAAATTTAGACGTACAATTTAGCCTGAATTAGTGACACTTATATCAATGTCATTGAGCAGGTTATTTGACCGCCCTTCATACGACTCATCAATAATGGAAAGATGGTCTTCTTTACGTACAAGTTCGTAAATCTCAGCTTAGCTCAAAACGCATCATAATTGAGCTGAAACCATAATTGTTCGAATACTTTAGAACTAAACTGGAATTATAGCGACGTCCCTTTCACAACCTCTGCTTCTCTCTACGTATCCCCAACACGAACCTTATTGTCACATTTTTATATTTTTAGCAAACCTGAGGAGCTCTTGCACACCAAAGCAGTTGTTTCATGAAAACAATTGTGTTAAGACTAATTAACCTAATGACATCATTTCATAAGTATAATTTAAATTGACAATATGATACTATTTTCTTAGTAATAAGATTAAAGTGAAAAATAAGTAAAAATAAGAAATACCTTGGTTTGAGCTATAGCAGATGCAGGTCGGCTACAGAGTCAAGATACGTTTCGGAACACACAAAATCAAGAGATGTTAGACTTTTGATATGTTAACGCCAAACTGGATCATTTCGAAAACAGTCTTGAAAAAATATAGAAAAATAAAAGAACTCCAATAAAACAGAAATACGCGTATACGTACATGCTCAAGCAGGTTGTCACCATCAAACTTGTACCCGCACAAGTTGTATTCTGTCAAGGATCCTTTTGTTCCATACTTGAATAGTGTTACGTCATCGAGTCGAACCTTTCCAGTTGGAAGGATACCGCAATCGTCAGCCGATCACGTTGACACGCGATGTTCAGGATAGTGACACCCGTCTAATCGCCCCCTCAAATTCCTTTTTTTAGGAATTGGAAATTCCATAAGAAAGTGTCGGTCACCCCAATTATAGTCTAGCATATGTTAGCTCGTAGACTTGTTGTTATTTACGTTATTGAGTAGTTAATTAGTTTGTTACTAGCGTAGATTAGTTTACAGTAACACCATGGAGGAAGGACGGGTCTTTACCCACTGTATGCCTGATCCACAGTCCGACAAGAGGACGTATTAGTTTGTAACTATAAATACTCTTCCCACTAGGGTAAGGGTGTTGCTTCTTGGAATCTAATCTTGCATTTGTTGTTTTACAACTCTCTTTCAAGGTTATTGTGTTGTGTTGATTTATTGTGGTTTTTGAATCTTGTGTTAGACTGTTTTTGTACTTTTTTCGTCGGAAATTTTTTTTGAATCTTGTGTTAGACTGTTTTTGTACTTTTTTGAATATTGTGGTACCAGAGCCAAGGTTATTGTGTTGTGTTGATTTATTGTGGTTTTTGAATCTTGTGTTAGACTGTTTTTGTACTTTTTTCGTGAAATTTTTTTTTTCGATATTGTGGTAAAGCAGTTTATAACAAGTTTTTATGTATCTTGTTTTGGTCTAAAAAGTCATCTTGTCTATTACTTGTTACTAACATCTAGTCTTGTGTCACTTCTGTCCAAAACATATATATGTACAATCATTTTTATGACTTTTTATTACCATAACCGTGAAGTTAATATGGTCATTCTGGTCTATTTAAGTGGTCAAAAAGGTCAAAACGGGTCACAATAGATGGGTCTAACTGTTGCTTATCTGGGTTTATACAGACTGGTATGGAAATTCTTGGATGCGAGTTGTGTACTGGCATTGTTGAATGCGAGTTGTCACTATGTCCAGATTCATTGGATCTAGGAAGCGACTTGTCAATTCGTGTCATGAAGCGAGTTGTTATTTTACCGATGCGTTTTGACGCATTGGCTCACATGCGAGTTGTTGACCAAGATGACCATACATGCGAGTTGTTTTTTTAACACTCTTGGACAATGCGAGTTGTAAACCAAGCGACTTGCCACACAGGGAAGCGACTTGATACAAAACCATGGATGCGACTTGACTCAACTACTGGTGCGATTTGACATAAATGAAGAAGAAGAGTTTGACTGTTTGATCTTGACCAATAATACCAAATACCAAAACTCATATTCGACCTCAGTTTCAATTCTAACCATCATCGGTCCATTAAAAAGAAAAAAAACATAGGGAAGATCGACCAAGAGAATCAACTCAGCCTATTCCAACAAGAAAACCAATCCAACACCGATTCTAGGCACAACCATACGCCTCACCATCTCTACCCAACTCTCATCTAACTATAACATAACTAAGATAATCATACGAGATCTCAGATTGTTCAAACTTTTTCTCTAATCTTTAAGATTTTTTAGTTTAAAAATGTATCATCATCGATCCGTTATGAAGCATAGCTTCCTTTCAATATACGAAAATCAAAAAGTAAGACTTAAACAATTATGTTTAATCTCCTTTTTTACCTTTCGATCAACAACACACAAGAACGAATGAAAGAGATACCTACCCGAGACCTCTCAACAGAGATCTTGAAGACCATTCACCTTCGTGCCTTTGTTATGCGATGACTAAAAAGGAAGATGGGCTAATGGTTTATGTGGTTGAGTTAAAGAGAATAATGGTTGTGATTATTGAGTGATCGCTACAAGGATTTAATTGTGAAAGAATGGAGATTAATTTGTGATGATCACTGAGAATGAGATGCGGTTTGGTGAGAGCAGTAGAGGGAGGCGGATGTTTTCAGATATTGCGTTTAGGGTTAGTGTGTTTAGGGTAAATGGTAATGACCTAATGTTTAGGAGATCACGTTTATATAACGTGTGTGTTATATTTGCTTGGATCGGGTAAATATATCACTGAAATGGGCCATACGTTTGTTTCTACTCTTGACTTGAGCATAATGTGAATGGGCCTCGTGTGTTAATTTGAAATGGACCGTGATTTTTGTTGGGTTTAATTACCAAATCACATTTATGTCTATGGGTTGTATTCTTTTTTGGAAAATTGTATGATAGTATTGGGCCCATGAATTATTAATGGCTCGGGTATATGTGTTGTGGTTGAACCGAACTTATTCTCCAATTGAGCTTTGATGCAATAATGATGATCTGATTTATTGACGAGGTCGGTGAATATTTTGATGGACTTTGTGGACAAATGAAACAATGTTTGGTTATTAACTTTCAACAAATGATACATTTGTTTACGGCTAATGTTGGTATTTCATTTGGCTAAAAGGTTGAGACTTGATATTGAGATTTGTTGAGATGATGAGATTTGATTATGAGGATTGGTACTTCGGGCTATACATTTTCACGGAGAACATTATGTCACGGCTTGAATTAATGGTTGAACAAAGTTGACTACTGGGTTGTTTGGACGGTATCTCTTATTCGGATTTGAAATGAGGTTTTTCCGGCGCGTTTACTTATTTTGTCTTCTTTTTTTCTACCCTTCCGTGAAGATGACTTGTTTGGGCGTTTATGAGTGTGATAAAGACTTGGCTATTTAGTTACTGTTGTGATTCTTGCTCGCTTAACCCACAACGTAGCTATCACTTCGGTGTCTCACGCAGTTGAGGATATGTCAAGAGGTTTTGTACATTGGGTACACCGTTTCTTTTTCACGAGGATTAGTACAAGTTTAAGTAACAAATCTGGGGAATTCTACTTCATGATCAAGTTTGGTATATCGGGTTTACTTCACCAAGTGGTCACAACAATAGCCGACAGAATATGTAGATGATGTGTTTACTAAAGGGCTGAATGGTTGTGATGTGATCAGCAATTCTCATGGGATATTTGACGCCACTGAATGTCTATGATACTTCACAGTCTAAGAAAAATCTTTCAAGAATCTTCAACGTAAATCATGATTTTTCAAGATGTTTGCTTATGACAAGAACTTCCCGTGCAATTGGTCGTACACGTTATGATACTTTCGAAAGTTCGAAACCATCATGGGGGAGAAACGTGTACTTTGATGTCTTACGTTCAACCTCCAGGGGAAACAGTGTATACTACTTGACTTAGTATGGTTTGTGAAGTTGTCTACATATGGGTAAAGAATTGTTGATGATAGTGTTGAAGATGGTGAATGAACCGTTGATGAACCGCTGCATGTTCCCCTAAAACTGATATTCACCAAAACCAAAGTTGTTATTGCACATTCAAGCTGACAATGATTACGGTTTTGTCTTGATTTTGTAAAATCCCGCAAAAGAATCTATTTCTCGGTTTGAATCATAGACTTGTAAAATCCCATGACAATGGAAACATCCTGGTAATAGTAAAGTGCATTTCCGGATCTATCTTACGGTTTATTCTTGGTCTTGTAAAATCCCATGAAAGAAACTATTTCTCGGTTTAAACCATAGAATTGTAAAATCCCGTGATGATGGAACCATCCTGGAGAAAGGAAAGTGTATTTCAAGGTCTTATCGATGTTGGTACTACGTTTCTACTTCAAGAAGGGATAAAAGGTGTACTTCATGAATTGGATGTGTGTTTGGATATTCGTCACGAGCGGTTTGGTTATTACATGGTTTTACGGGTTATGTGCTTTTAACCATGGTCGGGATGAAAACCATTATCATAGTTCACTTAAAACATCAAAGGAGGCTAGATTTGAGCTTTTAACCGTAAGATGTGACAACGGGTTAATTCACTATTATTTATTTGAGGTTGAAGTGAAATATCACGCAAGTGTACTTAGTATCCAAGGTATCGGGGATGGTTGGATGAAGATTATTCATGATCCTTGTTCGAGCTTATTATCAAAAACGAAGACTTGGAAATCTAGTTATTGTTGGGTGACTTTTTCCTTTTCTTTTACCACTTGGGGGAATTGGGCTCGTACCACCACAAAATAACTATCACTTTAAGGAGTTACGTTGTAGTGCTCAGTGTCACATTCAATTGTGGATTTTCAAGAGGTGATGTACGTCTTATACTTGATGGTTGGTTGGTTGAAAAGTATAGAGTACTTAGAGAGTACTTAGATATTCTAATGGAAACCGACACCGCTCTTGGTTACATATGTGCAAGTTTAAGTCACTAGTTCGGGGTAGTTTACTTCAGGGTCAAATTCATCATATTGGGTTTTTTCCATCAGCTGTCACGACAAAGAGCCTACTGAATGATAATGGGATTGATTACAAGTTTTGCCAAGAGATGATGAAAAGAGAGATTATGACGTTTGAACACAACAGTTCAAGCCTCGTACTATAAAGAAAAGAAATGTGTACGTTTCAGTGCGCATTATCTTCTAAAGAAGAGAAATCTTCTTATGACGTTTGAACACAACAGTTCAAGCCTCGTTGCTAAAGAAAAGAAAAGTGTACGTTTCAGTGCGCTTTATCTTCTGAAGAAGAGAAATCTTCTTATTAATGACCGTTCTCATCAACATGCTTCATACTTTTTCCATGTGCGCTCTATCATGAAGTGAACCGTATTATCGTTGCTAGTTCTCTTATTCCACTTGCTCAAGTAAAATGGCGGTGGCAACATCATTTGCAACCTTTGATGGGGAGAAGTGTGAGGAGACTACATTTTAAAGATATTCACTTGTTTAATCAAGAATGGCAACTCCGTATGCAATTCTTGAGGGGGAGAAGAAGTGTGAAACTACTGCATGTTGATTGACATCTGAGAACAAATGGTCAAACGGCTCCAAACTCATGTAAGAACCGAGCCTCTTCTTATCGGGTCATCTTCACATGGAGTTTTCTTTCAAGAGCCGTTGGTTAACCTCTTCACACGGGCTGATTTGATTAATGACAAATTGCTTCCTGTTGCGGGGCTGATTTCCTTGATGAACATCTTTTGTTCTTGTTTGACTGGGAGGGATTTGAGTTAAGGGGATTTGCCATTTGTAAGTTAACGGGAATGCATTTGGTGAGTTGAAGATGTTGACTTTCTATTCCCCAATTTGAAAATCTTGAAGAAGGTTGAGTCTACAGTCGGTTCTACATTTTCTGCTACATGTTAGAAGACTAAAGACGAGTTGCATTTAACGATCTAAAGACTTCTTCTTAATTCAAGCATTCATCATAAAGATTGTCGGGTTAGGGGAGAGCACTAATTGGGGAAAGTGAAAATCCAAAGTTAATCCCCAATTAGACTTGCTCACATTCTTTCTTCAGCAAGTTGATTCTCACAAGAATTCAAGTGTTCTTCTCAACTGATTTCTAGTAAACGGGCTTACAATGTGTTGCTGATTCTGAAGTGTCAAAACCAGCAAGGGGGAAGGAGACACGCATCTAAACGCGAGTAAACTTGATGAACTTAATACTTCTAAGTGATTGAATAAATCCCGGGAAGACAAATGTCATTACCGCAGAGAAACTCAAGGTTTGACTCATGGCGTTTAGTGTTCTTATTCCAACTATGTGGGGGAAGAGATGGAAGAGTTAGTTTCTGGTGATAAAAGAGGTACACAAGTGTGTGATGATTTCGATGCTATCGTAATCATCGGGAGAGAGATTGTGTACATTGGGGACGCCATTGTTTCACTTGAAGGCTTAATCAATGATTCGTAGATATAATCACTTATTCGGAGTTGACATCCATAGAGATAGTCATCCGCAGATAATCGATGATTCGCCCGCTTCTTCAATGTTATTGGTTATTCTCTCTTTGGGCATTCGGTACCGGGTTCTTGAGCTTCATACACTATCATCGGGAGAGAAAAGTATACATCGGGGTTATTCTTTGGCTATCGGACTTAACTGCTACTTGATGGTATAAGTTTCTCTGTCTTCGGGTATATGTGTATTCGGGTTCGTGAGCTCTAGTCTAAGAGACTGACTGCATCAATTCATCTACTTAGGGGAAAGTGGTCTCTTGATAACTTTTTGGAATGGATTGCTTGACTTCAGTTGAAAAGGAATTTGAGAAGATTATTCAAGTGTGGGATGATTCTTTGCTGTTCTACTTGATGATATAACCCCGAACGCAGACTTACAATGATCCTTCTTATATGGAGCAGCAAGATCGATGATATGGTGTGCGGCTTTGTGCATCTGGCTAAGGCAAGCTTGAAAGAAAGCTTAGAATATGCTCAATAAGAAGATTTACGGTTTGGGGGGAAGCTACCAAAGTCTCACTTTCAAATGGCTCAATTTCTCTCTTCGATTCAAGAGCCTTGGAAGCTTTGGTGGTGAATGTTTAAGAGATGATGACTTCTATCTTCTACAACGAGGCTGCTCGATATCCTTATCTCGGTTTTCGTATCATCATCTTCTTAAACTATATCATCTTCTCTATCTTTGTAAATATTTATCAAAAACAAAACACAAAAATATAAAACTAACAAAAAGAAAATAGAAAATTATAAAACCAACAAAAATCCATAAAAATCAAAAAATTTGAAAAAGACCAAAAATATTGTTTTTATCAAGACATGTCTTCTGGTATCGATAACATCTACTGTCTTAGAAATGTCATTCAACAATGGCACGGGGCCATAGATGAAGTTCGAGCAGGTGGTGTAAATATTCTTTTTCTAAACATGTCTAAAACTATGGCTTGCAGTTACTTCAGACTGTAACCCGTGCTTAACAATGGCTTGCTATTATTTCCGATAGCAACCCGTTCTTCAAGAAAGGAAAGTGCTGCGCTAAACACAAATTTTTCAAATATTTCGTGCACTTATCCTAAAAACAAAACAAGGAAAGCATGTCATCAAAAAGACTGTTGTTCCTACTCAAATATTTTTCCATCTAAAATTCTTCAAAAAAATATTTGTTTTAACAAAATGATGGAAAATGAGTTGTTTAAAATCAATCAGATTTGGTATTTTCATAAATTTGCAAAACCCAATCAATGACTTCAGCGCTTTTAAAACTTTTCAGAGAAAGAGTCATTGATTGAGGGGGAGAATGTTTTCAAATCTATATCATCTAACGGGCTTTCTTAATCATCCTACGTGCTTATCAGAAAAAGATATTTGCCTATGTTGAAGGACTAGGTATTTAGGATATGATTGTTAGGATTAGATGATTAGAGTTTGATGAACACATAAATCCCATGCCTTATATGAACTGATTGATATGTTGAATTGACTTTTATTAGTCGATTGTTGTTTGGGTGATGTCGACCACCATATATCTGTATGTGTGTTCATTAACGTATGCAGGTATATTGGTATATAAGAATGTTCCCGATCCGGATCCCACAATAGAAGATGATTGGATGCCGAAAGAAAGGGTAACTATATCTTGGGTTGACATATGAAGAAACGGGGCTTAATTTGACTTCTATGGAGAGTTGGCATGAAAAATGCAACGAAGAGGTCTCACCGCATCGCAGATGGTTTTCTCCATCATCAAATGAAGAAACGGAGCTTAATTTGACCTCTATGGAGAGTTGGCATGAAAATATGCAACGTAAGAAGTCTCACTGCCTCAGCAGATGGTTTTTCTTCGAGCCTTACAGCAACAACAGAAGCAGCTCAACCACCGAACGTATCTTTGTGCATGATTATTGTGATGATACCATTTTTAAACAATTTTTGAATAATATTGTTTTGAAAAATGGAAAAATATCGGTTTTGAAAATAAATTGGAATTAATTTTAAAAATCATCGGACTTCATTTTATCAAAACTTAAGTCACTCAATCATCGACTACGGTCATCGATTGAGGGGGAGAGTGATTTAAAATAAAATATTTTCAAACGATATTTCTTCATAAAAAGTCCGGTTTGTACAAAATAAGTGGTGATCTAAAGATTTAATGTTATGTCATGGTATGATTTTCTTTAAACTCAAAGATCTTTCAAAATGAAATTTTTTATGTTCTTGTTTGATTGTGAAATTGTTTTATTTTACTTAAAGATCTCTTAAAACTATCATACCTGACACTAACAATCTTTATTGTCTAAAATTGGTCCTTATCTGTCATTTTTCAAAATTAAATCTTGCCACGTCTTTCCCCAAATTTTCTAAATGATTTAAATCAATCGGGATCCAAAATCTCAATTGGTTTGAAATTTTTGATCGGGGGAGAGATCGTGATCTAAATCTCAAATCGGTTTTAAAGGGTGATTGTTTCAAAAGCACTCCTTCCTTCATGTGCCAAACGATTTTGAAATATGCACATGATTGAAATATAAACCAGAAGAGCTTCTAAATCAGGCACATTTTCTCACATGTTTTCTAAACCTTATTAAATCACTTGGGATCCAAAATCTCAAAGGGTTTGATATTTTTGATCGGGGGAGAATTTGTGATTTAATAATGAAATCTGATAAAAGGTGATCATTTGATTCAAATGTGCAGGCTGCTCTCCCAAATGTGCTAAACGCTTTCGAATCTCGAAACACATATTAAGGGGGAGCATTTCAAAAAGAAAATAAACTTTCAAGGTACAAAGATTTCTATGTTTCAACATAAAGTACCTTGATTGATTTTCTAGTAGTTTCTTAATGGCTATTGTGATCGTGGATGTACTCTTAAAGAACTCTTTCCTCTATGTGCTAAAATTGTTTTCAAATATCCAACGCACATATTGAGGGGGGGGGGGATTTACCAAGAAAATCAAGTGGCTTTTTCTATGGAAATTGTGATCAAGAAATTATTTCTAAGAACTCTTGCCTCCATGTGCTAAACAATTTCAAAATCATATGCACATGTTGAGGGGGAGCATTTCTGAATGATCAAAACAATTAAGGTACAAAATGCTTTGATATTATATCACAAGTACCTTGATTGATTTTCCAAATGATTTTTCAATTGGTTTCATAAAGGAATGAACAATACCAAAAGACCCACCAATTTACTTTATGCATGGTGTTATAAGGATGGTTAGGTTAGGTATTCGTTTCACGATCCCACCAGAGCCGGAGGGATCTACCCAGGACAATCCACTAGATAGTGTAGAGTCCTTAGGTATGATGAAAAAAGGAGAAAATGAGAATATGGGAAGAGTGCGGATCGAGATAGAGCTAGAACTAGAATAAACCCAACAAGGTTCTAGTAATGAAGTCTCGGTAAGCAATGAAGGGTTGAAGAATGAAAAGAATTGAATGTGAAAAGGGTGAAAAGAAATAGCCTCCATTAATTCAACCTTAGGCGTAAACCGGTTCAAAACATATGCTACTAGTGGTTACCAAGGTAACACTAGTATTGAAGACAAGACATCATGGACCCAATGACGCCTGCACTAAACTTCCCAAGCTACTCAAGTTCCTCTTAAAAGGGCTTGTTTCATTCTCACGGGAACCTACATAATCTATCGACTTTCTCTTAGAGATTGTTGATATTGAAGAAGGAGACCTCTCCCGGTCTCCCAGATAGGAACCAAATGTGCAAAATTGAGTCTAGAGCCAAGAGATCATCTACAATATCTCATTAGGACACAAAATTAATGAAGACTTCTTTGTTTCACATAATGTGGAAAGTAAGTATATATTAAGAGTCCCACGATTATCCTTGTGGTATTGCCGTAACATCCGAGTGATATGAAAATATTCACGATGAAGATGGAAATCCTTCTAGAGCCAACATCAAACAAGCTCTTGGTGGGTGACATGTGAGATATTTTCTAAAGATCAAGCTTGTGACAACCGGATAGAAACAATGGGGCGATTCATTCTTGAATCACCTTGGTCTAGAAATGAATTGACGAATACTTTTGGAAAAACCGCTCGATGTGCAAATCTCTTCTTTCTCTAGCACATCGAATGTGTATTCATTTTCAAACACAAAAGTATCTCGATTGAAAAATACTTTTGGAAAACCATTCGATGTGCGAATCTCTTCTTTCTCTAGCACATCGAATGTGTATTCTTTTCAAATACAAAAGTATTTTGATTGAAAATTGATCTTTCTCATAAAACCTTCGTCAGATTGCAAAACTCTTTCTTCTAAGCAATACGCGATTGTTTTCAAATCAATATTTCATCAATCGGTGGATCTCAATTCACCGGTTCACTCACTCCGTGTTGTCTTCTTTGAGACGTTCGGTTTGAGAACGGCTAGAACGATTCGCGAAACCCCGTCAAGGAGATTCTTCGAATTATACCGATCACAAGCAAGACTTGTACCGATCAACGGGAATCGTGGGTCGTGTACCTCAATTCAACGAAGTGATCAAAGACACTTTCATGTGTTTTATTGCTAATCGTTGTTTGCAGGTACATTTGGACGGTTGCGGTGATCGTAATTGAGAAGTCAATCCAAAGCCGCATGCTCACAAAGATCCACACTTAATTGAAGAAATCATGACTAGTGCATATCTACATAACACGGCTCGATATTTTTATACTATGCTTCGCACGCCGCAAATATCATGAACCAATAAAAGCTTCCGCTACTCTGATGGAAAGATGTCATGATCCAGAAAGTGTGAGCATGTCGGTCCGAAAGTCACAACATCACACGACGGTAACACAACAAAGGGTGATCCAGAGATTTACTGTGGCTGATGATCTCAAAGAAAGCTCGAAGATCATCAAAGATGTGGATCAGTTAAAGGCCTCCACTATAAGTACAAAACTATGCGGACTTTGAAGAATCGCTACTAAAGCACAAAGATTACGGAATTTGAAGAATTGAAGTCTACGAGCTTGGAACTAAAGACAATGAAATAATGCTAGAATTCAAAATGCAAATCATGGGGTGACCTCCCTTAGGGGGAGATTGTTAGGAATTGGAAATTCCATAAGAAAGTGTCGGTCACCCAATTATAGTCTAGCATATGTTAGCTTGTAGACTTGTTGTTATTTACGTTATTGAGTAGTTAATTAGTTTGTTACTAGCGTAGATTAGTTTAGAGTAACACCGTGGAGGAAGGACGGGTCTTTACCCACTGTATTCCTGATCCACAGTCCGACAGGAGGACGTATTAGTTTGTAATTATAAATACCCTTCCCACTAAGGGAAGGGTGTTGCTTCTTGGAATCTAACCTTGCATTTGTTGTTTTACAACTCTCTTTCAAGAACATCCTCTCTACTCTCTTCCTCTCTCTAACAATGGCTTTCTTGTATCATCATAATCCTAGACCACCCAAATCATCCAACACAATATTTATGATCCAACACCTTTTGCTGTGCCAAGAGCCTTTGCGCAAAAGTCTGTACCAGCCAAATTTCTAGACCATTGTCGCAACGAAAGGAATTCGAGGGGAAGATGAGAAGCGGCCAATATCTTAAACATACCGAGTGGAAAGATTCCAATCGATAACACGACTATTTATTTACGCAAATAGTTTTTGTTTGCTTTCGTACCTGAATATGGTTGCGTCATCGAGTGGACTCTTTCCACTCGCTAGCACATCCCAGACGTCATTTCGTAATGTTGAGACTCGATGTTCAGGATAACGAGGCCCGTCTGATCGCCCCCTCGAATCTCTTTTGCTATTTCAACAATCTTTTTGCAACTGTCTGCACCAAACGTGTTGCTAGACCGCTGTAAGAATGAAAGGAATTTGAGCGGAAGATTAGAACGGGGCGGTATCTTGAACATCTCGTTTCAATATAACCAAATGAAATCTGCAACATTCTACCGGGTGGAAAGATTCCAATCGATGACACGACCATCCAGTTGCATAAGATTCTCTTCCGTACCTCAATATTGTTGCGTCATCGACTGGGCTCTTTCCACTCGGGAGTGCACTTAAAGCGTCAGTCGCTAATGTTGAGACGTAATGTTCAGAATAGCGGTACCCATTTAGTATCCCCATTGAATTCCTTTTGCCATTTCAACAGGTGTTGTGCAAATGCCTGCACCAGGCGTATTTCTAGACCGTTGTGGGAATGAAAGGATTTCGAGGGGTGAATTAGAACAGGCAATATCATAAACATCTCATATCAATATTAGCAAATGAGGCTTGAAATATTCTACCAGGTGGAAAGATCCCAATCAGTGACACAACAATTCGGTTAGATAAGATTCTACTCGAACTGATTGCAAACGCATTGGCAATTGCAATCGCTCTCCGCTTACGGCACTGCAGCAACCACTGAACCTGAAAGGTCATATAAGCGTATACACAATATCAGAATATCGGCATTCGAAATAGTCTTATTGCAGTATTAGAATTTGAACCTACCAATATAGTGAAAAATAGACAGTAGTTGTCAGCCAACATTAGTTGGCGTGAAGCTCTTTATACTCATCAGTCATGCTTCCCGATGTAGCATAAAGTAGCAGCAATACATACCTGTTAAATACACGCACCAAATACTGTGGGAACCTACGTTTATTTATGACGTAATCCAAACTTTCGCTAACCCGACACTATGACACAGGAAAATGAATTCGAGAGATTATAGGCTCAAAACCAAACGACCCAAATAAGGGATGCACTTTCGCTAACACGCCGTACGTCACAGAAACAAATGGATGTTGGCACCAAATGAGGCTCAGATATGCGTACAGAATAGCGATACCAAGCTACCAGCATGGCTGCAGCCATACACTCAATATGACTGCCGTGCCACAATGCGCGCAAAGGAAAGGTATGCGCCATGGTCAACATATTATCATCATCGCCTATAAAAAGGGAGAACACCAAAATTCATGTGCTCAAAACCAAACGGTCCAGATAGGCTCAAACCAAACGGCACAAATGAATGTTGACACCAAATGAGACTCAGCTATGCGTATACAATAGCGATACCAGGCTACCACCGTAGTTACAACCATACACTCGATATGGCTGCCGTGCCACGATACATGTATACAGTGGCGATAGCAAGCGACCAACATGACTGCCCTGCCACGATGCGGCCCAAGGAAATGTATACGCGTTGGTCACCATATTATCATCATCACCTATAGATTGGTAGAACGTTAAAATAGCAAAAGCATTCAATACCACGTCAAACGATACCATAAGAACAACAAAGTAAAACAAAAAAAAACCCAAATGCATGTCAAATCTCACCCACATACCAAATTTCCTCCCAGATGAGGTAAGTTATCTAAAATTCTAAAACGGAATAGAAAATGAAACTACTAATAACCACTATGTATACGTTACAATGAAAAGGCCGGATACACATGAACCCAGATTTACCAAAAGGAAGCCCATGCCCCAAAATAAATACGACTAACATATCATCAAGGTGCACCGACCCGTTTTTCATGTAAGTAATATTTATTCCCACCGACCATCTATTGATCTCGGAATATTTTAGTCTATCCAACATTCACTGAAAATTATAAAAACAATTTGTCGGCCATTGGAAAATATCTGTTAAACTATAAAAATCAGAGGAAACAGGTGGCAGTATTAAAAAGTCCACTGGCCTTCCGTTTTAGTTTAAAGATATAATACACGCACCAAATACCGTGAGAACGTTTGTTTGTTCAGCACCTGGTCCACAGTTTCGGTAACACGTCGTAAGTCACAGAAACACGTTCATGTTGACACCAAATGAGGCTCAGATATGTGTACAAAATAGCCATACCAGGCTACTACCATGGCTGTAGCCATACACTCGATATGACCGCCTTGCCACGATGCGCGCAAAGAAAGTGTATGCGCTATGGTCAGCATATTGTCATCATCGCCTATTGATAATGAATCAACCATAAGATTCTACTGCTGTACACAATAGCGATACCAGGCTACTACAATGGCTGCAGCTATACACTCGATATGACCGTCGTGCCACGATGCGCGCAAAGAAAGTGTATGCGCTATGGTCAGCATATTGTCATCATCGCCTGTTGATAATGAATCAACCATAAGATTCTACTGCTACCTACTGATAATCCTAAAAAGAACAATGAAATTCGATTGAAAATAAATACCGTATCCACAAAGACCGAAATGTTGCATGAAAGACCGGACGCCCGGTGGATGCCTTATGGAAATCATAAGTGGTGATTAAGATTCACCAAGAAAAAGCAAACCGAGTACACCGGTAATAGGATTTGTTTTTCTTGGCGAACACGGTCACAACATCCATTTGTTGAATAATCGATCGTGAAAAGTGGATACCAAGAAATGCAAGACTTAGATCGAGCGCCCAAAACTTTGGGACCAACAAACAACCTACTGGACATACAAAACATATCGTTAAGGTATATATTATTAGCTATATTAGACAAACGCACATATACAGGAAAAACATACAAGATACCATGACACATAATTTTTTTTTACACAACCTAATAAATTTTTTTTACACAACCTACCATGAAGCTGCCATATAAAAATGTGACCAGGAAGCCTCAAACGCATAGTTTTCTTATGGCTAGAAGTATCATCATAACTAATGCTCAGATCTGTCATGAGTATGATGACAACTCCTATCTATGAACAGTTTATACACAGCCAAAAAGGCACAGGTCAAGAATCATTGACATGATACTCAAAACCCCTAGACGAAACTAACCACGATTTGTATTGAAATTAGTAACTCAATGCAACATTTTCAGAATTTCCTAATCGCCCTTAATTTCTTAATCACGATTAGCAACCTAAAATGGCAACGTGTTACACTCGCCATAAAAAAATTTAGCAAGACACAACGTCATTGAACTTAAAATACAACAGCTACATTTATTTAAAACCATAAAAAAAACACACGATTCCCATGGCTTATGTATTTTGGATAATGTATAATAGGTAAACCCCGTACTTCATTAGGCTCAGACTCATAAACAACCGAATAAAGAGGATTGCTCCAACGTGGCTGCAAACTTTGTAAGCTACCCTGCAAAATGAAGATGGCTGCAAACTTCATAAGTTGCCCCGCCAACAGATGGAGAATCTCAACTTTGGTCCAATACAGTTGAACGCATTCAAATTCTATCATCACAAATTTTCACACTACCTATTAGGCATTACAAAAGTTAACACTACAAAGTGCTTGATAACTTCTTGACCTACTAAAAACAATTAAAAGTAAAAGCCAATCACCCTAAAAACCCAGATCGCTTCCCCAAGGCCTCCATCGCAGTAGTACAAGGAAGCCAACATTATATCTTTAAACTAAAATGGAAGGCCAATCAGGCCTCAAAAACTCAAACTTTAAGTATCTCTTCCGTCAAGGAAGGCAACTTTAAATTTACATGCCTTATTGATTCTTCCAATTAACTGTAATTGAAAATGAATCAATCATAAAGCCCAAAATCAGGCGCCCAAAAAAAACCCAAACGGAAACCCTAACTCTTCTATTTCGATTAAACGTAACCACAAAAAGAAGCTACCTGCAAAGTGTTTTCTCCCGGTTAAGTGTAATTGAACATGAATCAACCATAAAGCCCAATATCAGCCAGCCAAAAAAGGCCAAAACCGAAATCCTAACTATCATATTTCGATTAAGCGCAACCGCAATATAAAAAAGGCTGCAAAGTGGTAATAAGAATCTCAGTACTATAAAAATCAAAGGAAACAGGTGGCACTCATGCAAGAGCCCATATGGTGACACACCGTGAAGGATGAGGTGTAACGGATTATTTTAGTCCACCGACCATCCGAAAATACTATTAAAAGGTCCATCCGCCTTCCGCTTTAGTTTAAAGATATAATAATAATAATAATAATAATAATAATAATAATAATAATAATAATAATAATAATAATAATAATAATAATAATAATAATAATAATAATAATAATAATAATAAAACTCTCCTCCACAATAACTCCTCCCAACTAACCCCAACTTTCTCGGGACTGTCTTTATCCCCAATATTCACCATCCCCACTGAAAACACACACTCTCTCTCTCTCTCTCTCTCTCTCTCTCACACACACACACACACACAGATAAACCTAACCATAAAAATCAAAAATCAATCGTGATATAACTATTCAAATCACATAAAACACATAGAAATGGAAGAATCGAAGCATGCAAAAACACATCCGGCAAAAAAAGGGTTCAAAATGAACCGATTGAAACTACGGATGATGGTACGGTTCTTCCGATCTATTATTTTGTTGTTATTTAACTATTTTTTGTGGTTTTGTACTTATTTCTGTATTTTATTTGTGTTTTTTATGCTACTTATGAAGATTTTTGTGTTTTTGTTCATTCTAGTTGTTGATGGATGGATTGTTGTGATAATACTTTAGTTTTACTATTAGAGAATGATTATTAGTATGTTTTACTGATTAATTTTTAGATACTTTGTAATACTGTGAAGATTATTGTAATAATATGAGATTATTAGTATGTTTTACTGATTAATTTTAGATACTTTGTAATACCGTCAAGATTATTGTAATAATATGAGAGATTAGAGGTTAGATTTAACTAAACACAAGAGATATTGTGTGATAACTAACATTTTTGAGGTTAATACTAAAACCTAAACTTAAACGTTTTACTTCGAACACGTGAATTTTTACTTTAACGTATAACCGTTAGGTTAACCCGCGTAAAATAGAGAACAACTTTAATGTAAACCGACACTATACTAAGTTTAGTCTACGTTAAATTAGTACTTTATTACTCTTATGAGAGTATTTAATAAGTCATTTGCATTTGGTTTTCTAAGTTTTACGTAAATCACCTAAGACTTGCATTAAGTTTCATGCATGCATGCAATACCCAACAAATTCACTACCTTAGCATTATAATACATACACATACTCTTATAACTTCAAATTTTGAATTCTTCCCTCCTATTTTCCCCCTCCCCCAACCGTCCACTATAAGTAGTAATGCAAACAATTCCCTTACTTGCCAAGACAAAATCATATGTTACTAACTTTTGAATGTCAACTAGCTAGGACAAAAAGAATTAATAAGCATCCCTTCCCCCACCCTTCTTACATGTTGATGCCACCCTAGGACCACCACAACAAGCCAATGTCTTGATCTTTTAGGTTAGAACCATACCATGTGAAGTTTTGAGGTCTCTTACAACACTACCTAAAATATTCCTATATAAGCTAAGCTTAACTAGTTCAATCACAAACTTCAAACAACACTCACTCACTCTCTTCTTTTATCTCTAATAAACGGAAGCAACAAGGGGTAGAACAAGGAGTATTTGGTTGTTAGATAACTTGGTTAAGGGTTGGAAATCAAAACTAGGGTTTTTGGGTTCAAAAGTTAGGGTTTCTTGGTGTTCTTTGTGCATTTCTTGTCCATCACCACTCCAATATTTGTAAGCATTTATATAACTCATTACATACTCATTTTCATACATGTATGATATTCCATACTTGATTTAAAAGTTAGTTTACCCGAAGCAGAGAGAAGAGAAAGGAAGAGTGTCTCCAGGTTTATTTCTAGCAAATCTTCTGTGGAGTAGGAGTAGCACCTAGTTGAGTAGGCAAGTAACTTCTTTCACTAGTTGAGATAAACAGATTACTCAAGGTTGTACGAGCAGGCTTCCTGGGCCACTTTCTATTATTATTCCCCTTGCTTGTAGCTTGGCTTCCTGCTTGCCCCGGATTTGTTGAACCAAGACACTAGCTTGTTGCTTACCCGACAATCCGAGCGTGCTACTCCCCGAGCAGCACTCTCTCCTCCGGCTTGCCGTTTTGGTACCTCCAGGAACCATGGTCTCCCATTGGTCGACGGTTAGTCTCCCTCCTGTGGTCAGTCGACGGTAGCACGTCCCTTCTAAAAAGTTTAGATCGCACTTTATATGCTTGTTGTGTAGAAAGTTGTTTAAAAGTTAGTATGACTAAACCCTAAACGTGCCATATATTTTAGTCGGCATATGTGCTAGCTAAAGCCAATTTAAAATGATCTTTATCCAATTCCTTTATAACACAGTTAGATATATGTCTTAAGTAGCTCCTAGCCAAATTTTATCATTTTTGGATTGTGTGTAGTATTTTTAACATTTTATAGGAAACTGGTTGTTGGAAAAGCCTTGAATCTTAGTACTCAACATAAATCGCCTAAATGAAGGACCTAAACTCCACACTAGTAACTCTAATTAGATTTTTTCGAAAGCTAAGACATAGAGCTAACTCTAGGAACTTGAATTTTGAAAATTGGATAAAAAACGAGTGAGTTATAGTCCGTTGAAGTCGGGAAAAGTTTCTGAACAAACTGTAACAGCATGTCAGCTTTTATTTGTGTATAAATTGACACCTAAAACACGTTTTCACAAACCGAGGCCTTTATTTCTTGAAATAGACATATTTACTTACGTTTAAGGACTTGAATGATCGGGCAAGAAAAAACGAAGAAGTTGCGCCCATTTAAAGTCGGATTTATTTTCCAATCAACAACATTGTAATGGTTTTTAGGATTGAAAAACGCGTTTTACTTGTTTTTCTTAAAAAATTTGACCTACGTAACTTTAAAAAACTTCACTACAAGTATATAAGGGTGACAAAACCTTATAAAACTCATATGCATATAGCACATGTCATATCTTTCCTAAAACGGCTTACTTATCTAGGTCCCGGTTAGGATTTTGCATTGAACTTACTTACCATTTTATGTATTCACCACTCAATTGAGGTGGGTTTCATAGCCCCACGTTTACTTGCTTTATACTTGTTTTAAAATAATTTAGGGTGAGAATACACTGCTTGATTTTACATACGGACACAAGTACTTAAATATTTACGGATTGCCTAAGTTACCACTATTGCCGTTAAGTCCCCATAATCATAAACCGTTAATTACTCGTAAACACGAATATTGTAATAGATCTATTAGGTTGACACCCTTGTCCGGGTAAGTAGCGCTTACTTGATCGGAGGTACCGGTCAAACAAATGCATTTCATTTGGAGAACTTTGGTGTTTAGCAAGATACCTACAGGGGCATACATATATACATATTGAATACATTAAGGCTTCAGGGTCATGAGCTTAGTGTAATTGTAATAGTTTTTGTGATATTGTATTTGTTATAATACTTACACTCGGGAATCCTCTGGACCACTTTTACATTTACTTAAACCTATGAACTCACCAACATTATGTTGACGTTTTAACATGTATTTCTCAGGTTCATAATTTGCATGGTTTGGCTTGCATGGAGTTCATCATACAGTCTCCCATAGCGGTTTCATTCATGAGGATTTAATACATGTACTTCATAACATTTGGTTATGTCTTCAAAAACTTCCTTTTATTTGCTGAGAAACTTGGGAACTTATTGTATTGAAAACCTTGTTTTGTTTTAATGAATCAAACGATGTACTTTTAAAATGACTCATGTAGATGTCGTTCTTTATATCTTGTCTTTGTGCTATGAACGTCATAACCCCTGTTACTCTCTGCTACGACATTTTGAGGGATGTGACATATTGTGCCTAAGATGCTTCTGCTAGATTTATGGTAGATTTTTATGTTTAATGGATAGATCATGCTTGTTTTAATAAATTTAACAACAGTATTTGAAACTAGCAATGATTGGTAGTATATCTAATGTGATATAGTAGTTGAAATGATTGTTGAGTGGTAGTATGGCAACTGTGATAAGAGTTTTTTGTTTCATATGTGCGACAAAATATTGCTTTTGAAAAAATGTGGATAATAATATTTATCAGTATGCGGAAGTTGTGAAAGCTTTTACCAGTTAGTTTGTGTTAATAAATATTTTTAAATGTAAGAAATCTAGAAAGCATGTTATTCTTTAAAAACATTTGAAAATTCAGCTCTTGGACCAGTCAAGTTTTTCGATCTGTCTTCGAAGATTGATAAAAGTAAAGGTATATTATAACATATAAGCATGTCTCCTTTAGAAATATCAAGTGTGATAAAAGTTGTATGTATGCGGCATACTTGTTTTGATGTTTAGCTTATGTCCTATATCACATATGATACACATATATATGCAACGTACTAGTTTTGCTTCAATGTATTGAGAAGATAAGTTATTTAATCAATCATTCAATTATGTTTACTTGTGATTGTTTGATTTCTTTACTTGCTTTTCTTTTCATTACTATGCTTAGGATTGCATGAAACCTAGTTATTGATTATTATGTGTCGTCTCTTATTTAATTAGTTAATTTGTGTTAGGAGTTGGAAAACTAGCTAGGTCAAATTATACTAGCTTGAACATCCACTAAAACTTTAGTTAATAAATAGTTAACTTGATATTCATTGTATTTAATGTGTGAATTCTTAGTTGCAACGCGAAAGATGGGATTAAGACATTCTTAGGCATCGTCCATTTAGGCGAGAAGTTAGGGAATAACCAACCATGGATAGGTATTAAGGAATACAACGCGCTAATTAAACAAGGAAGTGAAAATTCGACTAATCAATAAAATATAATTAGGGAGTAATGAAATTCTAAGTAAATACACTTTCATCATACTTGAAGTTCACCAACTTACTTTTTCTCGCATTTAGATTAGATTTAGTTTAATTTAGTTTAATTATTAGTTTAAAAACCAAACTATTCAAACAAGAGATTTTACTTGCTTTCTTATAAATATAAAAGACAAAAAAATAATCTTCCCTCAACCTTTAGACTTAATTCGCCATACACTTCGAGCCTACCTCACTATTCCCCTAGAGAACGATCAATCCAGCGTATCTTACCTATACTACACTACAACAGTTAAGTTCTCTGCCTAGAAGCATTGTAAAACTTCTTGTGTTTTGCAATAATCTGCATCAAATTTTCAACTATTGAAGATGTATTAATCACATGAGATAAATTTAAAAAAAAAAATCAAACAGTAAATTCATAATTTGACTACAGCAGCTCCGCCTTCAGCGAAGCCGTCTCTGGCGGTACCACTTATAGAATCTGGCAACTTTTTCCTTTTTGGAACAAGTATGTTTGTTATGATCATTCTCTCCACAAATACTACAACCATTCTTTTGCTTCTTACTTAGGAAAAAAAAAGTACCTGATGGGGAATTGATTTCCAAAACCGATTTGACTTGGGAACCTCCGATTTGACCGGGGATGGGGATGGGAACTGGGAATCCTCGAATTACGTAACCGGTATGAGACGAGAATGGGGATAACATCAATACCCGAACCCCGAACCCAGCCCTGATCATTTTAATATATAAATATATGAAAATTATATGTATAGCCAGACAATACTTACTTTTGTATGTATATTTCTATGAGCATTGAAATGTAATGTGTATGCATGTATGATATTTAAATGATCAAATAGATTAAAAAGCATAAACAATTAAACATTAATTAGTATATATTACTTAATCAATGTTTTGTTCGAATACTCACATACAATGCACGTTATTCTTATATTATATGTGTTGTCGTAATATCTATGATACTTTAAAGTTTGATTAACATTATAACTAATTTAAGTGTGAGTGATGTACGTTTCTTGAGACACTTTATGGGTCAAATTTTAAATATTTTCGATGAGTTTTTGTATTTTTTATGTTTTCTTGATAAGGATGGAAAATCCGCGAATCCCCGCGGGGATCCTGTTCCCCATAGGGGACGGGGATGGAGATGTAAAACTATTACCCGATGAAGATGGGGTGGGGATGAATATTGAGTGTGGGAAACGAGGATGGAGATAGGAAATACGATCCTTGACATTGACTGCCCCATTGCCATCACTATTCTTACTTTGCTCCATTGATTTCTCTAGTCCACCCTTAGTACGTTGGTTCTCACGTCCCTTAGTCTTTGCAACTGATAGATTCATAACTAGAATCTTAGGAGGCTTCTTAGCACCCATAAAATCTTGAACAATATCAGAAACTTTGCGAGGAGGAATACTTGGCAAATCAGCTTCAACTTCTGACTTTAGCTCTTTGTTTTTGTGTACAAAAGAAGTCAACTTTGGCTCATTATTGCTCAACATATGTACACACGCGTCCACTAAAGTATATGACGGTTTTTTTCTTCCTGAAATCAGGTGGAATCAAATCCCTTTTCTTCGCCTTAGTATATACTGTTCTGGGATATGTACGACATTGCAAATCTTGAATACACAAAATATGTGTCGACATAATCCCACAACGAAAAAAAAGCTGACACCAAGAAATTGAACCATCTTACTTGTTATAGAGCACCTTCATCAAAAACAAAACAAAAACACATAAAAGAAAAACCAAGATGAGTCGCAGAATATTACAAACGATATTTAACTACTACTTTGTATTCAGTTATATGAACGTTAAATGTATATATCAAGGTGATACCTCATATTATATTTTTAAGAATTAAAGTAAAACTTAAATATCACTTGTGATACTTCAAAGAATAAACCTGTAAAAAAAGTTTAGAAAAAGACATGTACCTTGTACTCTCGTGTATTTTTTTTTATCTCAAGTCCCTTAGTATGATAGATTTGTAACTAGAATCTTAGGAGGTTTCTTATCACCCATAAAATCTTGAACAAAATTCAGAAACTTTGCAGGGAGGAAGACTTGGCAAATCAGCCTCAACTTCTGACTTTAACTCTTTGTTCTTGTGTACAAAAGAAGTCAACTTTGGCTCACTATTTCTCAACATATGTACACACGCATCCACTAAAGTATATGCCTCAATTGCAAGCTTCTCGATCATTTCATTCTTATCACCATAACTGATTTTTTTCTTCCTCAAATCAGGTGGAATCAAATCCCTTTTCCAACGCCTTAGTATATATTGTTCTAGGATACGTACCACATTACAAATCTTGAATACACAAAATATGTGTCGACATAAAATCCCACAAAAAAAAAAAGCTGACAAGAAGCAATTGAACCATCTTGCTTGTTATAGAGCACCTTCATCAAAAAAAATAAAAATAAAATAAAATAAATAAATAAAATCGCAGAATACTACAAGTGATATGTAACTACTAATTGTATTCAGTTATATGAACTTTAAATGTATACACCACAGGTGATACTTCATACTATATTTTTAACAATGAAAGTAAGACTTAAATATCACATGTGATACTTAAAAGAATAAACAATAAAAAGTTTAAGACTTAAATATCACATGTGATACTTAAAAGAATAAACTTGTAAAAAAAATTAGAAAAAGGCATGTACCTTGTACTCTCGTGTATCTTTTTTTTATTGTTTGTTTTGTATGTGACATCAAAAGAGAAAATATCACCAAACTTTTGGTAGTTGCACTTTGCAACTTCATCAGCCCGAAAAAGTCCACACAATTCGCATTCTCAACAAAATAATCAAAAGAGAAGTTTGGTTTATAGTTTTTCGGGTCTTCCATCCGATTAATAAGCATTTGAGCATCACTATATCCTATAAATAATTTATCCCACGGGTGATGTTCTTAAACTCTGTTTCGGTACCATGAACAAGTAAATATGACCTTTTCAACCCCGTATACAAATTATGCGCTCTAACACCAAGGTTAACAGCACTTGTTTTATAACCAGTGATTCTATAGTTTGAATGCCTTACTTGTTTATCACCTTTCTTAGGAGCTAAAGTATTCACATAAAGTTTATGTGGGCACCCTTCCCTATTGGACACTATATACTTCTGTTTCACAAGCCTTCCCCTTAATCTTTTTTGAGAAGAAAGTCTAACACCAAATACTGCCATTGAAGCATATTTCCTATACATACTAATGAAATCCTCAACAGAATCATAAACAGTCCCAAATACTAGTAACACACTAACGGGGATTCTCAGAACCCAATAAATTGATCCACCATGAGTATCAATAAATTCATGATGAATGAACGATTGAGGTGTTTTCACACTATTTGAAGTTGTAAAAAAGGTGATAAAACCCACAATAAATACTAAATAGAATGTCACGACTTAACAAAGCTTAACTATGTTTATGAAATATCACAAAGTGATATTAGACATGTCATATAACAAAGTTTAGCTAATAAGCATTGTAAACTATCAACTTAAAAATATCACAAGTGGTACTACACATATGATATAACTTTAATATGAATTAATCACATCAACAAAACATAGTAAACCAATGTAGTTCAAGTAAAACTAAACTTACAGCTTAACTCATAAGCAAAATTACACTATCATCAACTTAAAATATCAAAGGTGACATGATACAGAGCAGATTCAAAACAGCTTTAAAATGAAGCAATCACATAGAAAAAAATAATCCAATGCAGTCAAAGCAAAAAATTAAACTAACAACTTAATCAATAAGCAAAATTCCACTCAACAGCTTATCATCAAGTTAAAAACAATATATCAACAACTTAAACACAGTTTTCATCTTTCAACAACTTATCAAACAACAAAAATCAAAATTAAATCATAAAATTAAACTCACGGTTTAAATTTTCATCGTCGACAGCATTAAAATCACAGTCAACATGATCAGAATTGTTAACAACTTGATCTACAAAATTATCAATAAAATTATCAACCGATTCAACAGAATTATCAAACGCTTGAACACCAAAACAATCGATTGAATTAATAACATCTTTTGTAACTGCAACAGCCGGTTGATTCAAATCAAAAGCATCCATTACGATTATCGTGATGATAATGAACGACTGTTATAAATAATGATGGTCGTGATGCGTGATGATGACGATCGCGACGTGTTGATGCGATGATGATGATCGTGATATGGATCGGAATGAAGAATTGAAGGAGTGTGCTTGGAATGACGTCAGACTAACTAATTTTGGGGAGAAGAGATGAGAGACTGTTTGAGGAAACACACATTAACTATGTGAAATGAATGAAAGGATAAAAGAAGGGATGAAAAAAAACCGTTTATAAAAGTTAGATTTAGTTCTCATCATTAAATCTAACTAAATAGACAATGAGGATTAGTCTTTTATGCTATTGAACTTTTCTCTTATTTCAAAACCATCGTTAAGTACTCAAGTATAAGATCCGTAAGTACATACGGTTGAGTTTCTCAAATTTAATATTTAAAAAATTACCAAAACGTCACTTAAAAATTTGCCATTACCAAAAACTACCTTTTAAACTTAAATTACAAAAATCTACGTTGAAATGAAATGAAACGCGAATAAAAATTGACAGAGCAAAAAATATTTGCTTCTCCCATATTTTGCGCTCCCATATTAAAAACCAACGAATTCAAAAGGATAAAACATATGGAGGTTGTGAATGGGCCCCACATAAACATATGTGGTCATAGTCATACACTTTTTTACACTTCATAAATTACTTCATACACTCCAAACCTCCATTCACAATGTGTACTTCTCTCAATAGAAATTGTACTTTCACTTAAATCTAGCTGACTCAACTCTACAAAAATAAGCAATGTACTTATTTTAAATTTAAATATAGATCCAAAAGTTTTAAAAAAAAAGGGAAGATAAGTGGCCATTTAATGTGTGGAGCGCAAAAGGTAGATAGGGAGAGCAAAAAATTTGCTCTCAAAAAGTGCGTCTGGGCCTCATGATAAAGCAAATGGATCCGGCCCATGATGGGCCATTAGTGAGTGATGAAAGAATACAAGGAAGTTATTAGTTTCTATGGTGCCCAAGATGAGACTTGAGGGTTAAGACTTTTGATGATACCCATTCATGCCTTCAATCTAGGTTGTTAAAAGTGTACATCCTCTTTCTTATCAAAAGATGTTGTAGATGCCATTGTTCCTAAACCCGACATTCCAACTCTCCGCCTTAGAGATCAACTCCAAAAAAGTATCAAATGAGTTTTCAAAAATGAAAACTATAGAGCTAAATTACTTGCAAAGGATAAGATAATCGGTGATTATGGTGATCAAGATGCGCCTTTAAAAGATTATATCTTAGAACCGAAAAGGATCAATCCAGACATAATCGTGAAACTAGAGTTGGAAAAACCAGATGATCCAAAGAATAAGTATAGACATTAAGAGGATATATGTTTGTTTAGGAGCATTAAAGATATAATGTGGCCATTTAATGTGTGGAGCGCAAAGGTAGATAGGAGAAGCAAAAATTTGCTCTCCGTATACGCCATTATTTAATGTCGCATGATATTCTAATTTGAGAGCAAAGGGTCGGGAGCGCAAAATTTTTTTCTCCGTCCCCACTAACCCAAACTTTGAGAGCGCGAAAGATAAGGAGCAAAAAATTTGCGCTCCAACGCCACGTGTCGTGTTCGATTCGATCACAAAGTGTCGTGTAATGATCTAAAGCGGAGCTTGAAAATAAATGGGAGCGCAAATATTTTATGCGTAAGGTAGATTTTTGCAACACAAAATTCAATGGTTCATTTTTGTAACACCGTTCCCTATATGTTTATTTTAGAAATTTCCTCTTTAATATTTCCTCCTCTTTAAAATTATTGTCAGGAGACAAAAATTATCAAGTTTAATAAAAGTGAGACCACATCAATTTTCAATCACTCATATAGAATATTCCCCTACTAAATTATCTATTTATTACTAAAACCAGAAAGTGGACAATTTTTTTGAAACATTCCAAAAAGGAAATATAGACAATTAAAATGAGACGAAGCAGTTGTTATGATTTCTACTTTCTACAAACAAAAACATAGTTATTCTTTCAATGAAATATCATAAATTTGTAAAACAAACATAAATGGTAATTATTGTTAATTTGTCATGTAGTTGAAGTCCAATTTGATCATCCATCATATAAAAACATAATTATTCTTTCAATGAAAAATCATAAATTTCTAAAACAAACATAAATGGTAATTATTGTCATGTAGTTGAAGTCCAATTAGATTATCTCATTTATAAAAATTTAAATGGATAAGAACCACTTTAATTATATAAAAATGTACCATCATAATCCAGCTATGGAGTAAATAAGTAATTAGGTGAAAAGAACAATATCTTCTTAATCAAGTTGATGAATCAATTAGCCAAGTGGGGTTTAAAATGATTACTCTTAACTCTTGTATCCGTAGGCAAATCTTTTATTCTCTATGATCATAAACAGATTAGTTATACTTTAAATATTTAATTACAGTACAATGTAGTTAACTTGTTTCCTGTATGATAATGATAGCAATCGTAGCATAGACATGATTAATAATTTATAACCCTACCACTTTGTCAAGTTGAGATGTTACCTAACACATAGCATTTAATCATCTGTCGACGGTTTTCCTATGGGCTATGGATTAGTTAAGGGGTTGTTTCTTAAATTTAGTGGTTTGAAGACATATCTATTTTAGTCTTAAGAGAGAAGTTTTAATAAAAGAAAATAAAGATTTGAGTTCATTCATTAAGGGGGGAGGGAGTGGAAGTTTTGAACCCTAATACCCTAAGCGTCTTGCGTCACCTCTATCCAATAAAAGCTTCCAACTCAAAGCTACCCCTTCTACTGTAACACTACCCTAACAGTGGGAGTGGTGCTTAATCTTCGAATTCCATTTTTTTTTAAATACGTAAAATCACATCTGATATTTAAAATAAAACATACCATTTCATTAAAAAAAAAAAAAAAGCATTACATAATCTTAAAATTGAAACTACAAAAAAAAAAAAAAAAAAAAAACATTACATAAGTTGAAATTAAAATAACTTGAAACTACAATTTAAAAATTATGTTCATCCGTAGTGTTTGGTATGAGTTCACGTTCTGGGTAAGAACCAATTCCAACATAGCGGGATCGCGAATGTGATCATGCGGCTCTAAAAAACTTCAACTCCGTTGTGCATTCTTGAACTTCGCCCCTCGAGTTGTGTAGCCAACAATTGTTTCGCCATCTCGCGTTTTCTTCCAAATATTGTGTCTTCTTTTTTGTGTACGCGTTGATTTCATCCGCAACGCTTGAGATAGACGAGGAGGATGCGCCTTGCTTCTTCTTCATTTTCTTGATTCAATTGGAGGGTGGGGTCTTCATTCGTGTCGGGAATGGTGTTGCTTGCTTAGCGTCATACTCCCGACCTCCTTTTTGAAGAATTGCTTAAAGACCTGATATCTTGAAAACATTCTTGCTCGTCCATTTCTCATGTCCTCGACAACCTCCCACGCCCGGTATGAAGAAATTGTTTTTTCTTGTGTAGAAATCCATTTCGAACTTCACCACGTCCAAGTCGTTGCACCCACTAGCCTTAGACGTTTCTACATTATATACAAAATAATTTAATTGTAAATAAAAGCTGCGGATTACGCAAAATAAAAAGTATAGCTAAAAACAAAATAATGTAATTGTAAAAAATAAAGTATAGATTATGTAAACTTGGAGGTGTAGAAGATTGAAAATACCCATGGCGTGTTCATTGTTCTCCACTTGGTATTCAACGCATGAAATGTTCGTGAACTCGAACCCGGTTGCCTTGTAATGCTCGAGAATCTGTTTCCAAAACCGTCGGACTTTTGTTCATTCCGACAACACCCAGTGGAGATTTGAACCCATGCTTCATACGCCTCCTCTCGTCTTGCCGTCCAAACTTCACGGGGCCTCCTACGTGAAAACTTTTTCTTCCCTCAGGATCGACTTCTTGAACTTCCTCATCTTCGTCTTCTTCATTTGGTAGTGGTTGTGTTTGGCACGCATTTCTACGTCTTCACTAAGGTTTTCGAGCAGGGAAAACTCGACATATGATGATGTTGTAGTGTTGTGGATTGATTGAGGAGGACCCATATTATATGGGAAAAATTGTGGAGATTGGGGTTGTGGAACATAAAATTGATTCGAGGATGGTTGAAAATAAAATTATTAAATCCGAGCGGAGTTTGTTTTGGTTGATTCGGGATGGTTGAGGCCAAGCGTGCGCGAGTGAAAGTTTTTACTTCTCCTTGGATCCATAGTTTAGTGTTTTGAAAGATTATTGTGTGTTGTGGGTTTTATTTTGAAAATAGAGGTGAAAGATTAGTTTAAATAGGAGTGATTTTTTTTTTTTTTTTTTTTGGGTCATCATGGTTGGATAACGGCTTAAATTCTCAACGTCCATATTTTTGCAACGGTCACACTCGGCTCGAGCTCATAAAACCAACCGTAGACGAACCCGAAGCAGGCGGAACGGTGTAGCCGTTCGGGTTCAGCTACCCGCCCCCCTACCCGACTACGACTCCGTCTTCTCTTAAGTGGAAAAGAAACACTCCTTTAGCTTGTTTGCTAACAAACACAAACTTAGCTTAGGTAACATTAGAAAATGCCCATCTACCTTCTTCAAATTCAACATGTTTGTGGGTTGTCGTTAGACATAGAATCTGTTTGTGTTATGAGACAGCAATGAAGATGAAGAACACAACAGTACAACGGCAAGGGGGAGAAGCAATGTTTTGGTGATTACCGGGCAAAGCATTTGGTCCGGTTAAAACTATAGAAAGTTTGTAGTTCCTAGAATGCTTGAAACTTTAACCGTCTTTCTAGCATATTTTCCGCCTCGCACACCCTCAAGGATGAATTTTTAGCTTAGACACATTGAAAAGATGTCATAGTGAAAAGAAGAAAGTGGACTTTTAGAGTGCCAATTTCACTATCCTTTGCGGTTTAGTTAGCAAAGCTAATGACAAATATTGTTTTAGGGATTAGAATACTTGTAGCTCATTTTGGTCAATGGTAAAGACATACTTTCCAATCTTAAATTCCTGTTTCTAAGAACATTTTGGCCAATTGCTTAGCGAATACTTGTAGCTCATTTTGGTCAATGGTAAAGACATACTTTCCAATCTTAAATTCCTGTTTCTAAGAACATTTTGGCCAATTGCTTAGCCTATTTTTCTTGTAACATCTAGCAAAACTATGCTTAGAAACACGTATATAAGAAAATTACACAGATGACTATTCTCTATAAAAGAAATCCCATAAGCTCAAATACAGTCATCGTCTTACACATCAACATTGACTGATGTGGTGCCACTGGAACTGCAAAAACACCAAGGAGACACATCTATTTTAAGTCATCGATGGGTATACAATCCTGCATTCAAAACGCATAAACAACATTAGTCATTAAGAATTTAAGATGCTTAAACAAATTAGTGAATCCTATCTTAATTCACATGACATCAATAATTTAGTCTAACTTTACTCATGATATTATTCTTCGGTTAAATTCGAGTTGATAATATTGTGAACGTACAGTTGCAGATAACACATAATTGTACAAAGGTAGCTCGTGAGAATGCGATTCTATTGCTTATTTAGATTCACTTCAAAGATTCCATCACCGTATATGAGGTAAAACGAAAAAGAGACAGAGATCTTAAAGAAAAAATTTGTTTGTTTGTTTTGCTTTAATTTTTACCAAATATTATACGGAGTATTTGCCTACCCGTTGAAGCCATTGAGTTGGAAAATGTACTTTAAACTTACAAGTTTACAGCTGCTTCCTATCGCCTTGGCGAGTCAGTTGAAACATCGAAACCAGGAGGGATGAAAACAACATCATCCCAAGCAGTTGTAGAATTGTCCTGCAAAGGTAATTAACTCGACGTGATATATTATAGTATTGAAAGTGCAGAACACCTAGAATTCTTAAGACCAAACTTTACGACCATCACAAGAAAAGGGTGAGGAGCAATGGTAAAGAATCGACTCTTGTAGTAACTCAATGCCTCACACTAATCTTGATATCGCCATAAACTGAACTTACAATGCTAAATCGTGAAGGGTTTAAAGTTAAAATCTGTAATCCCTAAAGCTTATTTTTTATTATTTTTTTAAATAAATATCAATTGCATAATTGCCTCACAAGAGGTCTAGAGGGTTGAAACCTCATTAGGTACAAATTTTGGGGGTGGCCAGGGAAAGGGTTGGAGCCGGTCACGAGGATACCCGGGTTAGGCCGTGTACATATGAGTCAAAGACTCAGCCTCCCCAGGTAACCTAGACACTGAAATTCTCATCCGTTTACCCGTTTACATATCAACTGGATAATATCTATTCTTCCATCTCTGTCCATTTTAGTTAATGTCAATGACAATGCAGAAAAGATTGCAATGTATAGTAATTGCTAACCTTCATCCCATGTATTATATCCTCGAGAACAGCCACCTGCAGCATAAAAAGTGATCAAGATTCACATCTTCAGGTAGCAATTTCGACCGACTTAACTACAAATGGGTTTTTTGGGTTATGTTTTATCTCTAATAGGTCAAATGGGTTGAGTTGAACGATATAACTACAGTCAAAGGGGTTGAGAGTCATCCAAAATGTACCAAAATGCATAAGACCTCCAAAATCGCTTATTAGAAATAAATAAGTCTGATTATTCTTATAATAATATACTTTCTGTAATCACAATTATACATAACTTTCAATAAAAATGGATAAAAATTGTTTTGACCCGCATAAAAATATTAACAACTTATACCGAAACCCATTTTGGTCTATTATCCAACCCACCCATTTTTCAACCTCTAATGACAACTTCCTGTCCTTAGTTATCTTACCATAATGTATCATTAATATTACAACATCAATGAAGTATCATTAAGTTGTGGGCTTGTGGCAACACATGTGAATTTACACTAATTACCAAACCACATAATTATTGTGTTCGATACATTAAAACTTTGTGTGATTGTTGATCCCTAAAAGTTACCTCAAGATCGCCCGCTTTCAGTAAAAATGGATAAAAATTGTTTTGACCCGCATAAAAATATTAACAACTTATACCGAAACCCATTTTGGTCTATTATCCAACCCACCCATTTTTCAACCTCTAATGACAACTTCCTGTCCTTAGTTATCTTACCATAATGTATCATTAATATTACAACATCAATGAAATATCATTAAGTTGTGGGCTTGTGGCAACACATGTGAATTTACACTAATTACCAAACCACATAATTATTGTGTTCGATACATTAAAACTTTGTGTGATTGTTGATCCCTAAAAGTTACCTCAAGATCGCCCGCTTTCAGAGCAGGATTTAACTGCCTTTGCTGATCAGAAGCTCTTGCTAAAGACTTTTCAAGATCCTCCTACATAGTACACGAGAAGAATACATAATGAATGTGGTAGAAATATATTATCACGATATTACGAATGGAAGCACTAGTGCTAACCTTTCTGAAAAAAGCAGGACGGTATCTTCTGTTTTGGCTCCTCAGTACCAAGCTCTTAGACTGCATCCATATCAGTGTTACTAAAAGAACAATTAACGTAACTCTACGTTTATGCCTAAAGATATACATTATCGTTTATATTTGAAAAGTTATCACTGAAGCTTCACAAACATGTCAATATGCCATCTGTAACTTTCTCTCAGTTCAAAACAGTTTGTACGTTTTACAGTGATAAATAATATGAGTAGAGTTATTTTACATACCAAACTTTTCTCACATACTAAGGGACTCATCTCCACCATCCATCTAAAAAGAAATCAATGGCTGAGATTAAAAGCATTTTATTATTTCACCTATTTTTTATAATTTAAATATCTCTTAAACCGTTAATCGTTAAGTGAAAATATTTATACTATCGCGACGAGCATTTAATTATCTTTCTATAGACGGGCACTTTGATATACTTTGAAAAAAAAAAAAATCGTTTTTCACGTTTTTCGTTATTTTTCGTTTTTACGTTATCGAAATTTGCATGAAGAAAATCATATATGATAAAACACTAATTTGAATATCACATGTGATATTAGTGTTAAATCATATATGATATATAATATCACATGTGATATTACACTAAATCACATGTGATATTATATATCATATATGATTACATTAACACTAATATCACATGTGATATTCAAATTAGTGTTTTATCATATATGATTTTTAATGCAAAATTCAAAGAACGTAAAAACGAAAAAACTTTAAAAAAAACGTGAAAAATACGAAAAAATATTTTTGTCGAAAGTATATCAAAGTGCCTATCTATAGAAAGATAATTAAATGCTCGTCGCAATGATATATTTTTTTCGCTAACGATTAACGGTTTGAAATATATTAATATTTGAAAAAAATGATGAAAGTGGGTTTTAAATTGTTATATCATCCATTAGATCAAATAAAATGGAGGTGGAGATTGATCCCCGATATGTAAATAATCTTTGTCTCAAACGATCTTAAATCAAATAATATTTCTGCTCATTCCGATGTAACTAAAATCATTTATATTTCAACTAGCGGGCACCAGCAGCAACCGGCGATAAGTATAGTTATATGTGTTTGTTTACCCGCTTAGTGAATTCGTTTCACAACACTTGAATGTATATGTGTTAGTTGTAAGTGTTTGTTTGGGTTACCCGTAACTTTCCGTAGCTTTCCGCGACATCATTATTCCCATATAGAAATACCTCGCAATCTCTTACGCGTCAAACACTACCCCAAAAGTATATGATTTTGACGAATCAAGATTATATTGATTGAAATAAATGAAATAAAGGTTAAAGTTGTAAAATTTGAATTAAAATAAAATAAACCCATTAAAAATATAAAACCAAAACTCATAAAATATATCAAAATGGATGTTGAATTAAAGAGCATAAAATTTTAGAAAATATGGTGAAATTAGATTATAAAAAAATAAGTAGATAAAAGATATTTTAATTTAAAAATAAAGATGAATTTTAGTTGAGAAATGACACATGTCATTTTATAATTGGAGCTCTTTATCTTAATTTTTAGTGGTTAGGAGTTAGGTTTGGAGTTTGTTAGAAGTTAGGCTTGAGTTTGTTAAGTGACACATGTCATCTCATGATTGAGCTCATTATCTTAATTTTTGGTTAGAAAAACTCTTTCCATAATAAGCAAGTAAAAAAGTCTGAATTTTTAAGCCTTCTAATTTTAGAAGGCCGAAATGCATTATAAAGTAGTATAGATATCATTTAAATCAGAAGCATGGAAAACTAGTAAAGGGTAAAGTTGCAATTTATGCAAAAGGTTAACCTGGAAAACAGGAACACCAGCAAAGCTGTCATCCGATATACCAGCCTTGCGCCTCTCCTAGAGATAAGCATCAAATGACAATAAAAGTTACACAGGTACTTAATGTGAGACGAGATTTTCTGCAAATTTGTGGTACATGGAGAAGTTCTAATCTAACTAAAGATAAACGAAAATGCATATTAATAGGGCCTTGATTCAGGTATTGGCGAATCACCTACGCTACCAATTGTAAATCAGTTGAGTACATGGAAAATAACTCACCTCAATTGCATTTTTTATCTGTGATGATTCCGGAATAAACCTAAAGGACACTCCATTGACTTTAAGCTGGAATACCTGCCACAACAATCAAGACATTAGACCAAACCGTATCTAGTGTACTTTTACCCGTGCACCAGAAAACTAGTAACGTGCACCCACGGAATACCACAACTCTTGACCCACCATTGAATGGAGAGACTACCACAGACATGCAATCACATAAAAAATCCAGTCATTTTTCTTAATAACTTATATTCCTTCTGTCAAGATACTCAAGACCTTAACGACTGGATCATCTCAGCCAGCAAAGGTTTTAAAGGCTGTTTAAGTTATTCGTTAATGTAAGGGCTTACCTGTTTATTTTAAAAGTATATAGAAAAATTTGAGTGTTTGAATGAAACTGCTGAGTACCAACCTGCTAAATGATTATCTACTTACTGTAGAGTGACAAGCAACCAGGAAATAGCTGGTTGGTACCTGAAAAAGTAAACCCAATAGCCCATCTAAAATAAAAAAATTCCCAGATCAGTTTAATCTTCAAATACTTCATAAAGCTTATATAGTTATATGTTTAGGTGAATGCTTCCTTTGATGATCACCATGATAAATAAACCATGAAATTGTATTGTAAATCGTCTTCTAAACAATACTGTTGCCAAATTGAAATTTTACTAGTTTTCAGTCACTAAATCAACACCATCTTTGTTTACCGATTAAAAAAAAAAAGAAAATATATTATTAAATCCAAGCGGCAGATTAGAGGGTTGAACCTATAAATTAGTAACATAACAGAAGGTCAAATTACTGGGCAATCAGGAGACTGTACTACAAGTCTAGGGCAATCAGATGTTTAACGGTGTTTTGACATTGCTTATTAAACTGCTTATGCTATTGGCTTCAACAAAACCGATGCATGAGGTGTGTTTGGAAATATTCATGTTCTAAACTCATAAGCTCAAATTACTATTGCCGAACCAGGCAGCCATACTCAATGTCAGAAGTTTAAGATGGCGGTCACAACCAACAGATCAAAATTCAAATTAGGTAAACCATACCATATAATAAACTATTTTTGACTCACTTTTTTCACTTATCTGCTTAGCTACTTGATGCTAAGCATATAAGCATTTTGGAGTGTATGTGATATGAACCGGCTCGATAATAGAATAAAGAGAAGAAAATAAACAAGATAGATGATTTATGTTAATGGGATAAACCGACCCCCGATGTTTATATTAGTGAGATAAACCGACCCTCCAATTGATTATCAAATCAATAATTCATATCATTCAACATAGTAAGAATTACAATCCTAATACCCTGTTTAATTGCAATTTCGCACAATAAACCATTCCGTTTTACTAAGGAGGTGTTTGTGTTAGCTTGTATGTTGGGCTTATATAAAACTTAAAAGCTAATAAGCTCAGTTTTTTTAGACTTATGATCTTATCAACTTGAGCTTATATCACCTCTAAGCTCATAAGCACGAGTTAATAAGTGCAGGGGTGAGATCAATAAAGATCACATAAAAATTAAAGATCAAATGGATTTCTCAACCATTTATTTTTTATCAAATTAATTAAATTCACTTTCACCCTTATATTTAAAAAATTAAATAAGATAAAACTAATTATACCATTGCGACAAGAATAAAATTATCTTTCTATAGAGATCCAATATTGTATACTTTCGACGAACTTATTTTTTATCCTTTTTTTTTGGGTTTCGATATATAACACTATAAATAAAAAATTTAAAAATACTCTTTTGTGTTAACACAACCCCTAAACCTAAAAACCCTAACCCCTAAAAAACCCTAACCCCTAAACCCTAAAAACCCTAAACCTAAAACCCTAAACCCCTAAAACCCTAACCGCTAAACCAAAAACCTAAACCCTGTCCGCTAAACCGTAAGAAACCTAAACCTTAACCCCTAAAAAGCTTAACCCAAAAAAGTCAAACCCCTAAACCCTAAACCCTAACCGTAAACCCTAAACCCACAAAAAAGTCGGAAAAAAAAATTCGTCGAAAGTATATGATGTGGGATATCAAATTAAAGGTAATTTTATGCTTGTCGTGATGGTATGATTGGTTTGTGAGATATTTAGTTTTTAAAAATGAAGGTGAAAGTTTATTTTATTGTTTTGATGAAAAAATGAGTAGTTGAGAATGGTTTATTTGATCTTTAGTTTTTGTTTGATCTTTATTGAACCAAACTCAATAAGCGCATAAGCCCTCAACTAAACAAGCTTATTAGTTTTTGAAAATGTGCATAAGCTCATAAACCAAGATATAAGCAAATCATACTAATATGAAAATTAACAAATTTTCTAAAAAATATATACCATACTAAGAGCAACAGGAACAACTTTAGACCCGGGGCGCATCCTAGGATCCATAGCTTTCATCTGTCCTAACAAAGTCTCAGCATCTTGCTCCTTAAAACACAACAACCCCAACGACTTAACCGGGTCCTGTCCCGACACCACAACAAACTCCTCATTACTATTACTCAACGCGTAAACCGGAACACCAGCTAACCGTTGTTCAATATCCTCATCTTTCATCCCAACACCACTACCACTAGTAACTATACTTTTATCTGGAGAAATTCTTGCCCATAATGGGTTTTTGGCAAAGGGTAAAAAAGAGTGCTTTTTACCTTCAGATAAGGTGAATTCGAAGGTGAATTTATTGGAATTAAGGTTTGGGTTTGTTTTAGAAAAGTGTTGGTTGAGGAAGGATGAACAGTGGGTTTGGACTTTGTTAAAAGTTTGTTGGAGGTTGTTAAAGTGTTCCATTTTTCAGTTTTGAGGGTGGGGATGGATGATGGGGTTTTGGGTTTTGCAGGTTTATTAGATAGTGTTTTTATTGTTGGGGAAAAGGTGAACGGGTTTTTGAATTTGGCCGGGCTGGTTCAAGTGTGGTCCGTTAAATCTACAACAACGCATCAACTCACCGCAACATAACATTTTTATATTACTATGAACATCACTACCAAATAAGTCTAATAAAATCAACAACTTTACAACTTAAACATACGTCATTTAAACACAAATACACTCCGACGATATACTCACATGCACAATTAAATTTTTATCTTCACAACTAACATCGCAACTTTTATCTTGGGCACGACCAAATTCCAACAAAATCCGGAGGGGGGTGTTATAAGGACTACGCATCATTGGAAGGGGCAACACGTCAAATGGTGTTTTATTACACCTAGTCTAATGGTTGAAACCAACATGTGTGGTCGCGTCAGGCGGCACCATCATGTGTCACGCCACTAGGCTGGTAGATCATAACACGTGGTCGGAAATTTTTAAAGACTCGGGTTATCTAATTAACCGAATCAAATTTAGAAAGTTAATTGTGGATTATGCTTATTTTTAAGTGGATATGTTTATGTAGTGGGTTTGTTGTTGATCATTACAGTGCTTGGTGATTGACTTGATGAATGAGTGTTGGTCCATGCAGTTTGAGAAAATGACGATACCTTACTACTAATAATAAGAATAACAACAACATCACCCAAAACCACAATAACACCATTTGCACTTTTCAACGTTTATAAATCTTATTATAAATGAATCAAAGATTTACAAGGAATAATTTATGGTACATTGTTTCGATTGATGACAAATGAAGCTCTCCTATTAGAACTACTAGAGGCAGCTAGCTTTGCTTAGTTCGTTCCTAGGAGAGGAAGATCTTATCAACTATAATACTAAATATTACTTTATGTGTTTGTTTAAGATCATTACTTATCCTGTTTTACAATCTTTAGTTTATAAGAGGGAAAATATTGTGGATACACATGGGTATAATAGCTTGTCAATTTGCACTAGATAGCATGTGCCTAGTTTGCTAGTGTTAAGCGTACTTTTGTTTTACCAATTATTTGTACCCAAAATTTTACTTTCTTGTCTTTTGATAAGTCCTTATACTTATCTTCCCAAGAAGTTTTTTGCCCATACTTTACAGACTAAGTTTCTCTTCAGAGATAAGTCTTCAGGCTCAGTGAGACATTTGTCAGGTCTCAGTGACTCTGGTGTTGTTTGAAGCTCATTGTACTTTACTCCATGACACCGCATCAATTTATAAAGTGTTTTTTCAGATGGTCTTCGACTTCCCTGAAGCGTGATTGTTGATCGAGCTTTATACAACTCTCGCTGATTTCCTTTATCAGTGAGTTACATTCACTGAAGAACTTTCAATGTGTTACGCTTTCTCGATAACCATTAGGGAGTAACACCCTCTGATAACCATCAGTGAATAAGACCTATGATTCCATCAAAGGGTAACTTACTCTCTGATCCTTATCAGTGAGTGCTTTAATCTCTTATCCTTATCAGAGACTTTGAATTTTTGTTTAAATACTTGTCAGAGACAATTGGGTTAAAATTCAGACCCAACAATTAGTTAATGCTAATATTAAGTTGAAGTGGCAGTAATAAATATAGTAAACCATCCAATCTTATTTGGCTTTATTGTAAGGTATATGTTATAGTGAATCTCATAATAATTCTAAAGAGTAAAATACAATGTTCGTCCTTTTATTTGTATCAAAAATACACGTTGAGTCCCAAATTAAAACTTAATACGTCCAAGGTTCCTACTGTGTATTTTTTGCATCTTCCAATGTCCTTTACTAGACGTCATTAGTCAACGTCTGTTAAGTGCCCCACGTGCCTTGCACATGAGGGTATTTTGGTTATTTTACTATGTTATGTATTTTTTCACCCGTTATGTTAATTAATTTGGTAAGACTTGGGGATGGACTGAGTAAATACTTCTAAAATTAACACCATCACTTCATCTACCATCCTTCTTCTTCATCTTCACTGATCACCACCAATCACTACCACCATCCATCACCACCCACCACCATTACAACCATCCACCACCCACCCACTCACCACCACCAATCACATATATGTCGCCAATTTAAGTATGACTATATTGCCTATGTGGATAATTTGGTGGAATGACTATGTGGATAATTTGGTGGAAAAAAGTGAATGACTACATCGCCTGTCTTTGTCATCTTTTAATTTTAACTTTATTTTTTTCTCTTAAGGAAAAGTTAATAAACACCATGAACATTCAACAAAAATCTTCACAATTAAACAAAAACCCAGATTTTACATATACCTTCAAGTCTTCAACTTATACCCCTACATTTCAACATAAAACCAACATTTCAAGAACATGAAAAACAACATATATTATGTTCTTTCAATATTATGCCGTTACATGAAACTAGAACCCTAACCCCTGTACAAGAACAAGCATAAACCCGTAAAAGAACAAGCATAACCTACGTAAAATATTATGCAGTTACATGAAAAAAATAAACCACATAACAAACATACACAAGCATAACCCCATACAAGAACACATCGGATTAGACCGTTGCCATAGCAACGCGATGATATTCTGATGGTTAGGTCATTTTCAAGCGAATTAGGCGGTGGAAGAACGTTTTTGGCGATTGATAACATCATATGTATGATATATTTACCTATCATTTATCCCACAATTATTGCTCAGTTACTATTTGTTTATATCTGAATTGATATTTAATAGCTTACTTTTGTCATTCTCCGTCCTTCGGCTACCTTGGATCAATGGTAGAGATAGGAAGTAAGTCAAAGGTAGATCAACATAAGTCTTAGTATGGGAAGAGCTTTGTTAAAGAGATTAGAGAGGGGTTGTAACAATGAAAGAGAAAAGGTTTTCTTTTAAAGCTATGGAGTGAATTCAAAATATTGGAAAAGACACGGAAGATGTCATCATTTGGAGTTAAAACGAAGAAACAAGCAAACACTTTTGTGGAGGAAGATACGTCGTATCTATGCTACTAAGGATATGCCGTATACATAACTAAGAAGATTTCAAGACCTGATCATACTCAGAAGAATGCGACGTATCCATTTCTGGAGATACGCCGTATCTAATACTTAGCCGATTGAAGAATGTTGGAAGATTGAAGAATACGGTGTATCAAGTTTATGGGATACGCCGTATAGAAGCCCTACCCATAGAAGATCCAAGCCAGGATTTGAAGACATATAGCGTATACAATCGTGAGATACATCGTATACTTTTCCTAAAAGATAACCAAGTGAATAGATGGATCCAAATGAGATTTCAAGTTCATGTGATGGCCTTCGAGGATGCTTTAGTATTTTGGCCATAACTCCTTCATCTGGACTCTGATTTAGGTGATTCAAGCAACCACGAAAAGGGAAAATGAAGATCTACATGCTGAGAGAGGAAATATGACGTATTGACCATTTTAGATACGCCTTATTGGATTATGGATACGCCGTATGAAAGTATATTCCATATATTCTTTCTTTGCGGCTACGTTTGATATCTTGGATATGCCGTATTGGACTTGGATACGCCGTATCGGGCCCAATTACAGACTATATGTATAAGCCCTAACCACGACTTAATTGATCATTAAGGTGCCTTGGGACCATTCCGGATGTCTGAAACCCTCTCCAAACAATAGCAAACCAACATTGAAGACCATTCCATCCATGGGAAGCATCTCGATTCATCATTCATTAGTTTATCATTCAGTATGAACATCGTTTTGTGTAGGAACTTATTTTCATTATCGTTTGATTATACTTTGATTATGTTTTCTGAATATTATGGGCTAATAATGACTATTACATTTATGTTATTTCGTTTATGAAGATTTGATGCATTGTTTTAGATAATTTATGTATTTATCGTTCAAATAATATACTCGTTTATTTGTTTAATGTTCGATATCTATATTAAAAGAACCCACTATTTTCCAGGTTAATATTTTTTACTAAACTCAAATTTATTATTTTGAAGTTCACATGAGAACAATTTGCGTATAACTTTCTAGTTAAATCGCGTAAACAAGAAACAATTTTTTGTGCACAACGACTACGGAATAAGATTAGCCTACATATTTTTGAGTCATGACCACTACTACAATGCTCATTTCATTGCTAGTACAACATTTCATTTCTTTCCCATTTACATTGCATATTTATTTATTGAATTTAATTAAGTAACCAAAGCTTTTCATAATTTATAAGCATGAACAATATACCTGATACTCACAGTAATTTTTATTATACATTCTTACACCTAATAGAGTGCTACAAAAATTCAAGTAGTGTTTTACTTCACCCATTGGTATTTATTTTACTATAAATACTTAAATGATATATAATTACTTTAAATTAAGTAATCACTAGGCAATACTTATTTTAATTACCCAATACCTACACAAATGCAAATACAATATTTTTTCTAACATCTACGCTCTATTTTGATTATCCTACATATTTTCTAGACATTTCTACTAACTAATACACCTAAAAATGGAAGTAACTAATATTTGGAATTAGACTAACTTAGTTACTAGACAAGAAATAACAAGAGGTATGGCTTCCCCATCCTCTTCCCCTTTTGCAGCCGAACCAACCATACCTAACACTCTTTTGACATTTTTTTCTTTACTGATGTGCTAACCGTGTGCAAGTTTTAAAATTTATAAACACGATTTTACCGGACAATTACATTAACACATATGAGCAAGTATACTCGTCCGTGATAATAAAGGTATGTAAGTCGAGATCATCCCAAGGGATTTGTGGTTATTGAATTGTTTGAAACAAGAAGGTTTGTCAAGCCTCCTACGAAATTTTCGTTAATCTAAAAACCAATTTAAAGAAACATATATTTTGTCTGTAAGTCATAGCCAATTATCTAGAGTGTTCATGATAGCTTGATGTAAACTTGAAACAATGCACAAATCATACGCAAATGATTCACAATCGATGGTTTATCTCATGTATAAATCATTATAAGAATACAATCACATAGGTAATCCTTTCCGCCCTTTAACCAATTGACTATTCTTTTGAAATCCATTTGTTTGAAAATGATTCTTATCTAATTTGTTCTTACGAACCCTTTTGGCCTTTTATGTGATGAAATCGTTTCAAGTCTATTTTAATAAACAAATATGATGAGTCAATCATCATATCCCATACTAGTTCGTGCACTAACGTTTTGGAATAAAAACATGAAGAGAAATCCTTTCGGCCTTTTATCTTTCAAATGTTATTACCAACAAATTAAGCAAGACTAGATGTTATTTCAACAAACTCATTAAACAAGAATAATTTACATGCATCACAAAGATAAGAATACTCCAACAATTACCTACATCTTACACACAAGTATATCCAAGAATTACTCCATTATAACCATAACAAAACACAAGTAGCAAACATGTAATTCATATCATTCATAAGAACAGAAATTCATGACAAAGTAACAAAGAATACCTATCCTCGGATTACAAGAACTAGTTTTGTTGAATTATAGCAAACCACGCGCCTCCAATCGCCTTATATTACCCGTAACAACTCCAAATTACTACCAAATGTGTTACACCCGTATCCTGAAATACAAATAGGCCCTACCATAGATGGAATTGGCTTAAGGACTTAACTGGGTTGACTAGTGAACCCGATAGTTAAACTAATGGTTAAACCATGTTGTGTTATAGTTATAGAAAATAGGGGGACCTAAGTTGCCATATTGTAAACTAGTTATGAAAGTATAGTGTGGCCAAATTATAAAGAATGGAGCTTGGGGGACCATTTGTGCCAAATGGCCAAAGTTGCCCTCTACAAGTGTCTGGATAATTCCATAACATTCAAAGATATCCAGGAAATAGAAAGTGCAGGTGTGTATATCGTGATAGAGAAAAGGAGGGAAAGAGGAGAATTATCTTGATGACCAAATTGTGAAGGAATTAGTGTTCCTAGTCATGATACAAGCTAGTGTCTTTAATCCTTGCAAGGTAAGTACACTTAATTGATGAGTTAATTGTGAATTGAAGAGTTAGGTTTCATGTATCTAAGTTAGGGGTTTTGGGAAATTATGTTTTTTTAAACACTAATTGAGATGTTATAGATTAATTGGTCCTTTTGATTAAATATGAGTAAATGAGTAAAATGAATATGATCATATTATGATCATAAGGTTGAATTATAAAGAATTATAGTAATCTTAGAAGAACTTTATTATGGGTAAAAGTTGAGTAATCTATGGGTTGAATCATCACATAATTAATATATAATATGATGATTAAAGTTATTTATGTAAGACAAATGGTTGTGTAAACCATAGCTATGATTAATTGGTAATGTTTTAAGTGTATTATGATTATGTGTTAAGGATGTTAGCTTTGGATGATGTTGATAATGGAGATGATGGAAGATGATGATAATCTCATAATAGCTTAGCTTGGCTAGCTAACGTAAGTAACTTGGTTACTATGTGTTTATATGAAATTGTTATAGTATGTGATTACAATGTTGTGCTAGGTGGTTATAGATACTTTAAAGGTGTGTTGACCTTGATAATTGATATTGGATGATTATAGATATGTCTTGAAATTATTGAATGGCTAAGGTATGTGTTAGATGTCTTATGTGCTAATTGAATAGTTGCGTCTTATGATTATATGTTTGTGTTGTATATGCAACGAAGAATATATTGAACATGTATTACTATTAGCCAATTACTTACTAAGCGTTATCGCTTACATGTTATAGTTGTTAATGGTATTGTAGGTTCATGTGCTTGAAGCGCCATGGCTTGGATTGGGTGTTGGATCATGGAATGATTATTGGAGTTGGTAATATGTGATAATAGGAGCTAGGTAGACACCAAGCTCTATGTTGATGTGTACCCCCGTGAGTCAAGTAACGTTTTGTAATGAGTAACCAAATGTCAAAGCGTGTGTCAAGTTTTGTATAATGAATTGGTGGTCACTTGGTACGCTAAGTGCGATATAAGTGTTTATGGTAAAGTTAAAGGGATGTTTGGCATAACATGTGTTTATACCCATTTTGGGTTGTAACGGGTCAATTTGTTATGAAATGAGTTGAGTATGTTAGTTATAGTTCATATGTCAAGTGAATGAGACTGGAAATGATTGTAGTGTTGAAATGGTGTTAAACTTTTTAAGTGTGTTGGTGTCAAAATGTGCAGATTTTGGTTTCAGCGATCATGTCAAGTCGTGTCGTGGCGTTATCGCCACGTAAATACTAGTTATGGCGTGAATCGAATTATCGATTCTGGCGAAGCTATTCTCGCATACGATTTTGTCATCTTTAAAAAATCATATCTTTTAAACCGTAAGTCTTCACGGGTCGTGCCACCCGTCGTTTCGAAGGTAATTGTAACACCCCAACCCACAAGGGTCCAAATGCCACATTATGGAGTCATATCATAACATACTAATCAAAATGCAAACGGAAGTCTTTTATTAAAATCATGAAAGTCATCAAAACATAAGTCATTCAAAAGTTCCAAAGCATAACCAATAACTGAAATAACATGGTCCAAAATACTGAATGAAAGATAGTTCAAAATGCCAAAGGTCCAACAATAGGGTTCACTAGGGTAGGTCTTCCATTCCTACTCTCGAAATCCCATATCCCTGCTCCCAGCTAAATACCTGCCGCATGGAAAAGAAAATGCGGCTGAGCTAACGCTCAGTGAATATATATAAACGATAATCAAATTCCGAATCGAATACACGAAGCCGAAAAAAATATCATAACAAATGGAAAATCCCAACTGAAGCATAACCATGGTAATCCGAAGAATAATCAAAGTAATCAAGTGAACCGAATATAAGAGTTAGAACAGGGTAGTCGAACGAATCAAATACGAATACTGAATGAACAAATAGCCAATTGAACAAATGAACAAAACATGGCATAGCAAACGGATAAATCAGAATAGCAGATAATAACATAGTAACCAGAATCAGAATGTTGCCACGAGCACCTATACTAAAGGAGATACTCCAATAGCCAAATCTAAAAATCATATATCATAATCAATATCATATCAAATCCATCAAATCATATCAAAGTGTACATGGGTAGCGGCCCGAATGTACCAAACTGTGAGGGGGTCTATTGCACACACGCACCACATCACCAAAACTGAACTGAGTACCTAGGATGCATCCATACGCTCCCTGCAAAACAAATCAAATATACATATGCCAATGCGAGACTGTACATACGTAATCATAATGGCCAATTGCTCAAATATCATAATCATATCATAAGGGAACTCCGGGGACTAATGACACCGCCCCAGATAGTGTCATGCATGTTAATACAAATAAACCGTAAAAATGTTTATTAATATTTTGCGATCTCTTTGTGTTTTGTTGATAACAAATATAATGTTATCATAAATAAAATTATAAGGATACATGTTATTTTTGTAAAGCATTTACATATAGTCACTTAATACAAATTGTTGTAATAAATCATTTGTTGTAATAGTTTATTAGGATGGGTAAAAATCACAACCCATGGATCATATCCATAACCCATAGTATTGACCCATACCCACTTGACTAGATACATTGTACTCATTAGATACATTGTATCTAAAGAAATACCCATGGACCAACCCATAACCCATGACCCATGACCCATAACCAAAAACCCATGGGCAAAGAGGTGTCCCATGGATCCCTAGGTTTACACTAGACGGATCCTTAAGGGAGGGATCCGTGGGATCCGGGAATAGTGGCAAGTTTTCCTATAAATAGAGAGCCATTTCTTCATTCTAACTCACCCTCTTCTTACTAATTCTCTCATATACTCTCATTCTCTTCTAATAAAATATCACTTGATCTAGAGAGTTGTTCTTCTTTCTTTCTTTAGTGATTCTCATATAGGTCCTTCTCTGCTAAGTTTTAGGATTTAGTAAATAAAAACTTTTCGATCACTATGGGTTTATTAAAGTGTCGGTCATTGGAAAAATAGACCGTATGTGAAGTCTAAAGTATATGTAATCGTTATTAAAGCTCGTAGTCGATTCGTAGTTATTTAATGTTAGGAAGTATTTAGTTAAGTAACACCGTGGAGGACGGACGGGTCTTTACCCACCTGTATGCACGATCCACGACCCGTAGGTGGCGTTTATGTAAGAAACTATAAATACCCTCTACCTCACAAGGTAGAGGTTGGAGCTCATAATAATACTTTCACTTTCTCTCACTAAGTTCCCAAACCTCTAACTCTTTCTCTCTAAAAACCTTATTGTATCGCCTACTTTGATCATGGTTTGATGTGTTTGTGAAATCAATATGTTACAAATGGTATCAAGAGCCATGGTTTGATCATCTCTCTTACATATCCTTGGATTTCTAGTGGTTTTATATGGTTTTGGGTTTGAAAAGTTTAGTGGTTTTGCATCATTTGGATCATTTCTTGTGTTAAAGTTTGAATTTTGAGTGTACTTTTGTGTTTAGAATCATTGTAAGTGCTTGGGTTTTGATTTGGAAAGCTTGAATCACTGTGGTTGAGCTTGTTTTGGATTGAAAAGGGTTGTGTTTAAGTTTTTCTTCATAGCGACTTGGTTCTCGGATAAACTTTCTTTGTAGCGACTTGCTTCGTTAGTTGGTAGCGACTTGTAGTTGAAGTGGTAGCTATTTGAGCCCTAGCGACTTGTCTACTGAGACAAGACGACAAATAGTACAAAGTAGTGGAGACACCACTTCGGCTAGCGACTTGGTTGACGTAGCGACTTGTCTTTATTATTTCTAGCGACTTGTCTTTGTTGTTACTAGCGAGTTACTCTTTAGCGACTTGACCTCTCGTGAGTTGTTCTTAGCGACTTGTCTACTTAGCGAGTTGTTCTTTAGCGACTTGTCGACAGCGACTTCTTTGCTTTAGCGACTTGTGTTTAGCGACTTGGTTCATAGCGACTTGTGTCTAGCGACTTGATCCACGATGACTTGAGCCTTTAGCGAGTTGCTACTTAGCGACTTGGTGACTTAGCGACTTGTCTTCAAGGTTATAGCGACTTGGTTGATTTTGTTTCTAATACGGTTTCTCTTGATTCGGTAAAATCCGTGAAAGAATCTATTTCCGGTTTAATCATAGAGTTTTAAAATCCCGTGAAATCGTAATCATGTCTACCAACATACCTACAATCATCTCTTACATTCTTGAGGGCGTTCAGCGGTGGATCGGATACTCGTCCACCTATGCTTGACAAGCCGACTATGACTCATGGGCTCGGTGAATTAGGTTGTCTTGTTTGGGAAAAGAAAATGGAGTCAACATTCTCAAGTCAATTGATGAAGGACCGTATCAAGTTGAGACAACCGAGACATACTTGATCTGCTGGCGATGGCTCGGTGATATTAGGTTTGGACGGACCTAAAATGTATGATTAAGCGGTGATAAGGAGAAGAAGAGATCGATGCGAGACATCGGGGCTTCTAACATCATACTTGAGGTTTACCTAAGGACATTTACAAGGCGATCAATCACAACACTGAAGCTAAGGCGGTTTGGGACAATGTCAAGATGCTTTCTCGGGTTACGAATTAACCAAGGAAGGCAGAGAATCACTGGCTGTATGATGAATTTGAGCATTTTAAGATGAAACGGAAGAAAGTGTCTATGAATATTACGTGAGATTCCACAAGCTTGTAAATGACATGAGGAACATCAAAATGACCATGCCAAATATTAATTTGAACTCAAAGTTTGTGAACAACATGAATCCCGAATGGCACAAGTTTGTCACATCTGTGAAGCTAACCAAAGGATTAAAGAACACCAACTATGAGCAGCTGTATGCCTTTCTTCTTGAGAATGAGAGACATGCTATGTTTGAGCGAAGGATTCTTGAGCAGTTCAAATCTAAGCAGGGAGAAACAAGTTCGTCAAATGATTCAATGACCTTCTACACCAATGTTGGAATTACCACCAAAGCTTCTCAAGTCATACCAACGGAAATGGTAACTACAAACTCATTCCGGATCCATCATACAAGCCTCCCGATTCAAACACATTCATGGAAAACTTCATCAATCAACTATCTCTCATGGTTAAACAAAAAATGAATTCCTCCCACACACAACAATAACCTCGAGCGATCATCCAATCCACACAATCAAGCTACCGTCGAGATGGGAAGGTTATGGTGCAACCAGTTCAAGGAAGGCGGTATGAACAAGGAAGAGGTGGAGTTGGTGGAGGGTATGTGGCAAATCGAATCGTGGAAGAAATGCCAATCAAGGGCAAGCAAAGCCAATCAAATGCTACAAGCGTGGTGGTGAGGACATATTGCAAGGCGCACATCTCAAAACGTCCACAGAATGCGAGAATACTTGAGACAAGATGTTGCTTGTGCAAGCTCGGGATAATGGAGCGACTTTGGATGAAGAGGAGTTGTTGTTTCTTGCGAGAAGGAATGCTAAGACATATGATCTTGATGTGGATGAGCGACCAATTAGGAAATAGGTCACAATCATCAAAATGCCTTTCAAGTTGCGATCGTGATGCATTTGACTCGATGTCGATGATGAACCCTCGCCGGACAATCTTCATGGCTAGCATCTCACCTATGGTCTCTCCAAGGTCTCATCACCACAACAATTTGGTCCATCCAAAGAATCAATCATCTCGGAGGTATTAAAACTATACGATGAGGTGGATGAGCATAAGATACATAACGAGTACAAACTCTTGAAACTTATGAATCGGATATTGATAATGAGGGTAATAGTAATATTGTCCCATATGATCAATATGTGACACAAAGTGAAAGTGAGATTGTACCAAGTGATGTATCTTCTGCGATCAATAATGATTATGTTTTGATGAATACTTTGCATGTGCCACGATGATTCTGTTATCTACAGGCTGAACGCCTATAAAGAACAAGTTGCTATTTATGAACAACGTGCTAAGTTTGAGTTAACTACCCGTGAGCGGGAAATGGATGACCAAATGCGTACAATTATTAGAAAAAGTAATTTTAGAGAAGAAGTGTTAAAACAAGAGTTAAACTCCTTACAAGAAAAGCTTTCTAAAGCATTAAGCAAAAGCAAGAGCTTCAAGATAATGTTAAGGTGCTTAAACAAGAATTTAATGCTAAGGAATCAAAACTTTTGAATGACTTTTCTAATCTAAAACTTTGAAAAACAAGCTTGAAAATAAGTTATGCGTAAAGGAATACCATTCGATTGCTCACATGATCACTAAGCATAGAGTCTTAAGCGATAAGCATAGTATTCCCTTGTTGAGGAACCAAATCCGAGGTTGGTAAAAGGCTAGAGCTGCTCATAAGGTACTATATGATGGAAATGAGATTCTTAAGCCTAGGCAAACACCATCATGTGTTGGAAGCACGGAAGAGGATAGAAAATTAGATGATGCCTCTAGGAGAAAATGGTCAAGAAGCTTAACGATCACGAGTGTAAAAGAAAAACATAACGATCAAACCCCATGATTACACTAAAGAAAATTGGATCTCCACGAACATGTTTAAGCCTCAAACTCAATTAACCCTAGAACAAATTTTTGGAAGAAAGATATGGATAAGCAAAAGCTAAAGAACTTGTTGAAACAAACACTCCCTTAGGAAAATGCTGCGACTCATGTATCCTCCGAATACACCAATGCATTTAGTTCCTAGAACTATTTCCACTAATAGTAAGACCTTAATCACTGTATGTTGTTTATCAACTATTTGTTGATTTTGAGAAGACATGTAAGAAGAGAATCACACCTACAAGGATAAGCGAAGGGAAAGGGGTTTGAGCAAACTAAAGAATGTTATTTAAGCGAGGTCATGCCTTTCTTTAAACAATTAAAAGGTCAATTTGAGAGTCTTCAAAAGGAATAAACTCGGATATTAAAGAAATGGAAAAGGAATTTGATGCAATGATAGTTGAGGTCAATGATTATGAGCAGAACTCAAATATAATGAAGTTGAAAGGAAGAACTTGCATATCTTAAATGAGAACTTGATTTCGAGTTGTGTTGCTCAAGATGTGTTTTATCTTGTGACTAAGTATTCTATTCTTGCATCTCAATTTCATGAATTATCTGTTGCTTTGAAAGTTTCCCATGATCGTGTCATTGAGCTTGAAAACAAAAACTCATAACTAAATGAGAAAATTGATCGGGATGATCACGATAATTTGGTAAAACATCTTTCTAAGCTAGAAGTTGAACATTTTGATCGCAACTAAAATATCAACATCTCAAAGAAAATGTCAAAACCTCAAACATCAAGACATCCTCAAATGTTCGAGTTTGATCTGAGTTTTCAAATAAACAAAGCGTGACGAACAGATTCAAGCTCATTGTAACACGATCGAGAAAGTTGAAAGCCCAAATTTCACAATTAAAGGGTGAAAAGAACAATGTGGTGGCTCCCAAATGCCTCCTCCTTTAGATTCTCGGTGTTCTCAAACTTTTCATCTTCAAAACTTGGTTAATGTTTTACAAAAGGAAAATGAGAGTTTTCTAGAAGAAAATGAAAAGTTAAGCGACACTTTAAAGAGTTATATGATTCAATGAAAGTCACTCGTGACAAGAATAACGAAAAATAACGTCTTTACAAAAGGAAATTGAGAATCGAGGAGTCGGGAAAAAGGAAAATGCCACTTGTCTTCAATGAGAATGTTGCATCAAAGTCATCTGAGACTCTAAATATCTTGTGATTGTTAAATACATTCCTCCTCATCTTAGGAATAACGAACTTGTATTTCATAATTATCTTGCTCGCCTTAAGGATAGTCTTGAATGTCTCCGTGAGATTGTAGAAGAGGACTTCATAAATAAGCCACTTGATAGTGAAATTAGGTTTGCTTGCATTCAGGCCAAACGATCTCAGGAGATGTTAGAATGTTTAATAGCAACATGTCCTAAATCCTTAGGTGCGAAAGATAAAGCTGTGATGCCTTGTTCCATGCCTAGTGCTAAGTATACAAACCATTCTATGCCCAACATTAAGAAAGTGAATTTTAATGTGCCTTCAAGTAGTTCGGATCCCGCACTTCTAGTTCGGGAATGCAAAGGTAGCCCAACCAACTAATGTTCCCATAATTCCTCTACAGGAGTAATCGGTGACATTAAAGCAAGCGGGTCAAAGCCTCCAGGCAATACAAAGCAAGATAGGACCTCGCAAGCTAAGAATGTGCATTGGAAGAGAGTAGAAGACCACCCTAGGAACACTAAGTTTGAGTTGAATAAAGCGAATCGTGTTGATTCTAGTATTAGCTATAAGCGTCTTATAATTAATTGAATTACGCTACTTTTGGCAAAACATGTAATGATGATTGCTTGGTTTACATTACTAATCATGAATGTGGTGTGAATAATTTGATTAATCTTTGTTAAATGCCCTGTTAAGATTGTTAATGCCAAAATACATGTTAAGAAGGCTAGAAAGCAATGGAGAAAGAAGGTTAGAAAACATTGGAAACCCCGGGAAGGAAATTTAGTAACATAGGTTATCGGTGGATACCTCTTGGCGCAAGTTTAATCTTAATGAGTTGTGCCTAAATTTTCTAAGTCAATGCCCATTAGAAAATGGATGCCTCTTGGTAGAACTATTCCTTTAAGAAGTGAACATACTTTGAATAGGTCAAATACGGACACTAGCACTTGCATCTATCACGATGATTCCATTGTTTCCACTTCCGATGTGGGTGTTCCAATCAACATTACTAACCAAATGGAACCCATTCTTGCATGGGGATCCCAATTATCGATTATCCATTCTTGTCGTGTTCAGCTGCAGATCGTTCAAATCGTTACGTGGTACTGGACTCAGTTGTTCCAAGCATATATTTGGAGATCGCTCATGCTCATGAACTTCGTGAGTAAATTCATCGGGACTGTTAGATTCGGGAGCGACCATTTTGGTGCAATTATGGGTTATGGAGACTATGTTGTTGGTGAAAGTGTAATCTCGGGGTATATTATGTTGAAGGTCTTGGTCATAACTTGTTCTCTGTTGGTCAATTCGTGATTCCGATCTAGAAGTGGCTTTTAGAAAACATACTTGTTTCGTTAGAGAACTTGATGGTGTGGGCTGTTAAGAGGAACTCGTGGTTCAAATCTTTACACCATCTCTATCGAAGACATGATGAAGTCTTCTCCAATCGCTTGTTGTCAAAGGCATCGAAAACAAAATCATGGTTATGGCATCGTCGTCTCAATCACTTGAACTTGGAACCATTAATAATCTTTCGAGAAAGGATCTTGTAAGAGGCTTACCCAGTTAAAGTATGAAAAGATCATCTTTGTTCGACATGCCAATTGGGAAAAAGCAAGAAATATGCCCACAAACCCAAACCCACAAACTCGATAATGGAAGTTCTTCATACCCTTCATATGGATTTGTGCGGACCAATGAGAGTGCAAGCGATAAATGGGAAGAAATATATTTTAGTCGTTGTGGATGACTACTCTCGATTTACTTGGGTAAAGTTTTTGAGGACAAAGGATGAAACTCGGATGTCATCATCAAACTTATCAAGCGACTTCGAGTTCGACTCAACAATCTTGTTAGAATTGTTCGAGCAGACAATGGCACGAGTTTGTTAACAAAGACTTAAGTCAATTTTATGAAAGTGTTGGAATCGGTCATCAAAAAGTGTTCTCGAACTCCTCAGCGAGCGGTGTAGTTGAAAGATGAAATCGAACTCTTGTGGAAGCCGCAAGAACAATGCTAATTTATTCAAAGGTTCCAATGTTTCTTTGGGTGAAGCCATTGCCACTTGCTTGCTACACCCAAAATCGTTCCTTATACACACCTCTCATGAAAAACTCCATACGAACTTGTCCATAAGCGAAAACACGATCTCTCCTACCTTCGTGTGTTCGGTGCTTTGTGCTATCCAACGAATGACGGTCAAGATTTAGGTAAATTAAGAGCTAAAGCGGACATTGGAGTTTTTGTAGGTTATGCATCAAACAAGAAGGGTTACCGAATCTACAACAAAAGAACTCGAGATATCATGGAAACTATTCATGTCACGTTCGATGAGCTGTCCGGGCAAATGGCTCCAGGACAATCAAGTTTTGGACCCGCATCACAACCTTCATTAAGTAGTCCTATTGGTTCGTCTCTTGTACAAAATCTCTCACCAACAACTCCTTATGTACCTCCTTCAGAAGATGATTTGAAGAAATTGTTTGATCCAATGTTTGATGAACACTATGAGCCAATTGCTAATGATCTATCAATTCCATCAACAGAGGTGCTCCTATCCACATCAATGAAGTTAACCCTTGGTTTCTATGTCATTAAGTCAAGAAGCGCTGCTGCTGATCACTCTGTCTCATCAACAAATCATCAATCATCGAGTGTACATCATGGAATTGTGTCGGCACCTATGATGGAGATAATCCCTTTGCTACTCACGAAGATGCCCCTTTGAGAACATATTTGCTCACGAACCATCATCGAACCATCTTCATCGGAGAAAATGACTGCTACTGGTTCCTCAACAACAACCACATGAACACCTTAGAAAATGGACACATGATCATCCATTGGACAACATCATTGGAAACCTTTCTCGTCCGGTATCCACTCGTAAACAACTTGCAAGCGATGCCTTATGGTGCTTCTTTAATTCCGTACTATCTAAGGTCGAACCAAAAGGCGTTAAAAGCGCCATGAATGAAGGCAGTTGGTTCAATGCCATGCAAGAAGAAATTCATGAGTTCGATCGACTAGATGTATGGGAATTAGTACTGCTCTGACGTGCTATGATCATTGCTCTAAAGTGGATCTTCAAAGTAAAACTTGATGAGCATGGTGATGTGTTAAAGAACAAGGCTCGATTAGTTGCAAAGGATATCGTCAAGAGGAGGGTATTGACTTTGAAGAATCATTTGCTCCAGTTGCGTATCGAGGCAATCGAATCTTCACGGCTAATCTGCAAGTAAGAACATGGTTGTCTATCGGATGGATGTAAAGACGGCTTTTCTTAATGGAGATCTTAAAGAAGTCGTATCGTCGACCAACCGGAAGGTTTTGTGAATCGAGCATCCTACTCATGTCTATCGCTTGAAGAAGGCCCTTTACGGTTTGAAGCAAGCTCCAAGGGCATGGTATGATCGCTATCAAAGTTTCTTCTATCTACCGGATTGACAAAGGCGATTGATCCAACATTGTTCACCGAATGTCGAGCAAACATTTAATTCACGTTCAAATTTATGTTGATGATATTATTTTTGCCTCGGTGACCCCAATGAATGTGACCGTTTTCTAATGAGATGGGTTCCAAATTTCAAATGTCTATGATGGGACAAATGTCATTTTCTTGGGATTACAAATTTCACAAAGTCCGGAGGCATTTTATAAATCAATCTAAATATGCAAATGAAATTTTAAAGAAATTTGGATTTGATACTTGTGACACCGTTGACACTCCCATGGTAGAACGTACCAAAGCGGATGAGGACCACTCGGGGATCATGGTAGATCAAGCGAAATATCGTAGTATGATTGGATCACGATGTACCTTTCGCCATGATGAGACCGGACATTACATTCATTGTATGCATGTGTGCTAGATACCGAGCTAAGCCTACTAAAAGCACCTTGAAGCGGTTAAGCGGGTCTTCGGTATCTCAAGGAACCATCAATATGGGACTTTGGTACCGAAGGACACCGGTATGTCACTAACGACCTATGCGGATCTTGATCATGCGGGATGTCAAGATACACGTCGAAATACGTCGGAGGTGCTCGGTTTTGGGTGATAAGCTTGTGAGTGGTCTTCTAAGAAACAAATGAGTACTTCTATATCCTCTACGGAGGTGAATACATAGCCATGTCATCTTGTTGTGCTCAAATCCTATGGATGAGATCCCAATTATCGACTATGGCTTTGACTTCAACAAAATCCCTACTGTATTGTGATAACAAAGTGCCATTGCTCTCTCTTGCAACAACGTACAACATTCAAGAGCAAAGCATATCGACATTTGACATCATTTCATCGGGAGCAAGTGGAAAGCGGTGTGGTGGAACTTTATTTTGTGAGAACCGAATACCGGTTAGCGAGACATCTTCACTAAAGCTCTTCCAAGAGAACGTTTGAGTTTATCCTCCACGACTTGGTCTAAAGAGTCTACAACGGAAACACTTAAGCGTCTTCAAGAGGAAGAAGAGGAGTAAAGGTTTTCTTCATCCATCTCTTGTAAATAGTTATTCAAAAGCAAAATACAAAATTTCAAAACCAACAAAAGCAAATAGAAAAATATAAAATTTTCAAAATCCATAAAAATTAGAAAATCTTGAAAATCCCAAAAATATTGTTATTTTGTCATGTTTTCTTGATTCGATATCATCTACGGACTTTGTGTTGACATTCAAAGAATGTCACGGGTTTTTAGATGTTCCTCGAATGTACATAATTTGTTTTAAAAAAAATAAAAAATGAGAGAAAGTAAAAACAAAGGCTTATAGTCATTTCAGTCTATAACCTGTTTTTAAAGAAAGAACAGAGCCATGCGTTATCTTATTTTTCAAATCTCATGCTCTGATTCTAAAAACAAATATTTGTTATCTTTTGAAAACTAATAAAAATAACTCGGTCTCAATTTTTGAAAATCATCTGGACTTGACATTTGTCAAAATATCTATCTCTCAATCAACAACTTATGTCATTGATTGAGGGGGAGAATGATTTCATCTAAATCAAAAGGTTATTTGTCATACAATTGGTTCAGACCAAGGTGTATGTCATGTTTTCAAAAGATATTTAAGCATGTTTAATCTTTGGAGTTTAAAGTCTCAGATTTGATCCTTATCGGTTAAAGGTTTTCATAAGCAAATCACAATTCTTCTCAAAAGCTTTCAAAATCAATTTAAATCTACAAGAGATCACAAATCTTAAATGATTTGAAAATTGTGATCGGGGAGAATTTGTGATTTAAATTGGATTTAAAGCGATAATTCGATAAATGGTTTTATGATGATTTACAAGCTTTCCTCCCACATGTGCCAAACGATTTCAAATTTAACATGCACATGTTGAGAGGGAGCATCTATTTCAAACCAAAAGGATTGAAAGCGTGATTGATTTGTTTCAATGTGCGGGTTTTCCTATTATGTGCAAAACACTTTCAAATCTCTATGCACATATTGAGGGGAGCAATTTTTGAAAACCACATCCTTTCCAAAAATACCCTTAACAAAGTATGAAAAATGCTAATTTTGATCGGGAAAGTGATGTTGATATCTTTTAGAAAATGGTAATCAAAAAGTGAATCCTTCCTCTTGCCTCCGTGTGCCAAAACGATTTCAAATACATGATGCACATGTTGAGGGGAGCTCTTTTCTAAAAATATCAAAAACAATTCAGTACAAAATGCTTTGATAATATATCACAAGTATCGGATTGATTCTCAAAAGGTTTTCAATTGGTTCCAATGGCGGATGAACAATACCAAATAGACCGACCAAATTTACTTTATGTATGGTGATATAAGGATGGTTAGGTTAGGTATTCGTTCCCACGATCCCTTGAGCGGAGGGATCTACCGAGGACAATCCACTAGATAGTGTAGAGTCCTTAGGTATGATGAAAAAAGGAGAAAAGTGAGATATGGGAAGAGTGCGGATGAGATAGAGCTAGGCGGAATAAACCCAACAAGGTTCTAGTTATGAAGTCTCGGTAAGCTTGAAGGGGTTGAAGAATGAAAAATAATTGAATGAGAAAAGGGTGAAAATAAATAGCCTCCAATTATTCAACCTTAGGCGAAACGGGTTCAATACATATGCTCTTGGTTGTTACTAAGGTAACACCGGTATTGAAGACAAGGCGTCATGGACCCGGTGGACGCCTTGCACTACAACTTCCCAAGCTACTCAAGTTTCTCTTAAAAGGGACTTGTTTCATTCTCATGGGAACCTACATAATCTATCGACTTTCTCTTAGAGATTGTTGATATTGAAGAAGGAGACCTCTCCTAGTCTCGGCATAGGAACCAAATGTGCACAATTGAGTCTAGAGCCACGAGATCATCTAATAAATCTCTTTAGGACCACTTGTCAATGAAGACTCTCTGTTTCACACAATGTGGAAAGAGATTATATCTTATGAGTCCTCGCATTATCCTTGTGGTATTGCGGAACATCCGAGTGATATGCAAACATATTCACAATGAAGATGGAAAGCCTTCTAGAGCCAACATCAAACAAGCTCTTGGTAGGTGGCATGTGAGATCTATCCAATAGATCAACCATGTGACAATGAGCGAGAAACAATGGGGCGATTCAAAATTATGAATCAATCTGGTTCGAGTTATGGATTGACGGATACCTTTGAAAAACCGGTCGTTGTGCTTAAAATTCTTTTCGTTAGCACATCGATTGTGTATTAATATTTCAAATATAAAGGTGTTTATGATTGATAATTGATTTTCCTTAAAACCCTCGTTGTATTGCAAAAACACTTTATTAAGCAATACTCGATTGTTTTCAAATCTCTTTTCATCAATCGGTGAATCTCAAATTATTTGGTTCACTCACTCCGTGTTGTCTTCTTTGAGGCGTTCGGTTTGAGAACACTTGAGCATTTGCGAAACCCTGTCAAGGAGATTCTTGAATTATACGATCACGGGCGGTACTTGTCTTGATCAATGGGGGAACCGTGGGCGTGTACCTCAATTCAACGAAAGTGATCAAAGACACTTTCGTGCGCTTTATTGCTAAGCTGTTGTATGCGCAGATGCCCGGCGTGTGCGGTGATCGAATGGAGAGGTCAATCCATAGCCGCATGCTCACACAACACATTCATTTCTAAAGAAATCATGATAAGTGCATCAACGACTCGATATTTTCACTCCATGCTTTGCTCTGTTCTTTGCAAATATCATGAATCAACTAAAGCTTCCGCTACTACGATGAGAAGATATCGTGATCCAGAATGTGAGCATGTCGGTCCAAAAGTCACAACACCACAATGGAAGAGTCAGAGATTCATGTTAAGCTGATGATCTCAATGCTGGCTCAAAACTCATTATCACGTGGATCAGTTAAAGACCTCTACTTGGATTAACCAAACATGCAAAAATGAAGAATCAATGACTACGGGCTTTAAAGCAAAGAACTTTAACAAGAATCCAAGAACAATCTTAATGTAATATATGTTTGTATTCAATGTAATTTGAGGTGACCTCCCTTAGGGGGAGATTGTTAGGATTTAGTAAATCCAGTTATTAAAGTGTCGGTCACCTCAAGTATATGTATTCATTAGAAAGCTCGTAGTCGTAGTTATTTAATGTTAGGAAGTATTTAGTTAAGTAACACCGTGGAGGACGGAGGTGGGTCTTTACCCTTGTATGCACGATCCACTTTGATCCCGTAGGTGGCGTTTATGTAAGAAACTATAAATACCCTCTACCTCACAAGGTAGAGGTTGGAACTCATAATAATACTTTCACTTTCTCTCACTAAGTTCCCAAACCTCTAACTCTTTCTCTCTCTAAAACCTTAAGTTATCGCCTACTTTGATCATGGTTTGATGTGTTTGTGAAATCCAATATGTTACACACATATGAATCCTTCAATGGAGGAAATGTGGTGTTTGGAAATAGCAAAAGTAAAATCATCGGTAAAGGTACGATTTCTAACAAATCTCTAACCATTAACGATGTGTGTCACGTAGAAAACCTAAACTTTAACCTCTTATGTATAGGACAAATATGTGATAAAAGTGCAATATACTTTTACCAAACCGTAGTAAGATATTAAAAATGGCATAACCATAGGAAGAGGAATTAAGAAACATGGAGTCCATGTCATTAAAATCGGTAATGAACCTAAAGACAAACTTTGTTTTACCTCTATGGATGATACTTCGACCTTATGGCATCGAAGATTGGGTCATGCCAGTATGAGACTTCTTCAATCGCTATCATCCAAAGATCTAGTAAGAGATCTACCTAAGTTAAAATATGAACATCACTTTTGTGATGCTTGTAATGTAGGAAAACAAGTTCATTCTAGTCACAAAGCTAAAAACATGGTGTCTACAACTAAGTGTCTAGAATTACTACACATGGATTTATTTGGTCCATCCGCTATCCAAAGTTATGGAGGCAACTACTACACTTTGGTCATAGTGGATGATTACTCTAGGTACACATGGACAAAATTCTTAAAGAACAAAACAGAAACGTTTAATTATTTTGAAATATTAAGCAAGAAAATCCAAAGACAACTAGGAAGTCCTATTAGTGTCTATTAGAACGGATCATGGTAGGGAATTCGATAATGAAGTGCAATTTGGAACTTTTTGTGACGCTAATTGATGTGCTTCATCGGGGTTTTAAATTTATAACAAGAATTACCGGTTAACTAGGAACACATTCGGGCAAGTATACCCTAGTCAAGTTGTAGTATAGTATATGGTAAATCATGGTCGTCCCAAGAGACTTGGTTGCACTACAAGTGTCGTTTGTTTGTTTAAGCAAGTAACAAGTAACAAGTTGATGGTTATGATTGTCACATATCAAACCAACAAGAAAAGCATTATAAGAACAAGAAAGTATCAAAACATTCATCATTATTCCAATCAAACACAAAATCTCAATAATCATATCAATAACAAACATCTTTAAATAGAAAAGTAACAAGGTTTACCCAAGTATGAATTACAATAGGCAAAGATGAAGGATTATAGCACTCCTTCAAGCCTCCAATCAACTACAATAGTTCTACCAAGCCGGAAAATGATGTCCAAACGCCGACAACCCTTGAGCACACTACTGCGAATTTGGCGGAGGTTTGTGGTCTTTTGGGAAGATAAGTTGGTGTAATTGGTGGAAATTCGTCCTTAAGGGTGGAGGCTTGAATTTCACACAAGTTGGGATAGGATAGTTGGTGGAAACTCGTCCTTAAGGGTGGAGGCTTGAGTTTCACACCTTTGGGGTGAAGATATTGAGAGTGGTTGTGTTCTCTAGGTGGAAATTCGTCCTTGGGTGGAGGCTTGAATTTCACACCTTTGGGAAGGTAGGTTGAGAGAGGATGTTGTTTTAGGTGGAAATTCGTCCTTAAGGGTGGGCTTGAATTTCACACCTAGAGATGGAGTGGTGGATGAAAGGGATGAGAAAGATGGAGAAGGGATGATGAAATGAGGTGCCAAATGGGTTCTATTTATACTACTACCAAGGCCTAGGGTATTCAATGCATTTCTTGGAGGCCAAGGAGCTTGGAAGGACTAGAAACCATGTAGGAAGGACTAGAATCATTTGGAACACGTTTGGGATCTTAGTAATGGAAAATGGTGAAACAGGACCTCCAACGGATCCGGTTGAGCTCAACCGAATCGGTTGGTCTTCTTGACTCTCCAACCGAATCGGTTACGGGCTCGACCGATCGGTTGGAGCAAAATCACAAAATTCATAAACTGCAAAGTTGTAGATCTTTCTCTTAGCTTTCCGTGGCATGACGGGGGTCAAGCGAGTCCGTATGCAAAAGTTATGTCCAAAATGGTGAAGGTGTGTCGGAACAACGAGTCTTCAATATGTCTTCGTTTAAGCTTCTTTTCTTCATTTCTTTTCGTTTTCCTTCTTGAACTTTATTCTTGAGTCTTTGGACCACTAACTTGATGACTTTATCTTCTCGAATATACTCCACAAGTCTTTCTTTGGTGGGAATTCTTCGTACATGGAGAAATCTTCGTATTTTACTTCTTTTTCCGTCTTTTCTCCACTTTCCTGTGCTTGGCTACAAATGAACTAGCAAGCGACTTTGATACGATTAAGCAACAAAATCATATGATTATAACCAAATAACACACATAAAAGCACGGATAACGCTACTAAAAACATGCACAATTTGAGCGTTATCAAATTCCCCACTTAAACTTTGCTTGCCTCAAGCAAATCTAAGAAAAGAAAAATAAACTACAAACCGAAATGACAAAGCGAAAAGAAAAATATTTTTGGTTTTATGGCTTTTTTTTTTTTTAACAAACATAAAAAAGCGAAAAATGAGCGCAAACTCCCCCACTTAAGGTTTTGCTTGCCTCGAGCAAATCTAGAAATTAAGAAAAATAAATCCCACATAGTGCATGAAAGATGATTAGAAAAATGTGATGCAAATCTACCAAGTACAAGTACGAGATAAGATTCATCATTTTAAGCTTTAAGAGGTGAAAAATCGAGATGTTTGACAATACCCAATGGATTCTCTTGCTTGATAACATGGCTAAGCACCTCACGAAAAAGAATGAAGTATAATTCACTCAACACTCAATTTATTTAGTGATGGATAGTATTAAGGAATAGTACACTCATATTGCTCAGTCATGATCTAAATATTACCATAGGCTTGTACAAGAAACAAAACTCCACCGACGTGGCGTAAGCACCAAGTGTAAACATCTAAAGAGGGCTTTTATTCGGGTTATAACGTTAAGGCTAAGGTTTCATAAAAGGTATGGATAAGGCATGGGATTATTATATGAAATTGGTGTTAAAAGAAAAATAAAGTCAAGTCTAATACCCATGTTGCTAGTCACGAACAAACCACAAACCCGAAAATGATTATAGTTACAATCTTCTCTTCTTCACATATCGATCACCAAATATATATATCACGTTGTAGCACATTGGCTAATCGATATCTCAAACATACTTCATCTTCCTTCATCTTCATAATAATATAGCACATTGGCTATAATTGTCATCACATATATATATTTTTTTTCATCATTTTTTTTCGATGACTTATTCTCTTTTTTTTTTTTTTTTTTTTTCACTTTTTTTTCATATATTTTTTTTCACATACATCACATCTCCCCACACTTCGTATAAGCACACACCACAAAATACAAATAAGAAGTTGGCCACCTTCATCTTTGTCGGAATGGCACACACGAATGGCAAAGTCGGCTAATTCATAATCATCAAAACAATCCAATCATACCAAGCAACTAGCAACCAACCATTTAGACATTGACAAGGGTAGGCTAAGGTTAAAAGTGTAAAATATTTTGTATTTTTGGATGTAACAAAAGAATGGGATGGCTCGGAGGGTTTAACTAAGGGTATCTAGCGCTAAAAATGAGCACTAACAAATGGGTCCATATAAGGGTGGTTAACTAACCGATGTGGTTAGCTAATATATCATTAGATGTAAACGGAAGGCCATTTGGTTTTATTCCTAAGGGTGCCTCTTTATCACGCATAAACACTTATATCACACGAATGTGATCTTACTGCGGTCTGGTAGTGATTTACAAGCACAAGTTCTAGAATAAATAAAATCACCGGCACACTCATAGCAAAAGATTCAAGCATAAAAAATGTATGCTAATAAGAAATAGGCTCAAATCCTCACAATTTAGTGGAAGGGCTATAAAATGCGCAAGCAAATGTCATCGATCCCAGAATGGATGCAATATAAATCGGGACACATCTCAAGTTTTTCAAAATTAACGATTTCACCAGTGGAATGATCCAGTTATTCTAATATATTATCCAATAAGCGTGAAAACAACTAGATCAAAAGGGCAAACACGTTCACAAAATTAAAATAATTGGCCCAAAAATTTGGAAATTGAAAACGAGTTCCGCTTTTCACAATAATATTTTCCCCCCACACTTAAGTTAAGCACACAAAAGAAAAATAACTTAAATCTAGTTACGACTCTTTTTTTTTTCTTTTTCTTTTTTCTTTTTTTTTTCTTTTTTTTTTTTTTAAAAAAAACAAACATGACTTATTCTTGTCCCACGAGTTCTCGGTAGCTCCATTGAAACGCACAAAGAAGCGGAGAAGCGGTCGTGAAGCATATTAAAACCCAACTTCTTTAGGGAATCGGGAGACCCGCTTATACCTCTCACACGGTTTGTTTACAATGGGTGAGCCTTACTTCGAGGACTTGAAAAAGTCAATTTATTAAAATAATTTACCAAACAAACCAACAAAGGAAAAATAACAAAGAAACAAAATAAAGCAATTGTGAAAACTTCAAAGCATGTAAGATAGGGAAAAATAAAACTATAAGTCTAAGAAGCGAAACCTCTGGGCTAAACATCACGATCGAACTCCATATGATAAGGTGCTAAGAAAACGCTAGCATAAGCGTGTGAGATCAATCGATTTCTCATCCAAACATGTCCAATCCAGGTATAAGGTTCACGATCCAACCATCCTTCCTCCAAGAGCTTATTAAATCTGCAAAATAAACTAAACTACAAAACGCGTAAAATTCTAAAACTCACTTCGTAGGCATCACGGTTGCATTTAGCGTATGCAACAAGCCTTTAAACCCTCGGTGGCCCGAGTGGACGAGTTATAGTCTCGTGAGGGTTTCGATGAACATACCCACAAAGTTCAAAACATTTTATTTTAAAAACATGTACTTATTTATTCACAATATACTAAAATTGACAAAATTTAAAATGGAAAAACCAAATAAAAGAAATGATACTCTTGCAAAACAAAAGACATTTAAACTTATTTTATCTAAACACAAACACACAAAAACAAAAGCTGGCCGATTTTTTTTTTTTTTTTTTTTTTTTTTTTGAGAATAGTCCAACGAATCGGTTATAGGTGTAACCGATCGGTTGGAATGAACTAAATCTGTGACCAACCTTCCAACCGAACCGGTTACGGGATGCGACCGATCGGTTAGAGGAGTTTTTCTAATTTATTTATTATTTTTATTTTTTATTTTTTTTTTAAACAAGTTTTATTTCAAACCATTTATTGATAAAATGAAACAAGGACACAAAAGGTTACGAACACAATAATAAACACAACTAAATAAGACACATAAACACACATTAACTAGAATAACATCAAAAACAAAATACGACACTTAAAACAAAATACGCATAAACAAATAAAATCACGATAAAGAAAAACGACAATCACATAGATGCAAGCACACATAATTAGTCACGTAAAGCAAATCAAACAAGATAATCTAAAACAAGATAGTCTTATTCAAAATTAATACGAAACTAATATAGACAATAAGAACACAAACAAAAAGAAACACGAACATGCAAGATATCACATAAAAACAAACACACGAAACAAGAAACACAAGTTTTTTTTTTTTTTTTTTTTTTTTTTCTGAACTCACAACCGGATCCGGTTACGGGTAGTGACCGATCGGTTGTAGTGGTTTTATTAAGTCACGAGGCTTCAACCGATCCGGTTGGAGTGCCAACCGATTCGGTTAGAGTGATCAGGTGGTTTTGGTGGGTTTTTCGCAAACATTTTTCGAGCAACTTAGAAAACAATCATTGAAATGAGCATTTTAGAACACATGAAACGAAATCCCAACATCAAAACTTGATTTTGATGCAAAGATCATTGAGCAATTTTGAGAAATGAGATTTTAAGAAAAGACAAGCATTCAAGCAAACATCATGAGCAAACATCAAGAGCAATCAATTCAACAAGCAAACAAACACAAGAATACAAGCGCGAGTCCCGGCGGTGGCGCCAAAAACTTGATGGTGACGATGCGGAATTATCATGTAAGCAAACAAACAATCTATCAAAAAAGAAAACAATCAAACGAGCAAACAAGTGCAAAACAAGTCCCCGGCAGCGGCGCCAAAAACTTGATGTGCTTCATCGGGGTTTTAAATTTATAACAAGAATTACCGGTTAACTAGGAACACATTCGGGCAAGTATACCCTAGTCAAGTTGTAGTATAGTATATGGTAAATCATGGTCGTCCCAAGAGACTTGGTTGCACTACAAGTGTCGTTTGTTTGTTTAAGCAAGTAACAAGTAACAAGTTGATGGTTATGATTGTCACATATCAAACCAACAAGAAAAGCATTATAAGAACAAGCAAGTATCAAAACATTCATCATTATTCCAATCAAACACAAAATCTCAATAATCATATCAATAACAAACATCTTTAAATAGAAAAGTAACAAGGTTTACCCAAAGTATGAATTACAATAGGCAAAGATGAAGGATTATAGCACTCCTTCAAGCCTCCAATCAACTACAATAGTTCTACCAAGCCGAAAATGATGTCCAAACGCCTTTGACAACCCTTGAGCACACTACACGAATTTGGCGGAGGTTTGTGGTCTTTTGGGAAGATAAGTTGGTGTAATTGGTGGAAATTAGTCCTTAAGGGTGGAGGCTTGAATTTCACACAAGTTGGGATAGGATAGTTGGTGGAAACTCGTCCTTAAGGGTGGAGGCTTGAGTTTCACACCTTTGGGGTGAAGATATTGAGAGTGGTTGTGTTCTCTCTAGTGGAAATTCGTCCTTAAGGGTGAGGCTTGAATTTCACACCTTTGGGGAAGGTAGGTTGAGAGAGGATGTTGTTTTAGGTGGAAATTGTCCTTAAGGGTGGAGGCTTGAATTTCACACCTAGAGATGGAGTGGTGGATGAAAGGGATGAGAAAGATGGAGAAGGATGATGAAATGAGGTGCCAAATGGGTTCTATTTATACTACTACCAAGGCCTGGGGTATTCAATGCATTTCTTGGAGGCCAAGGAGCTTGGAAGGGACTAGAAACCATGTAGGAAGGACTAGAATCATTTGGAACACGTTTGGGATCTTAGTAATGGAAAATGGCTGAAACAGGACCTCCAACCGGATCCGGTTGAGCTCCAACCGAATCGGTTGGTCTTCTGATACCTCTCCAACCGAATCGGTTACGGGCTCGACCGATCGGTTGGAGCAAAATCACAAAAATTCATAAACTGCAAAGTTGTAGATCTTTCTCTTAGCTTTCCGTGGCATGAACGGGGGTCAAACGAGTCCGTATGCAAAAGTTATGTCCAAAATGGTGAAGGTGTGTCGAACAACGAGTCTTCCAATATGTCTTCGTTTAAGCTTCTTTTCTTCATTTCTTTCTCGTTTTCCTTCTTGAACTTTATTCTTGAGTCTTTGGACCACTAACTTGATGACTTTATCTTCTCGAATATACTCCACAAGTCTTTCTTTGGTGGGAATTCTTCATACATGGAGAAATCTTCGTATTTTACTTCTTTTCCGTCTTTTCTCCACTTTCTGTGCTTGGCTACAAATGAACTAGCAAACGACTTTGATACGATTAAGCAACAAAATCATATGATTATAACCAAATAACACACATAAAAGCACGGATAGCGCTACTAAAAACATGCACAATTTGGCGTTATCACTAATGGTATTACTCACAACTTCTCGGCCCCGCGCACTCCACAATCGAATGGGGTAGTTGAAAGAAAGAATAGAACCCTACAAGAAATGAGTCGCACCATGCTAAATGAGCAATCCATACCTCAAAAGTTTTGGTGCAATGCCGTTGATACTTCAACGTACATACTTAATCGAGTCTTAATTAGACCAATTTTAGGTAAAACTCCATACGAGTTACTTCGAGGCAAAAAGCCTACGTTAGATTACTTTAGAGTCTTTGGTAGCAAATATTTTCTTCTTAACACTAAAGATTACCTTACAAAATTTGATCCTAAATCAACCGAAGGTATCTTTCTAGGTTATACTCCTAATAGTAAAGCCTACGTCATATTAAATAAAGAAACAATGAAGGTAGAAGAGTCATTAAATGTAAAATTTGATGAAAGTCCACCCTAACCCTCTCCACCTCTTGTCGATGATGAGATTGTATAAAGTGAAGCTATAGTAATAAAGAAAAGGATAAATGAAGAAGAAGAATAATCTTTAAATAATGAACTCATAAATATTAAAGAGTCCAAAGATCACCCCGTAGATAAGGTCATAGGAAAGCTAAACGAAAGAACCTTAAGGTCTCAAGTTCAAAACCAAAATAGCCTATTCTGTTTTGTTTCAACCATAGAACCTAAGAATACACAAGAAGCCATAAAAGATGAAAGTTGGGTAATGGCTATGCAAGAAGAGTTAAATCAATTTGTTTCTAATGATGTTTGGAAACTTGTCCCTCCACCTAGTAATCAAACCATAATAGGAACCAAATGGGTTTATAAAAACAAGTTAGATGCAAACGGATTAGTGTCTAGAAACAAGTCTAGACTCGTTGCCCAATGGTATAACCAACAAGAAGGAATAGACTTTGATGAGACCTATGCCCCCGTGGCTAGATTAGAGTCTATAAGAATACTTCTTTCTTATACTTGTGCTAATGATCTTAAGCTTTATCAAATGGATGTCAAAAGTCCTTTTCTAAATGGTTTTATTAATGAAGAAGTATATGTAGCTCAACCTCCGGGCTTCATCGATTTTGAAAACCTAAACATGTGTATAAGTTAAAGAAAGCCCTCTACGGTCTTAAACAAGCTCCAAAGGCTTGGTATGATAGACTCAAGTCATTCTTAATCAAACACAACTACACCATGGGGTTAGTTGACAACACACTTTTTACTAAGAAAAGAGAGTCACATATAATCATCGTTCAAATATATGTAGATGATATTATATTCGGATCTACTTGTCGAGACATGTGTGATGATTTCTCTAAAATCATGCATAACGAGTTCGAGATGAGTATGATGGGAGAATTTAGTTTCTTTCTTGGTCTACAAATCAAACAAGTAGAAGATGGTATCTTCTTTAATCAATCTAAATACATAAAAGAGATGTTAAAGAAATTCGATTTAGAAGAGTCAAAACCAATTAGGACACCAATGTCATCCGACACCAAACTCACAAAAGATGAAGACGGCGAATCCGTTGATAATACAAAATATCATGGCATGATTGGTAGTCTTCTCTACCTAAAGGCTAGTAGGCCGGATATCATGTTTAGTGTTTGTCTATGTGCTAGGTTTCAAGAAGACCCTAAAACATCACGCCTAGAAGCCGTAAAAAGGATATTTTGATACATTAAGGGTACAACATAATTAGGATTATGGTATCCGAAGGGCACGGGAGTAGAAACAGTTGTATATGCAGATTCTGACCATGCAAGTGATTATGTTGACCGAAAAAGTACAAGTGGGGTATGTACTTTTATGGGATGTTGTTTAACATCTTGGTTTTCAAATAAACAAACGACATTAGCAATATTAACAACCGAAGCTGAATACGTCTCCGCCGACAAAGCATGCCAACAAGCACTATGGATGAAACAAGCGTTAGTTGATTACGACATTCATCTAAGTGACATAGCCATTATATGTGACAACAAAGGTGCCATCGATTTGAGCAAGAATCCGGTATTACATTCTCACACAAAGCATATAGAGATTCGCCATCACTTCTTAAGAGACAATGTTCAAAAGGCGAACATCTCTATTGAGAAGGTAGCGTCTGAAGACAACATAGCCGACGTCCTCACCAAACCGTTGAAGCGGGAACAATTCAACCTACTTCGTCTTGGTATTGGTCTCATGGAACAATCGTCGTAATTTAATTTTTAACTCTACAAGGTATGTAAACACTAGTCTTCTTCTTTCTGAGTCTAGGATCTCTATTTCACGCACAACTCACAAACAATACGGGAATTTTCAAAACCCAAGATAAGTTTTTCACATATAACTCATAGTTTTTCTTATTTCCTTCAAAATAAGTACAAGTTGCAAACACATAACTACATACACATCTTCTTTTCAAAGGATAAAACGTTTTTTCGCACATAGAAACCTCTTTTCAAAACGTTTTCTAAAAATGATACCTCTTTCCGTATCAAATTCACAAAAGCAATTTCTCACATCTAGGACAAATCGATTTTTCATTATTAATACAAAGTAAAAAACCCGTTTTGATTGCATCTCATGTCTTTTGAATGCTAAAGAGGACACATAACTAATATGTGTTTTCGGGTACATTCATTTAAGCAACAATGAATTAGGAGCACTCGGGTTATCTCACATAATAGTATGCTTTTTCACTTCTAGTTTATTTTTCTTTTCTTTTAGGAGTCTAGATAACCGCAACTCCAAATAGTTTGCATATAGGCACACACTAGGCAAAAATGTTTCCAAAAGGAAAATTTTGTGATGCCTGAATCACCAGTCCCACGGATCCCAGCCTTAATGCTGGATGGATCCCTCAAGGGAAGGATCCGTGGGATCCGTGAGACAGAAGTTATTTTTAACTTCTATTTTTCTCACTTTGCTTTGGAGTATGTGATTTAATGCTTGTTATCTCATGATCACATGCCTTAAATTCATATCTAATCATTAGATTTTAATCCATATTTTGGGTCAAGCATTCATTGCAATGATTAATTTCTTTTCTATAAGTAGGATTCCCAACATTGCTTGCTATTCATCTCATCCTCACAAACAAACACCACCATGTCTTCTAAAAGATCTTCCAAGTTAGATGAATCACCTAATGCAAACAATCCATCTTAAGAAATCCAAACTTTTGTCCTACCACCTTCCAAAATACCACAATCAAAATCTAAGATATCCGCACGGATTAGCATCCGGCCTTGTTGCTTAGCAAAACCATCATCGAATGGCTCATCACCAACAAATAACTCACCACAAGATGCTTCCATTATAGCACCTCCTTCATCACCAACAAGTACACCAACTTCATCACCCATCAACTCACCACCTAAAGTTACTCTTTTGGAACTCCTTAAGACTCCAACAAGATCTCAACAACCAAAACAAAAAGAAATAGCCTTTTTGACACCTCCCACTTCTCCAAACACAATTTTCAAAGACCTTGAAACCTCACCACCCTTAGCTCCCATTAAGCTGCAAGAATATCTAGGTTCTTTTCCACCACCACTTCCAAACATTCCGGACTTTGATCCGTATTTTCCTATTTTTTCACCACATCTTCCGCAACTCACAAATCAAAACAACCCGGATAACTTCCGCACTCATTACCCACATCACTTACATTGTGAACATTGCCAATCCACTAGAGATATTGCAATAGAAGTTAGGGAAGAAATGTGATTCATACTCAACCTCATTCTTGATCGCATCAATACCATTACTCATCAAAACCTCCATCCATAACCTTATGCAAGCATGGAAGGAATCATTATTACTATTTTCTATTTTTAATATTTTTTCTTTTGAGTCATTTTCAAGAACAAGTCTTGTTCTTACTTTTACATGCTTGTATGTGGCAAAAATACCACTACATTTTGTTGTTTTATTACATTGGCTCCCAATCTTGATTCTTGTCAATCACAAGATTACTTATGCATGTTACTACTAACCTTTTCTTTGTAGGATTTTTTTTAATTTTCTTCACTTGACGCCCCAAACTAAGGGGAGCTACCGTCAAGGGGGAGTAAGCGATACGTGGACTATTTTTTTCCACATTTTATTTCTTTGATGGGTTAACTTTTTGCTTCGACAAAAAGGGGGAGAAGAAGTAAAACTTAGGGGCTTTCAAAACATACATCTATTCTTAAGTTTTACTCATCATAACATTATGTTTTGTCATCAACAAAAAGGGGGAGATTGTTAATACAAATAAACCGTAAAAACGTTTATTAATATTTTGCGATCTCTTTGTGTTTTGTTGATAACAAATATAATATTATCATACGTAAAATTATAAGGATACATGTTATTTTTGTAAAGCATTTACATATAGTCACTTAATACAAATTGTTGTAATAAATCATTTGTTGTAATAGTTTATTAGGATTGGTAAAAATCACAACCCATGGATCATATCCATAACCCATAGTATTGACCCATACCCACTTGACTATATACATTGTACTCATTAGATAAATTGTATCTAACGAAATACCCATGGACCAACCCATAACCCATGACCCATAACCAAAAAACCCATGGGCAAAGAGGAGCGTCCCACGGATCCCTAGGTTTACACTAGACGGATCCCTTAAGGGAGGGATCCGTGGGATCCGGGGAACAGTGGTAAGTTTTTCCTATAAAGCCATTTCTTCATTCTAACTCACCCCTCTTCTTACTAATTCTCTCATATACTCTCATTCTCTTCTAACAAAAGATCACTTGATCTAAAGAGTTGTTCTTATTTCTTTCTTTAGTGATTCTCATATAGGTCCTTCTCTAAGGCGAGATCACGAGCATTCTACAAGTCATCCAAGCAAGGGGTCCTTGATTGATTTGTTCCACCACAAGATTTCTGTAGCAAAGATCTTGTATTTGATATTTCACATAGTTTTTGTGTAATAGTCGTGTTGGTTTGGTCCGCCGTGTTACGGACTCGGTATTTAGCTTTGTACCGGAAAAAGGTGTAAGCAACGTTGTGAAGGCTTCTCCGCCAAGTTGAAGGAGTTTGTTGACATAGTGCTTGAACTCTCGAGTAGGTGACTCGGGGGAGTGGAGTAGGCAAGGAAGGTGTCCTTGTAGTGAACCACTATAAATCGGTTGTGTCATTTCTATCCCTTGCTTTACTTTATTTACTTGCTTTATCATTAGATCTATACTTTCTCTACATCCATACGATTTCACATAATATCGAATCTAAAGTTTTGAAACTAACTTAAAATCGGCAAAACTATTCAACCCCCTCTTTTAGTTTTCCACAATGCCATTGGTGCATCAATGACATGGCCTTGGTACCTCCATGGCTAGTTAGCTCGGGCAACCAAACAAACACATCATATCATATCAAGCTGATCATATAATGGAATCATACCAATAAGGGATGTCAAACGGATAACATATCAACGAATAACTAATCGAATATCAAATCAGAGGATCATACCAAAACGAATCATATCAAATGGATCATATCAAATCAAAGCAATGGAATACGATTTGAATATCAAAATGGACAAGAGTCATGAGAGAAAAGGAGTGTCATTACTAAAATGACGGAATATCTGTACCTTAATAAGCAAATGCAAATAACCAAGGAAAGCAAACGGAAACGAAACTACTCCTTCTTCACCGGATCTACACGAATTAATGATTACACATTATTTATAGGTCCAATAAATGTCGAAACGGATTTTAATATATGTTTTTATTTCATAACATGTTTTAATGTTTGATTATATTAAATAATGACACACGTTTTCTTAATTGCTTCTCGAATAATGCTACACCGAAATATGAACGAAGACCATCGTTGGAAATATATTAAATCAATCACAAATATTACAACATTCGGGGAAAACACCACACCAAAACAATAATGTGTGTATACGATTTTATTTGTATTCGAAACCCAATTGAACCCAAAGCCCACTCATAATCCAACTCAATGTGACGAGACTAATAAGGTCCATTCAATGATATCACATGCATGCAAACCTACGACACACACACGCAAACAACATCACCATACGACACACACATGCGAACATACAATCACAAGATCATGCATATACCACCTTAGTCCATACTATTTGACTGCTTTTAGACCATGCATAAAATCATAACCCATAAACCTTATACACATGCATATATAACCAATCATCACTTCACCCACATCTTCATATTTCGAATTAAGTTCCAACTGCTATCATGCATGCGATACCCTCATTTGACTCATACCAAAATTATATACTCCTAACCCTATTCATATTATACACACGTCACACAACACGACTCGATCACAGGTCATACACGAATCACACACCTTACCTAAACGAGCACAAACAACCTATAACATCACATGACCCATTCGACCCAAACCATGCATACAACCCTCGTTAAACATGCAGTCCACGTTAACTATACACTTATCGAAACCAACCTAAACACACTCGACTCACATCACCGAGCATACATGACTCCATTCGAATAATCATAAACACATACGACACGATTTTAACATACGATCCAAACATGCATACTCGATCACATAAGGGCTGTTCTAACAGATTCAAAAAAATACATTCAAGACAACACGTAATATACTTGTTTGTCAAGTTCATATGGCGTGTTTATTTACCAGTGCATAACAATACTAACGAGAACCAACTAACCCATATCATATTAATCGAGTAACATAATCACGAGGCCAAGAAATCTATATTCAAGATTTTAACGAGCAACACTATACGTCTAAGTTTGATTTTATCGTGTATATGTATAACTGTCGAATAGCTTGAAGAAGCAAAAGGTGTGAGAGTACCTTGGCAGCAAAATCATGAGACCAAAAGAGAGAGGACAAGACCCACGAATATAAATGCAACGACCCAAGACTACATGATACGAAACCCAAAGAAAACACCAACGATCACCCCCGAATTCGAGTTCCCTCCTAGCCGCTACTCTCTTTGCCTTCGGATTTCTTGAGAGAAAAGTGAAGCCGCTATTTTGTGATTTAAGGTTTTAGGGTTAGAGTGGGAGAAAATGAATCGCTATCTTGTGGTTTAATGGGGAGAGGTTGGAAGTTTATATATTGCCGAGAGTGAGGAGAGAAATCAGGAGCACGTGTGATCTTTTAACTTTTCAAAAAGATATTTAAGATTTTATTCCCTAGCCCAAAACGTGTGAAGTGTGGTTTGATTGAGTATTTGGTTCTAAAAGTAACGTGAGATATGATTTAACATTTAAGAGTGTATGCCAATTTCATATTTAGTGTAACTTCGGATTCAAATGTGACATAAAAATGTGTAGGAGTCCAAACTAAATATGAATGAACCATGGGTATATAATACATAGGATTAGGATTAAATTTTGTATTTTTATTTCATAATGTAAAGTTTCAATGACATGTATTTATTTAATTACTTAGGGTATTTTGAAATAAAAGTGAAAAACTTAAACTGGATTTTAGGGCGTTATAATTCTTCCTCTCTAAAAAGAAAATTTCGTCCTCGAAATTGGAAAGACGTAATGAAAGAGAACGTACCGAATCAAACAAAGAAATGCGGGTAGCTAGATCGCATAGACTCCTCGGTTTCCCAAGTAGCCTCCCGCTCCGGATGGTTTCGCCACAAAATCTTAACAAATGGAATGACTTTCTTTCTCATGACTCTGTCTTGGCAATCTAAAATAGCCTCAGGCTCTTCCACAAATGTCAAATCCTCTCGGATCTGATCTAACGGATAGGAGATCACATGGAGATGATGATAATTGTATCCCCTCAGAAGAGATACATGAAACACATTATGAACGTGAGATAACTGAGGGGGTAAAGCCAAACGATACGAAACCTCACCAACGCGGTCAAGAATCTCAAAAGGGCCAATAAAGCGCGGACTCAACTTCCCATGAATACCAAAACGTCTAACTCCTTTACACGGTGACACCTTCAGAAACACACGGTCACCCAGCTGAAATGTTAACTCACGTCGATGCTTATCTGCATAGCTCTTCTGACGAGCTTTGCCTTTACAATGGCGACCTTTTCATTGGTCACCTCAATAAACTCCAGGCCCTCAATCAGTCTTTCACCAACCTCGTTCCAACAAAATGTGTTTCGCCACAAAATCTTAACAAATGGAATGACTTTCTTTCTCATGACTCTGTCTTGGCAATCTAAAATACCCTCAGGCTCTTCCACAAATGTCAAATCCTCTCGGATCTGATCTAACGGATAGGAGATCACATGGAGATGATGATAATTGTATCCCCTCAGAAGAGATACATGAAACACATTATGAACGTGAGATAACTGAGGGGGTAAAGACAAATGATACGAAACCTCACCAACGCGGTCAAGAATCTCAAAAGGGCCAATAAAGTGCGGACTCAACTTCCCATGAATACCAAAACGTCTAACTCCTTTACACGGTGACACCTTCAGAAACACACGGTCACCCGGCTGAAATGTTAACTCACGTCGATGCTTATCTGCATAGCTCTTCTGACGAGCTATCGCCTCTTTGAGCTTCGCCTTTACAATGGCGACCTTTTCATTGGTCACCTCAATAAACTCCGGGACCTCAATCATTCTTTCACCAACCTCGTTCCAAAAAAATGGCGCCCTACACTTGCGCCCATATAACATCGCAAACGGAGCACAATCGATACTAGCATGCCAACTGTTGTTGTAGGCAAACTCCACCAAACACAAATAATCATCCCAATTGCCCGTCCACTCGAGAGCACAAGATCGTAACATATCTTCCAAAGTCTGAATGGTTCGCTCTATTTGTCCGTCGGTCTGCGGATGAAATGTTGTACTAAACTTGAGTTTGGTCCCTCAAGCTTGTTGCAAACCCTTCTAAAAACGAGAAGTGAAACTCGGATCCCTATCAGAAACAATCGAAGCTGGAGTACCATGAAGTCGAATGATCTCTTGCTGAAATATCTCGGCTAAACGGTGACTGAATAATCCTTCCGAATAGGTAAGAAATGAGCTGACTTGGTCAAAGGATCGACCACTACCCAAATAGCATCGTGCCTCCTCTGCGTACGCGGTAAACCCGTCACAAAATCCATAGAAATCTCATCCCATTTCCAAACAGGAATGTCTAACGGCTGAAGTAGACCACTCGCACGCTAGTGCTCGATCTTAAACTGCTGACACACCAAACACTTTCTAGCAAATACGGCTACGTCCTTCTTCATACCGTTCCACCAAAAGTGCTGCTTCAAATCCCTATACATCTTTGTCGAACCCGGATGAGTGGAAAATGGAGAACTGTGAGCTTCGCCAGGACAACCTCACGAAGAGAAGGAACATTAGGAACACACAAACGATCACCAAATCGGATAACACCGTCATCATCAATACGAAAATCAGACCACTCATCCAAATCTTGAACAACTGCCCAAAGCTCGCCATCATCCTTCTGAGCTTCTTTGATCTCCAGAATAATGTTAGGCTCGATCTTCAAACTCGCCCAGTAACCATCGGTACCACGAACACAAAACTCAATCTCCAACATCTCCAAATCTCGAATAATCTCTGGCTCAATCTTTATCCCAACTACATAACCAGACTTCCTACTTAGTGCATCTGCAACAACATTCGCCTTACTAGGATGGTACTAAATGTTGACATCATAATCCTTCAGAAGCTCCAACCAACGCCGTTGTCGCATATTCAACTCCGTCTGCATGAAAATATAGTTGAGACTCTTGTGATCAGTGAAGATGTCGCAAGATTCCCCATACAAATAGTGTCTCCAGATCTTCAGAGCAAACACCACTGCAGCTAACTCCAAATCATGAGTAGGATAATTCACCTCATACGACTTCAACTGTCGCGAGGCATATGCAATAACCTTTCCGTGTTGCATGAGAACACAACCAAGGCCTTTCCCAGACGCGTCACTATAAAGCTGAAAACCGCCGGTCCCCGAAGGTAAAGCAAGAAATGGAGCATAAACCAATCTCCGTTTCAATTCTTCAAAGCTTTTCTCGCGCTCATCACTCCAAACAAACTTTTCACCTTTCCGCATCAACTTCGTCAGAGGCAAATCTAAACGTGAGAAGCCCTCAACAAAAGACGACAATAGCCAGCTAAACCCGGAAAACTCCGAACCTTGGTCACGGTAGTAGATCTCGGCCATTTGGTGATTGCCTCAACCTTTGCCGGATCCATAGTGATGCCATTTGCAGAAACAACATGGCCTAGAAATGCCACCTGACTTAACTAAAACTCGCACTTCGAAAATTTATCGTGTTGAATATTTAAGTCACTCTCAAATATTACAACATTTGGGGAAAATATGACGTGAGAAGCCCTCAACAAAACGTGAGAATCTTTAGACGCGTCACAATAAATCTGAAAACCGCCGGTCCCCGAAGGTAAAGAAAGAACTAGAGCATAAACCAATCTCTGTTTCAACTCTTCAAAGCTTTTCTCGCGCTCATCACTCCAAACAAACTTTTCACCTTTCCGAATCAACTTCTGAGGCAAAGCTAAACGTGAGAAGCCCTCAAAACGACGATAATAGCCAGCTAAACCCGGAAAACTCCGAACCTCGGTCACGGTAGTAGGTCTCGGCCATTTGGTGATTGCCTCAACCTTTGCCGGATCCATAGTGATGCCATTTTCAGAAACAACATGGCCTAGAAATGCCACATGACTTAACCAAAACTCGCACTTCGAAAACTTGACGAACAACTTCTTCTGACGTAGAATATTCAACATGATACGAAGATGCTGCTCGTGCTCATCCTTGGTCTTAGAATAGACCAGAATATCGTCGAAGAAAACAATAACAAACTTATCCAAAAATTCATGAAAGACGCGATCCATTAAATCCATAAACACCGCAGGAGCATTCGTCAAACCGAAGGGCATAACCAAAAACTCATAGTGACCGTACATAGTCCGAAAAGCAGTCTTAGGAACATCCTACTCTTTGACTCGTAACTGGTGATAGCCAGATCTGAGATCGATTTTCGAAAAGAATTTAGCACCTTGAAGTTGATCAAATAAGTCATCAATACGTGGAAGGGGATATCGGTTACGAACGGTAATGCGATTAAGCTCATGATAGTCGATACACAGTCTCATGCTGCCATCCTTCTTCTTAACAAATAGAATAGGAGCACCCCATGGGGAAACACTCGGACGAATGAAACCAAGATCTAAGAGTTCCTGAAGTTGCTCTTTCAATTCCTTCAGTTCGATAGGAGACATACGATAAGGTGCTTTAGAGATAGGTTCAGTACCAGGAATAAGTTCAATACCAAATTCAACCTCACGTTCGGGTGGAATTCCAGGAAGCACCTCCGGAAATACATCAGCAAAATCACGAATGATTGGATGGCTATCAAGAGAAGGACCATCCATTGAAGTATCAGATACATAATCCAGTAAACCCTCACAACCGTGAGATATAAGCGTACGCGCTTTCATAGCAGAGATAATCTTTAAAGATTTACTGGATACCGAACCGTGATACACAAAATCCGGAGAGTTCAAATTACCAAATATCACACGCCTGGTGTGGAAATCGATAGTGGCACGATGATCAGATAACCAGTTCATTCCCAGAATAACATCAAAATCAGTCATATCAATCGAAAATAAGTTGGCAGATCGAATAGTGTCATCAAAACGTAAGGGACAATCACAATACACGTGATCAATTACTACCATGATATTTAGTGGTGTAGACAAAGACAAAGTATAATCAAGTGGTGTTGACTTATTACCCATACGACATGCAAATAAAACAGACACAACCGAATGAGTTGCACCCGTATCAAACAAAACAAACATGTCTCGACCAAATATAGATAAAATGCCAGTAAGAGTACCTGAAGAGTTTGCTGCATCATCCCTAGTCATGGTGTACATACGACCAAAAGTCACCGGCTTCTTGTCACCAGTACCTCTCGTGCCTGAACCAGAACCCCTATTCTTCCCACACTCATTGGCCTTATGGTCAGTTTGCCCACAGAGGTAACACGCACCAATGGCCTTATAACAGGGCCTACCCGAATGTAACTTTCCACAAGTACCGCACGGTGGAGAAAGCATAATCAAGTCCTCTTCACGAGAAGAGCCGTAACCATAACCGACCCCGAACCATAACCGTAACCATTACCCGAACTCGAACCATATCCGTAACTGCACCCACGATAATCCTGACGTCCCCGATGATACTGCTGGTCGCGGTCGCGCTAGTTCCGCTGAATGTTGCCACCATGCCCACTGTTGCCCTGTCTATCATGACGTCGATAATCATTAGACCGCTGCTCAGAACCTCGCTGGTTTCCACCCTGATAACTACGGCGTCGATCACCACTACGGTCCCGTTTGTTGTAACCGGACCGCTCCCACATAAGCTCTATATTGCGTGCCGCATTCGCTACTTCTGACACGTCATCATACTCATTATTAACTAGCTGCCCCAAAATATGATCAGGAAGTCCCCACTTGAAGTGTCATGCCTGATCTTGTGACGACCCAGCTGCCGCACCCAGACAACCAACCAGACGAGAAAACCTCTTCATATAGTTAGAGCTAGTCTTGTTCTCCCACATCTTGATCGAGCGATAATCCCGTTCACATTTCTGCTACTCGGAGAAAGGAAAGTAATGCTGTAAGAAAACCTAACAAAACTGAGCCCAAGTCATTGTCGCCACATTCGCCACCCTTCGCCTGTCGATGATCTTTCCACCAACTCAAGGAATCACCCTCGAACTTGTAGCTCGCGAGCCGAGCTTTAAACTCGTCAGTCACTCCAAGCACCTCAAATATCTTCTCGATATGGGAGATCCAATTCTCCGCTTCAATAGGAGTAGTATAAGAAGTAAAAGATCGTGGTTTCTGCTTAACGAACCGCTCAAGCCAAACATGAATGTCTACGGTCTGACCTCCACCACCAGATCCACCACTCATGGCCGGCAAAACCAAAGACGGTCGCTCCAAAAGCTCAAGACGAAGAAGAGGGAGAGTTCTTGAACTTGTCGAGATACACCAACAAAGCAGGATCGGAGTGCTTTGCCAGATTCACCATCTAAAGGAAAACAAAAACAACAAACAAAGAGGCATGAGAAACAAATACGAAAGGGAGTAGAGCAAAACAAAAGAAACCTAGTGTCTACCCAATCTCACAGGTCAGCCAAAGCCTAAGGGTCATAAAACTTGGCTCTGATACCATAATTGTAACACCCCAACCCGACAAGGGTCCGAATGCCACATTATGGAGTCATATCAGAACATACTAATCAAAATGCAAGCGGAAGTCTTTTACTAAAATCATGAAAGTCATCAAAACATAAGTCATTCAAAAGTTCCAAAGCATAATCAATAACTGAAATAACATGGTCCGAAATACTGAATGAAAGATAGTTCAAAATGCCAAAGGTCCGACAATAGGGTTCACTAGGGTAGGTCTTCCACTCCTACTCTCGAAATCCCATATCCATGCTCCCAGCTAAATACATGTCGGATGGAAAAGAAAACGCGGCTGAGCTAACGCTCAGTGAACAAATATAAACAAATATATATAAACGATAATCAAATTCCGAATCAAATACACGAAGCCGAAACAAATATCATAACAAATGGAAAATCCCAACTGAAGAATAAGCATGGTAATCCGAAGAATAATCAAAGTAATCAAGTGAACCGAATATAAGAGTGAGAACAGGGTAATCGAACGAATCACATACGAATACTGAATGAACAAATAGCCAACTAAACAACTGAACAAAACATGGCATAGAAAACGGATAAATCAGAATAGCAGATAATCACATAATAACCAGAATCAGAATGTTGCCACGAGCACCTATACTAAAGGAGATACTCCAATAGCTAAATCTACAAATCATATATCATAATCAATATCATATCAAATCCGTCAAATAATATCAAAGTGTACATGGATAGCTAGCTCGAATGTACCAAACTGTGAGGGGGTGTATTGCACACAGGCACCACATCACCAAAACTGAACTGAGTACCTAGGATGCATCCATACGCTCCCTACAAAACAAATCAAATATACATATGCCAATGCGAGACTGTACATACGTAATCATAATGGCCAATTGCGCAAATATCATAATCATATCATAAGGGAACGTCGGGGACTAATCACACCTCCTCAGATAGTGTCATACCATTGGTGCATCAATGACATGGCCATGGTACCTCCATGGTTAGTTAGCTCGGGCAACCAAACAAACAAATCATATCATATCAAGCTGATCATATAATAGAATCATACCAATAAGGGATCTCAAACGGATAACATATCAACAAATAACTAATCGAATATCAAATCAGAGGATCATACCAAAACGAATCATATCAAATGGATCATATCAAATCAAAGCAAGGGGAATACGAATCGAATATCAAAATGGACAAGATTCATGAGAGAAAAGGAATGTCATTACTAAAATGACGGAATATCTGTACCTTAATAAGCAAATGCAAATAACCAAGGAAAGCAAATGGAAACGAAACTACTCCTTCTTCACCGGATCTACACGAATTAATGATTACAAATTATTTATAGGTCCAATAAATGTCGAAACGTATTTTAATATATGTTTTTATCTCATAACATGTTTTAATGTTTGATTATATTAAATAATGACACACGTTTTCTTAATTGCTTCTCGAATAATGCTACACCGAAATATGAACGAAGACCATCGTTGGAAATATATTAAGTCACTCTCAAATATTACAACATTCGGGGAAAACACCACACCAAAACAATAATGTGTGTATACGATTTTATTTGTATTCGAAACCCAATTGAACCCAAAGCCCACTCATAATTGATGAGTGTCTAAATACTCATCATTTTTACATAATCTAAACTCGCAAAATCATCTCGAAACACTCAAAACACATCAAAATGATCAAAATATCACAAATCAGTGTTTTATGTGTTTTAAATGCAAAATATCAAAATCGATGAAAATGTATCAAGTTTGCAAAATTGGCGTTTTAGTCCCCCAAGTTTTAAAAGTTGTCAAATCTAGTCCCTGGAATTCAAAAATGTGGAAATTTATCATTCAAGGTCCTTAAAGTATTCTAAGTTGTTAAAAATGATCCTTGAATGATTCTTTGGTCAATTGGCAAGAAAGGTCCTCAAACTTTGGAAAATTTGCAAAATTAGTCCTTGGACTTTTTAAAATGGAATTTATGCAAAAAGGGTTCTTGTATTATCAAAGTTGTCAAGTTTGGTCCTTGTGATAAGTTTGGAAAGTTATCAAATTCAGTCCTTGAAGTTTGGTGTAATTGCACTTTTGGTCCTTGTTCACTAAGCTAAACCAAACGGATCCACATATATCACAAAGCCCAAATCCAAAAACAAGCCCAATCCCTTGGCCCTTGACCCCTTTGGCTGACCCTTGAGCCAGGTCAAATTGCATTGTGAACCCCAAACCAACCCATTTGACCCCCTTGTTATTAAAGCTCGGTCAATGGAAGTCAAACCCAGAGAAATACGCCCAAAACCAAAATCAGAGCTCACCTATCTCTTCCAAGCTCGAATCTCCAAACCACCCTGGTTTTCTACACCTTTTCAACTCCTCCATGCCTTGTCCCTCCACATCCTCTAAACTCCAAATACTCTTAATCGCTCAAACCAAATCCATTAAATGATTAAACTGCTATGAAGAAAATTGGCGCCTAAAAAGCAATGTGGATTGTCTCGATTATTTTGAGTGATCCAAAGGCTAGAATTTGGTGGAAAGATTCAGAGGATATCGTAGATGCAAGAAAGTCTATAAAGAGAGATAGAATGCAATGTATGAAAGTATGTAGAGTATTATTAGTTTCTTAATGTCGCTTAAGTGTTTTTCAAGTTAAATTGTAATTTAAATCCTTCAAGCATTCTGCTTCAAGTATTCTAGTGTATTATAAAGCTTTTCCAATTAGCAATTTCAAGTTTTAACTACTTTTCAAGTTTATGCAAATTCTCATATTTATGCAAAATCTCATGTTGGATCAAATGTTGTTGTTTGTTGTTTATATGGACTGAGTTAGTTACATAAGCTCCCAAATAGCTTATAAAGGCTATTAGAAACAATAAAATTCGCTTTAGCTTCAAAAGGTCAAAATCACAAAAATACCAATTAAATAGGTAAAAATCAAAATCCATGGTGAAGAAGATCAAGAAGTTGGAGCAAGGTTTATCTTGACGGTTTTGTATAGTGCTTCTTGGGAAGCTATAGGAATTGGTTTCGATCCTAGTTCTCGCTTTAAGCTTGGAAGCTCTTGTAAGCATTTTTAGCCATTTTGGCATTTTACTGTTACACTTGTTTATTAGCTCTAAATTCTGTTTCTATTTGTTTACTAGTTATAAATTAGTGTTTTTGATCATTAAAATCAGTAGCTTGTTCTTTGGAATTCATAGTTGCCTTAAAATCTTATTTAGGCAGTCAAAATAGCTTTAGTCTAATTTCTTAGTTTTAAGTTATTATTACTGTGGATTCAAGCTTGTTTAGTCTTAATTAATAATAATATAGAGTCTTCAATCAAGTTTATAGTCTAATATTGTGAGTTGCCTTATGAAACTTCAAAATGTACATTTCAAAGGGTGTTTGGTTGTTTGTGTTTAAAAGGTCTCGGTCATTAGACTTGTTGGAAACTGCTTTACTTGGTCATAATATCTCAAAGAAGTCATAAAATAAAGTCCTTGTTAGCAAAAAGTCAAAATTTCAAGTAATCATATCTAGGTGCTTACTGTTGGAGTTTTTAAGATCAAGGATCTTGATCTTGTGTTTAAAAGTTGTTAATCTTGCTCTAATCGCCTTAGTTCACTTTATAACATCATAATCAGTGTTTAAGATCAATTTAAATCTCATTTTAGTCAACTCTTCTAGTTTTTAAGAAAAGTCAAAATCTCATAAGGTCGTTGAATAAAATTTGAATTTCACCGAGTGCTTATTAGTAGGATTCAGTTTATAAGGTTTTGGATTTTTATAGTCTAGTTGCTTAAAAAAAATACAAAAATGCTAGTTCTTGGTTTCTCAGCTTCTTAAGTGCTTTTTGATTAGCTTGTTGTGGGTACCGTTTAATCTGCCCCTGCACAAATGAGCGCCCATTTTGATAAGCTTGCATTGATCTTATTAGTTGTCCAATTCTTGTGTTCTCTAGTTCTTTGGAAAGCCAACCTGGCCATCTTGAAGTATCAAGTTTGGTTTTTCACTTTTGAGCTTGTTAGCTAGGGCTGCTAAGAGCTTAAAGTTTGTCCCATTTTCTGTTTTTTACTACAACAGTCAAAGTGCTTATTGGCTTATTAGAAGCTTTCCAGTTTGATTGTTTGTGTCTATTAGCTTCAAGTTAGTTGCTTTAGCTTATTTTCATATCATTCTAGTCTTTGTTTCAAGTTGTAAGCTGGTTTGAGCTCTTTTCCACCAAACAAGCTCTTAAGTCCACTGTTGGACTCATAAGCCATCAAATCACTTATTTGTGTTTTATAAATTTTTGTCTTTGTTAAAGTTTCATATTATTAGTATATAAGTAGTTTTCAAAAGAAAATTCAGAAAACATCAATATAAAAATAGTGATAGCGCTTATTTAAGATTTTTAGCTTTTGATTTTTCTTTTCAACTTTTTAATAAGAAAATCTTGTTTTTCTATTTTCTTAGTTTTCTGTTATCATAAAGTATTTTAGAAAAGTTTCATATTTTCTCTAGCTTTTAGTATTTATTATAATTTTAAATAGTTAAAATAGTAATTAATTAGTAATAAATAATTAAAAGCATAAAAATATATTTTCTGTTTTAAAATTAGTTTTATCATATTTTAGATTTTTCAAAGTTAAAATTTTATTTTTCCAAGTTTATTTTCTATTTTCTAGTAATTAAGTGTATTTTAAATAGTTATTAATTAGTAATAATTAAATAGAAAGTGTGAAAAATATATTTTTAGTTTTAAAATTAGTTTTATAGTATTTTAGATTTTTCAGAATCATAAGTTTATTTTTCTAGCCTTATTTCCTATTTTCTTCTATTTTAGAGTATTTATTAAATAGTTAAAATAGTTTTTAATTAATAATAATTAATTAAATAGTGTTAAAAATAATTTTCTTTTTCTAATATTTTTCTTTTAATTTTAGGATTCTAAAAATGTCATTTTTATATTTTTAGGTCTTTTATTTCTTAGTTTTCACTTTTTATTTTGTACGTCTGCGTAGTTTTTAAAACTTACGTTTACGTTTCTTTCTTCCGATTGTTGTGCTTTCCAATTCGTGTCCAATTCTATTCCAAATCAATCAAGAGTGTAGTAATTCTAATCATAACCTTTGCGCATCACTATCCTTAGTGATCATTCTATCCTCCGAGTTTGTTTAAACACACCATCGAGTCTCCTTGGGACTAAACGACCCGGAATTCATTGTATTCTCTCGATCTTCATTGTATTTGTGTTAGACTTGCTTTTAAGTCTATTAGACTTGGCTAGTTTAGCATGATCAAATTTTACGCACACGGGAGGCTTTAGCGTGTGTTTAGCCATTTTCGCATCCATTGTTGCACATACCCATCATTTGTAAAAAGTTTTTGTAAAGTTATAAAATCAAAAAGTCATTAACACTTTTCCTAAAGTGTTAAAACACCAAAAATATAAAACAACAAAACAATCGAACGCTTTTATTTTGTATTCTCTTTAAGGTGATTCTCAAGAGATACGATTCGTTAAACGGACGATAACAAAAATATTGTCCAAAAGTTTTGAACCCATCAAGACAAATCTTACCTACGCCTTTTAGTGGTACTTAATATCTACATAAAATCAACCATCGCGAAATCAAGGCAAAGGCACTACCTAACTGGGGTGCGACCATTAATAAGTTCCCTAACATCGATTTAAAACTTGCCTTTGTGTCACTTGTGATTTGGTGTACCTTTTTCAAAGAAGCCATTTCATTTGTGATTATTGGTTAAGTTCACTTGTGTTTTGCCTCATTTGTTTTGAAAATTGATTTTTATACATAGTGCATGCGCACTGCTCTTCCAGCTCTACAAGTCCACTTTCTCGAACTTGGAAAGATTCCTCAGACGAGGGCGCTCAGCTCCTTCACCGTGATCGAGGAACGCCTACCACCACCACCTCCCGCCGAAATGGCGTAAGACAAACCGATGAATGAGCTTCTCCAAGCACCCATCGAGGGTTACGGAGATGCCATTGTTGTCCCACCATCGTGGTCGACACTTTCGAGCTCAAACCGGGTTGCTCAATCTAGTAACCCAAAGCCAATTCTATGGTTTTGAGCGGATGATCCTCATGCACACATTCGATGGTTTAACAAGATAGCATCTACCATCAAGTATAAGAATGTCCCACATGAAGCTATCAAGCTTCTTCTGCTCCCATTTTCTGTAGGACAAGCCCGAATTGGCTTCGAGAAACAACCCCTCGCTCTATAGAGACATGGGAAGATCTTGTCACCAAGTTCGTTAACGAGTTCTATCCTCCATCCCGAACCACAAGTCTTAAGAATGAGATAATGAAATTTTCTCGTAGATTTGATGAATCATTCGGGAGGCATGGATCGTTATAAAGAGTTGCTTCAAGTGTCCGCATCACGGTTTTACCGAGTTAATGCAAATGGATACTTTCTACAATGGTCTCAATCGTGCCAATCAAGACTCTTTGAATGCCTCCGCTGGAGGTATTTCTGAGCAAGACCACAAAAGAGGCCTTGCGGATCATTGAGAACAAATCTCGTGTCCGTCTCTTCGTAGCAAAGACATATCGCCTAATGTCGGACCTTCTTCTTCTTCATCCCCGCGAGTACATCTAGCACCGATGCTAAGATTGATAAACTCACGACATTGTTCAAAGCTTTGGTTCTTGCTAACCGAAGAAAGTCTCCTTCACTCACCCACCAACACATGTCAAGTGAAGAAAGTCGAGAGTTGTGTCACTTGTGGTGGTCCTCATGCTTACTACAATTGTACCGCCACCGATGGTAGTCCTTTTGAGGCCAATGCTTTAGCCGGTAGTTCACAACAAGGAGGTAATCAATACCGCCCTCAAAATGAACCACACTACCGTTAACACTAATCGTGCACCACCCGGTTTTAACCAAAATCATAACATGCAAACCGAATCGTAACCAACCAAGAATGAACCAAGGTTATCAAAACCAAGGTAATTTCTATCCTCGATTCCAATCAGGTTTCCATCATCAAGGAAACCCTAATCAAAACAATTTCAATCGAGGGAATCAATTTCATGGAATATGAATCCTAATCAAGGAATTTTGGCTATAATCAAAACATACGGCCTCAAATTGTCCCTCCGCCTCCTCCCACATTACTCCTCCAAGACCATCATCCGATGAGTTATCAAGCGCTCATGAAATCCCAAGATGAAATGAACAAGTTGTTGGTCACCGATTGTCGATCCAAGAAGTCTTTAAATGATCGACCCGGCTCGTGTACTTTACCGAGCAACACGATCGCTAACCCGAGGGGCGATGCTAAGGCGATCACAACCCAAGTGGTGTTTCATATGATGGACCCGCTATTCCTACTACTCTTCTTCTTCTTCTCTTCCAAAGGTAGTGGAAAGTGAACCTCCAAAACACAATGGACCCACGACTCCAATGCCTCCTCCACTCGTGCCAATGAGTCAAGTTACCAAGGATACTACGGACAAAGTGCATAATTCAAGCCCACGGCATAAAGACACGCCCTACCTTCTGTAGTCCAACCTCAAGTGGTCCGTAAACCCAAGTCAAATCAAGGAGTTGTTTTGAACCTCCTGTAGCTCCCTGCTGAGAATCGAATCCAAATCTTCTATTCCTTACCCATCACGCTTGAATGAGCAAAGCTCGCGAGAAAGCTAGTCATCAAATGGATAAATTTTTCCAAATTTTCCAAGAGTTACATTTTGACATAAGCTTTATGGATGCTATCATGCCGATGCCCAAGTTTGCATCAACTCTCAAGCACATGTTAAGCAATAAGGAAAAGTCGCTTGAAATGGCAAAGACTCCTCTTAACGAGAACCGCCTCGCAGCTATCCCAAGAAGCTTCTGAAAGCTTGAGATCCCGGGAAATTTCTTACCTTGTGTATTCCTCAGAATGGTTGAATGCTTTGCCCTAGCGATCTTGGTGCAAGCATTAATCTTATGCCATATTCAGTGGAAGAAACTCTTCCCGAACTTACTCCTACATGCATGACTCTCGAGCTTGCGATCATTCCATATCCCGTCCTCTTGGCATTGCCGAGGACGATTTGAAAGTAGGAAAGTTCCATTTCCCACCGACTTCGTGGTTGTTGATTTTGATGTCGATCATCGGGTTCCTCTCATTGTTGGTCGAGGATTCCTCGAGAACGGGCCGTGCTCTCATAGATGTATTTGAGCAAGAAATCACATTGCGTGTTGGTAATGAAGTCGTCACCTTCAACCTTGACCAAACTTCGAGGTACTCCGCAAACTATGATTCCAATCCACAACCGAATAGATATCATTGATGTTGCTTCCGACGAGTACTCAAGAAGTTCTTGGTTACTCTCATAATTCCGTGAGTGGGATTCCACCACATCTTCTCGACCTATCATAGCCAATTTACTCCTCTCTCACTCCGCTTGAGGGAAGCGACTTCATCTTAGATGAGATTGAAGCATATTTGGCTAGTGATTCTGCACTGGGAAATTGATCACGCCCAATTGATATTGAGGGGACATACTTTATTGAAAAGTTGCTCAATGGTGATCCATCATCAACCCTCATCCTAGTGATTCAATCCCGCTTGAGATTAATCAAATGAGATTAACTGAGGAGATATTCTTCTTGAGAAATTGTCAACCGACACTTCTCTTCCTCTCCTCCCATCAAGCTTCATAATAAGGAAGTCAAGTCATTGAGAAAATCAAGAATTTCCGAGGTTGAGCTTATGACTTACCTCCTCATCTCGAGTATGCATTCCTTGAGGGTGATGATAAATTACCCGTCATTATTGCTCGAGATTTGAGTAAAGATGAAAAGTCGCTCTCATAAAAATCTTGAAGTCACACAAGCAAGCAATTGCTTGAAACTCTCCGACATCAAAGGTATAAACCCCGAGTTTTGTACCCATAAAATCTTGATGGAGGATGACTTCAAACCCATAGCTCAACATCGAGACGAGTGAATCCAAAATCCATGATGTTATCAAACAAGAGGCTATCAAACTTCTTGATGCGTGATTGATTTACCCGATCTCGCATAGCCTTGGGTCACCCAATTCATTGTGTTCAAAAGGTGGCATTATCGTTATCACAAATGAAGATAACGAGTTAATACCAACTCGATTGGTGACGGATGGCGTGTTTGCATCGACTATCGTAAGTTGAATGACGCCACCGTAAAGACCATTTTCCTCACCCTTCATGGACCGATGCTTGAGAGATTAGCAGGAATGAATACTATTGTTTCCTCGATGGTTTCTCGGGTTACTTTCAGATCCCTATTGATCCACGTGATCAAGAGAAGACCACATTCACTTGCCCATACGGAACTTTTGCCTACAAACGTATGCCTTTTGGCTTATGTAATGCTCCCCGCACGCTCCAACGATGTATGATGGCCATATTCCACGACATGATCGGGAAACAATGGAAGTGTTTATGGATGACTTCTCGTCATTGGGGATTCTTTTCAATCATGTCTCCCATTTAGATAAAATGCTTCAAAGGTGTGAAGACACCAATCTTTGTCTAAACCGGGAGAAAAGTCACTTTATGGTCAAAGAAGGCATTGTCCTTGGCCATAAGATTTCAAAGAACGGATTGAGGTAGATAGAGCAAAAGTCGATGTTATTGCTAAGTCGCTTCATCCTACTACCGCAAAGGTATTAGGAGTTTTTAGGTCATGCCGGTTTCTATCGAGATTCATACAAGATTTTTCAAAATCGCCTGCCTATGACCCATCTTCTTGAAAAAGATGCTCCTTTATCTTCTCACCGAGTGCATCATAGCTTTGAAACATTGAAGAAAAAGCTATCAAGCACCTATTCTCGCTGTTCCCGATCGGGACTTGCCTTTGAGCTTATGTGCGATGCAAGTGATTTTGCTATCGGTGCAACCCTAGGGCAACGAAGAAATAAGCATTTTCAGCCTATTCACTACGCAAGAAAAACTATGACCGAGGCTCAAACCCATTACACCACCACGTAAAAGAGCTACTAGCCGTGGTGTATGCATTTGAGAAGTTTCGCCAGATCTTATCTTGACCAAATGCGTAGTGTATACGGATCACTCGGCTTTAAATATCTCTTTGCAAAACAAGATGCAAAGCCGAGATTGCTTCGCTGGATTCTCCTCCTCCAAGAATTTGATATCATTATACGTGATAAAAAGGAGCCGAGAATCTAGGTGCCGATCATCCGTCTGCATTAGAAAACCTCACCAAGATGTCTTCGAGAAAAGGAAATTAATGAAACATTTCCTCTCGAGACACTCAATGCGGTTTCTTTTCGTGGAAATTCTACCACCCCATGGTTTGTCGACTTTGCAAATTACCATGCGGGTAACTTCATTGTGAAAGGGATGTCGACCCAGCGTAAGAACAAATTCTTCAAGGATGTTAAACACTATTTCGGGACGACCCTTTCTTATTCAAAATCATGCGGATCAAGTCATCCGACGGTGTGTTTATGGACGTGAAGCTATTGACATTCTCACAACTTGCCATGCCGGACCCACCGGGGCCATCATAGTCCAAACTACACCGCCAAAAAGGTGTTTGATTCCGGTTCTATTGGCCCACAATCTATAAGGATGCCCACGAATTTGTCAAAGCCTCGCGACGCTTGTCAACGCTATGGTAATATCTCTCAAAGGAATGAAATGCCACAAAATGCAATTCAAGTTTGTGAGATATTTGACATATGGGGTATTGATTTTACGGGCCATTTCCATCTTCTCGTGGTAACAAGTACATACTCGTGGTCGTTGACTATCTGTCAAAATGGGTTGAAGCAAAGCTCTACCCACCAATGATGCCCGAGTAGTTGTGAAGTTTTGAAATCTGCTTGCAGTTTGGAACTCCGAGAGCGATAATCGTGATCGTGGTACACATTTCGTAATGACCAATTTGAAAGAGTCATGCAAAGTATGGTGTTACCCACCGCCTCTCTATCGCATACCACCCCAAACAAGTGGGCGGTGGAAGTTTCAAACCGTGGCCTTAAAAGGATTCTTGAAAGGACAAGAGGCTAAAATCGTGCATCCCGGTCGGATAAGCTTGATGACGCACTGGGCCTTCCAGACAATTTTCAAAACACCTATCGGGTGTACTCCATACAAGCTAGTGTACTGGAAAGGCATGTCATCTTCCGATTGAACTAGAGCACAAGGCTTACCGGGCCTTAAAGCATGCAAACTTCGATATACAGTACCGGTGATCATAGAAAAGTTCAAATGAATGAACTAAATGAACTTCGCGATCAAGCTTACGAGAACTCTTTAATCTATAAACAAAAGACAAAGAAGATTCATGACTCCAAGATCAAGAACCGCTTTCAACGTTGGTGATCGAGTCCTTCTTTTCAACTCAAGATTGAAGATTTTCTGAAAGCTCAAGTCCCGCTGGTCCGCCCATTCACTATCGCTAAGGTTTATCCTTATGGTACCGCTGAGTTATCTCAACCCGATGGTCCTAATTTTAAAGTGAATGGTCATCGAGTGAAGCATTACTTTGGAGAGGACATTCCCCGTGGTTGTCCCGGATTTACAAACATTCCTAATGAACCAATGAATGCGGGATCGAGTCAAGCTAGTGACTCGGTAATCAAAAACATTAGCACGCACCATATGGGTTTTCACCCATAATTCGCGCCTTCTTACCCCTTTCTACCACCCTAGTGTGCGGGAGTTTTCCCACACCGTTGTATATTCTCATTCTCTAAAAAAAAAAAAAAAAAAAAAAAAAAAAAAAATCTCTTCTAAATAATGGCCGTAATATTTCCCTTTCCATTCTTTGTTTCGCATAACCGCTTGTACTTTGAATATTGAGGGCAATATTCATTTCTAAGTGTGGGGGAATTCTCACTAATTTCATATATTATCTACCCAATTCCCTGCTTTGGCCAAAATTTATTTTGGAGTAAGTGTTCTACACTTACTCATCTTGGTTATCATCCGCCATGTTTGATAAACTAAAGGATTGGCTAATCCAGAGCAAACGGCTCTTGGTAAAGATTTCAAACCGCTTATATGGCTTGCAATTTGCCCAAAATTGTATGGTTCCTCAACTCCCATCATCCTCAAAAGATAATGAGTCACAGCCCGCAAGGTTATGGCTTGTGGTAAAGGCATGGAAAATCCATAATTGGTATTCACTCACCAAAGATAATCCCGATAATTTATCTAAGAGTTGGCTAGTCCGTATGGTACGGCCTCCGTAAAGACACATCAAACTGTTATATGGTTTATGATTCGCCAATAAATCATTTGGTTATCGTTGTACCAAGATTCTTACTTGAATCAAAACATTTGGCTACTCCGTAAGTGATGGCTTTTGGTAAAGAGTTTTTAAAATCCATCAAAGTTTTTCAAATCATTGCTAGGACTAGCAATATCTCATGGGGGATTGATGAAGGTCTAAATACTCATCATTTTACATAATCTAAACTGCAAAATCATCTCGAAACACTCAAAACACATCAAAATGATCAAAATATCACAAATCGTTGTTTTATGTGTTTTAAATGCAAAATATCAAAATCGATGAAAATGTATCAAGTTTGCAAAATTGGCGCTTTAGTCCCCAAGTTTTAAAAGTTGTCAAATCTAGTCCTCGAATTCAAAATGTGGAAATTTATCATTCAAGGTCCTTAAAGTATTCTAAGTTGTTAAAATGATCCTTGAATGATTCTTTGGTCAATTGGCAAGAAAGGTCCTCAAACTTTGAAAGTTTGCAAAATTAGTCCTGGACTTTTAAAATGGAATTTATGCAAAAGGGTTCTTGTATTATCAAAGTTGTCAAGTTTGGTCCTTGTGATAAGTTTGGAAAGTTATCAAATTCAGTCCTTGAAGTTTGGTGTAATTGCACTTTTGGTCCTTGTTCACTAAGCTAAACCAAACGGATCCACATATATCACAAAGCCCAAATCCAAAAACAAGCCCAATCCCTTGGCCCTTGACCCCCTTTGGCTGACCCTTGAGCCAGGTCAAATTGCATTGTGAACCCCAGCCAACCCATTTTGACCCCCCCTTTGTTATTAAAGCTCGGTCAATGGAAGTCAAACCCAGAGAAATACGCGCCCAAAACCAGGCACTGTTCACCTATCTCTTCCAAGCCTGAATCTCCAAAACCAGTCCTAGTTTTCTACACCTTTTCAACTCCCCCTCCATGCCTTGTCCCCTCCACATCCTCTAAACTCCAAATACTCTTAATTGCTCAAACCAAATCCATTAAATGATTAAAACTGCATGAAGAAAATTGGCGCCAAAAAGCAATGTGGATTGCCTCGATTATTTTGAGTGATCCAAAGGCTAGAATTTGGTGGAAAGATTCAGAGGATATCGAGATGCAAGAAAGTCTATAAAGGAGAGATAGAATGCAATGTATGAAAGTATGTAGAGTATTATTAGTTTCTTAATGTCGTTTAAGTGTTTTTCAAGTTAAATTGTAATTTAAATCCTTCAAGCATTCTGTTTCAAGTATTCTAGTGTATTATAAAGCTTTTCCAATTAGCAATTTCAAGTTTTAACTACTTTTCAAGTTTATGCAAATTCTCATATTTATGCAAAATCTCATGTTGGATCAAATGTTGTTGTTTGTTGTTTATATGGACTGAGTTAGCTTACATAAGATCCCAAATAGCTTATAAAGGCTATTAGAAACAATAAAATTCAGTTTAGCTTCAAAAGGTCAAAAATCACAAAAATACCAATTAAATAGGTAAAAAATCAAAAATCCATGGTGAAGAAGATCAAGAAGTTTTTTGTGGTTTATCTTGGACGGTTTTGGTATAGTGCTTCGGGAAGCTATAGGAATTGGTTTCGCATCCTAGTTCTCGCTTTTAAGCTTGGAAGCTCTTGTAAGCATTTTTAGCCATTTTGGCATTTTATCGTTAATTTGTTTATTAGCTCTAAATTGCTTTCTATTTGTTTACTAGTTATAAATTAGTGTTTTGATCATTAAAATCAAGAGCTTGTTCTTTGGAATTCATAGTTGCCTTAAAATCTTATTTAGGCGCTTAAAATAGCTTTAGTCTAATTTCTTAGTTTTAAGTTATTATTACTGTGGATTCAAGCTTGTTTAGTCTTAATTAATAATAATATAGAGTCTTCAATCAAGTTTATAGTCTAATATTGTGATTTGCCTTATGAAACTTCAAAACAGACATTTCAAAGGGTGTTTGGTTGTTTGTGTTTAAAAGGTCTCTGGTCATTAGACTTGTTGGAAATCTGTTTTACTTGGTCATAATATCTCAAAGAAGTCATAAAATAAAGTCCTTGTTAGCAAAAAGTCAAAATTTCAAGTAATCATATCAGTGCTTCATCGTTGAGTTTTTAAGATCAAGGATCTTGATCTTGTGTTTAAAAGTTGTTAATCTTGCTCTAATCGGCCTTAGTTCACTTTATAACATCATAATCAGTGTTTAAGATCGCTTTAAATTTCATTTTAGTCAACTCTTCTAGTTTTTAAGAAAAGTCAAAATCTCATAAGGTCGTTGAATAAAATTTGAATTTCACCGAGTGCTTATTAGTAGGATTCAGTTTATAAGGTTTTGATTTTATAGTCTAGTTGCTTAACAAAATACAAAATGCTAGTTCTTGGTTTCGCCTTCTTAAGTGCTTTTTGATTAGCTTGTTGTGGGTACCGTTTAATCTGTCTCCTGCACAAATGAGCGCCCATTTTGATAAGCTTGCATTGATCTTATTAGTTGTCCAATTCTTGTGTTCTCTAGTTCTTGAAAGCCAACCCGCCATCTTGAAGTATCAAGTTTGGTTTTTCACTTTGAGCTTGTTAGCTAGGTCGCTAAGAGCTTAAAATTTGTCCCATTTTCTGTTTTTTACTACAACAGTCAAAGTGCTTATTGGCTTATTAGAAGCTTTCCAGTTTGATTGTTTGTGTCTATTAGCTTCAAGTTAGTTGCTTTAGCTTATTTTCATATCATTCTAGTCTTTGTTTCAAGTTGTAAGCTGGTTTGAGCTCTTTTCCACCAAACAAGCTCTTAAGTCCACTGTTGGACTCATAAGCCATCAAATCAGCTTATTTGTGTTTTATAAATTTTTTGTCTTTGTTAAAGTTTCATATTATTAGTATATAAGTAGTTTTCAAAAAGAAAATTCAGAAAAACATCAATATAAAAATAGTGATAGCGTTTATTTAAGATTTTTAGCTTTTGATTTTTCTTTTCAACTTTTAATAAGCAAATCTTGTTTTTCTATTTTCTTAGTTTTCTGTTATCATAAAGTATTTTTAGAAAAGTTTCATATTTTTCTAGCTTTTTAGTATTTATTATAATTTTAAATAGTTAAAATAGTAATTAATTAGTAATAAATAATTAAAAGCATAAAAATATATTTTCTGTTTTAAAATTAGTTTTATCATATTTTAGATTTTCAAAGTTAAAATTTTATTTTTCCAAGTTTATTTTCTATTTTCTAGTAATTAAGTGTATTTTAAATAGTTATTAATTAGTAATAATTAAATAGAAAGTGTGAAAATATATTTTAGTTTTAAAATTAGTTTTATAGTATTTTAGATTTTTCGAATCATAAGTTTATTTTTCTAGCCTTATTTCCTATTTTCTTCTATTTTAGAGTATTTATTAAATAGTTAAAATAGTTTTAATTAATAATAATTAATTAAATAGTGTTAAAATACTTTTCTTTTTCTAATATTTTTCTTTTAATTTTAGGATTCTAAAATGTCATTTTTATATTTTTAGGTCTTTATTTCTTAGTTTTCACTTTTTATTTTGTACGCTCACAGTAGTTTTTAAAACTTACGCCACGCTTTTTTCTTCTCGATTGTTGTGCTTTCCAATTCGTGTCCAATTCTATTCCAAATCAATCAAGAGTGTAGTAATTCTAATCATAACCTTGCGCATCACTATCCTTAGTGATCATTCTATCCTCCGAGTTTGTTTAAACACACCATCGAGTCTCCTCGACTAAACGACCTTGAATTCATTGTATTCTCTGATCTTCATTGTATTTGTGTTTAAGCTGTTTTAAGTCTATTAGACTTGGCTAGTTTAGCACAGATCAATAATCCAACTCAATGTGACGAGACTAATAAGGTCCATTCAATGATATCACATGCATGCAAACCTACGACACACACATGCAACAACATCACCATACGACACACACATGCGAACATACAATCACAAGATCATGCATATACCACCTTAATCCATACTACTTGACTGCTTTTAGACCATGCATATAATCATAACCCATAAACCTTATACACATGCATATATAACCAAGCATCACTTCACCCACATCTTCATATTTTGAATTCAGTTCCAACTGCTATCATGCATGCGACACCCTTATTTGACTCATACCAAAATCATATACTCCTAACCCTATTCATATTATACACACGTCACACAACACGACTCGATCACAGGTCATACATGAAACCCACACCTTACCTAAACGAGCACAAACAACATATAACATCATATGACCCATTCGACCCAAACCATGCATACAACCTCGTTAAACATGCAACCACGTTAACTATACACTTATCAAAACCAACCTAAACACACTCGACCACATCACCGAGCATACATGACTCATTCGAATAATCATAAACACATACGACACGATTTTAACATACGATCCAAACATGCATACTGATCACATAAGGGTCGTTTCTAATGATTCAAAAATACATTCAAGACAACACGTAATATACTCGCTTATCAAGTTCATTTGGCGTGTTTATTTACCAAAGGCATAACAATACTAACGAGAACCAACTAACCCATATCATATTAATCGGGTTACATAATCACGAGGCCAAGAAATCTATATTCAAGATTTTAACGAGCAACACTATACGCCTAAGTTTGATTTTATCATGTATATGTATAACTCGCCGTGTTAGGAATTATGCTAAGTATGAATTATGCCGATGTTTCACAAGGATTCTCACAAGTGTGCCGGATTCTACCGGGTTATATAGTTCGTAGTTTGTTTCAAGGAGATAGTATTCCGCGATTCTATAGTTAGTTAGGATATGCATGAGCTTTATTAGGAAGTGATTATGTATATCTTATTTAGTTTTATGTTTATACGTTTCTTAGGAAACAAGTTAGGGTTCCTTGTCTATAAAAGGAACATAATAAAATGATTTATGTACGAGTTGAAAAAAAAAGTTTTAATATCAATATAAAGATCCATAGAGGATCAACGAGTTCTTAGTTATCTTTGTTTGTACTTGTGTTTCATTTCCGCTAAAGAATACAAGTTGTAGAGATTTTCTATTAGTTTGTTTGTGATTACATAAGCAATACTAACGATCTACGAGTGCTCAAGATCTATCAAGGTCTAACGCTTTACAAGTTGTATCGAGCCCTGGAGAGTCTCTACGATACTAAGAATGCCTTTTCTTAACACCCATACAACCAAAACAACATTCACCATGCCCGGATCAAGATGATATCAAGTCACCAACAACCAAAACACCACCCATCCGCAACAACTAAGTCTCTCGAACAAAGAATGCTAAGTTTCCATACCTCAAGGAGGAGTACGATTTATGGGCAATGAAGATGTAGAACCGATCTCCAACATTGATTGGAATCTATGGAGATTGTAAGGAAGGGAACAGCTTTAAAGAGAACTACCACGCATCCCGATGGTAATCTTATTTATGTTCCTCCCAAATCAAGAGTTATCGGCGGTTCGTAGAGAAACCAAAGTTAAAACAATTCTTCTTCGTTATTCCCGAGGATCACTTGAGTGATTTTCACTTCATGCAGATGCTAAGGATATATGGTTGGCAATCAAGGCCAAGTTTGGAGGGAATGAGGAGTCTAGAGAATGAGAAAATCGATGTCGAGACAACAGCTTGAAGAATTTCAAATCGAAAGGAAGGAATTCAAGGGCTATGACAGTTTCACAAGATTTTAAGTCGTTGAATCACCTTAAGACAAAGCCGTGATAATGATGATTGCAATTCCAAGTTTTTTGATCTTTACCTCAATCCTCGGTTACAAGTAAGCATTGCCTTTAAAACTAAAGGGCTTGATATGATTACCTTTGATGAACTGCACAACAAGCTTAAAGCTCTTGAGCATGATGTCAAGTCCCTTCCGCTCATCATCCATCGCTAGTCACACAACATTTGTTGGGGCCTCCACCCCAAGATGATCCATGCTCCAAGTCCAACTTACTCATCATCATCTTACACTACCACTCCATCAAGTTCTCAATCTAAAACTAGTGGTATAATGGAAGATGTGCTTGATCCTTCTTTGTCGATTATGACCCTCAAGAAGAACTCGCATACGAGGATTTTGAATGTGGATCCACCGGATATGGAAGAGATGAAGTTGAAGTGGCAAGTGGCCATGCTCTCTATGGACATCAAGAGATTTGAGCGAAGGTCGGAGGAAGTTTGGTTTCGAGGAAGAGATCCAGAAGGTTTGACAAAAAGAAGGTCAAGTGCTTTACATGTCATCAGATGGGTCACTTCTCTAGAGAATGCAAGGATAGGAAGGCTGGTGATGAGGTAAGATACTCTTCCTATCAGCAGAATCAAAGGGATGCTGGAACTTCAAAGGCTGGATCCTTAGCTGCTCTGGTCACTATGGATGCCAATGTCGACTGGAAGGTACATGAGCAGGAGAATGATGACAGTTCTGGTGCTGAGAATATTGGGTTGCTAGCAAGTTGTACTTCAGAAGATAGGCATGATCAAATTGCCTTGATGGGCATCTCTCAGGTACAAAATTGTTTGTTTGGTTGTAGTGAACGTTATAATGAACTTAAGGAAGCATATGATATTTTGAAACCTAAATATAATGAATGCTATGTTGAAGTTGAAGCTTATAAATGTGCTTTAAAACATTAGAAAGACAAAAGGTTTGGTTTCGTAAGAATCAAATAGCTTATGATGAAAAGATTAGGTGTTAGAAAGTGATCTAGAATGTACTAAAATGACTTAAAAAGGACCGAGAAATTAAAAGTCGATGTGTTATCCGAAACAAAGGTGTTGAAAGAAAATTAGATGATGAAATAGCTAGACATAACAATTGGCAACAAGTCGGTCTAAATCTAGCTAAAGAGATCTATGCTAGTCAAACTCCTAATACTCAATAGGTTTAGGCTTTAAGAAATATGTAGGATTAGAAGCTAGAGATGACACACGAATTTACACCAAAGCAGATTAGCTAACTTTATAAAAGAAGGTGCTTTACATCAGACGCGACCAATTAGAGTGAACAAATGCCCGTTGACCTTTCCATTATCGTTGACTTTGATGGATCACATCATCTTTATGGCAAAAGTCAAAGACTTGCAAGACCCCGATTCTTCATCTAATGATTTTGTCTCTTGCTCGACAAAGGACAAATCTTCCGATCAAGGGTCTACTACTTATGCCACCGTGATTCAAGTGATAAGTCGACCTACCCAAGACCTCACCCAAGCCTCGCACCCAAGACTCCTACATGCCGCTTAGAGTTGTCACGAGGAATCATCTTCCAAGCCAGTTTCCTCTGAAGACTTGTCTTTTAAGTCTTTGCATAATAATACTGTTAAAAACAATTCCTTTAATGTTTCTGGTTTGAATGCTTTTACATGTAATAGAACATCTTTTAATTTGAATAAATCTTCTAAAAAGAAGACATGTTTTGTTTGTGGAAGCAAATTTCATTTGATTAAGGATTGTGATTTTTATGAGCAAAGACAAGGTGTATGTGCTAATCAGCAGAAATCTAGACCAATGTGGACCAATATTAATGATATACCACCTTATGTTCCACAGTAACCCATAATAAATCTTCTTCATTCCCTTGGAGAAGATCATAAGAGACCATATGTGCAACCTACTAGTTCATATTTTAAACATGGTTATTGGCCCCGATGTGTTGACTTTATGTATGTCGAAGGATATAGGAATATCGCTGAAGCCCTCAAACAGTTGTTCTTGGAATAAAAAGGACCTAATTGTAAATGGAAACCCAAGAACAATAGTGGATCTTATTCATCCGCGCTGGCCTACCTCTAATGATCCACAAGCGTGTTCAAGTCAAGAATGACTTGAGCCTCAATAGTGTACTAATACTTTGTATATTATTTTGTTGTTGTTGTAGGATCATCCTCTCAAGCATAAGGATGTTGGCATTGTTGATAGTGGTTGCTCAAGAAGCATGTCGTGAAATGAGATATGATGCATAATTTCGCACCATAGAAGGAGGAGGCAATGTGACTTTTGGTGAAGTGATGGTAGAATCACGGATAGGGACCATCAAAACACCTCAACCGGATTTTGAGAATGTGTACTATGTCAAGGAACTACAACATTTCAACTTGTTCTCGGTCTCACAAATCAGAACACCAAGAACAAAGTATTATTCTCCGAGGATGAATGTCTTGTGCTATCTAAAGACTTCAAACTACCGTAAGATACATCAATTCTCACGAGAGTTCCTCGACTCACAATCTTTACACATTCAACTTAAATGATGTTCAACCGTAGCGTGACCCAACTTGTTTGGTGGCTAAAGCATCCCCGGATGAGTCTACAAAATGGCATAGAAGGATGGCTCATGTAAACTTCAAGACCATAAACAAGCTTTCTAAATCGGGTCTTGTGGAAGGACTTCCTTCAAAGGTTTTCACCATGAACATAACCGTGTTGCTCGCAACAAAGGAAAGCAACACGAGCCTCTACAAAGTTATTATCACCGCGAGTGTTATCTCGTAACCTCTTCGCTTGTCGATATGGATCTTTTGGTCCAACTCAAGTCCGCAGATTGATCACAAGTACTTTTGTCTCGTAATCGATGGATTCAAGAGTTTTGTTGGGTGTTCTTTCGAGAACAAAAGATGAAACATCTCCGCTTTTAAGAGAGTTTATTACCCTTGTTGAAAATCAATGAACAAAAAGGTTAAAGGAATCCAAGCAGGATAATGGGATGAGTTCAAGAATGTTGTACCGATAGAACTCGAAGTCTAAAGGAATAAAAGGGACTATAGCACTCCAAGAACCCTCAACAAAATGGGTGGTACGAAAGAAAGAATAGACCCTAATAGAGGCAAAGAAGATCCATGCTTGCACTCCAAGTTACCCACTATGTTTTGGACTGAAGCAGTTGGCATAGCTTGTTATGTTCTGAATAGGGTATCTATAACTAGACCTCATTTCAAGACACCTTATGAACTTCTCTATGGGAAAGTTCCTGCTATTCACTACCTTAAACCTTTTGGATGTCAAGTGACTATTTTGAATACTAGTGATCCACTGGGTAAATTTGATGAGAAGGCTGATGAGGGTTATATTGTGGGTTACTCGCCTCATAGTAAGGCGTATAGGGTATACAATTTGAATGCTAAGAAGATTGAGGAGACTTTGAACCTGAGATTTCTAGAAGACAAGCCTAATGTTCAAGGACAAGGTCATGTTTGGTCTTTTGACCTTGATTACTTAACTGATTATTTGGGTTATTCTAGACATGTGGCTAACCAAAATGCAGGTACACAAGAGTCTCCCACCGACAAAGGTCGCTACCATGAATGCTGATTCTGATAGTGAGTTTGAGGATGATGAACATCCTATTATTGTACCTTCTTTCTCCCTAACAATTTTGCAGATGACATTTCCAAAGTTACTACTGATGAGAGTGAAGATGAGTCCAACTATGCAGAGGACCTTGCTAGGCTTCAGAAACAGGAGTATGCAGCTAATCTAGAAGCTGAGAGGATTGCTCGGGAGGTTGCAAAAGAAGCGCATGGAAATCATAATCACGACAAGGATTCTGCTTTCTCCTAGCATTACCAAATCTGCTAAAGGTCATGCTGTTTCTACTCCCATTTCTACTAGAGTGTCCACAGACTTTGGGGAACCTTATGCATGCTTTCCAAGTCCTTTAAATCTTGGTAATTATCAACCCAAAACTGGCATTTTCACCTCACCTTCCTATGACAGTAATTTTGAGCCAACTATGACTAATCTTGATACCTCCATTGATGTCAACACCATCGCTACTAAAAGGATCAACATTGCTCATCCACGCATCAATATTATTGGTGATCCTCATGCACCGTTAGAACTAGGGCACCGTGTAACAAGTTCTAAATATGGTCAAGTAGCTTTTATCTCTATGTCTCAAACCAAAGAAAGGGACAATCACACATATTTTCAAGATTGTCTGCTTGCCTGCTTTTCCTCAAGTGGAACCAACCAAGGTTTCTAAAGCCTTTGAAGATTCAAGTTGGCTTGAAGCAATGCAAGAAGAGATGTAACAGCCCAAAATCAACAGTGTTTGGATATTGGTCCCACTACCGAGGGAAGTATGCAATTGGGACAAAATGGATTTTGAAGAATAAAAGAGATGCAAGGGTGTTGTGATTAAAAACAAAGCAAGATTAGTCGTCAGGGTTCGCATAAGAGAGGGAATTGATTATGATGAAGTGTTTGCACATGTTGCCGAGTTGAGGCCATTCGTATTTTCTTGGCCTATGCATCTTACATGGGTTTCATGGTATATCAAATGGATGTTAAAGGTGCATTGTATGGTAAAATAGAAGAGGAGGTTTATGTCACTCAACCTAAAGGATTTGAAGACCCGCATCATCCAAATCATGTTTACAAGGTAGTTAAAGCTCTCTATGGACTACATCGTGCACCAAGAGCTTGGTATGCTAGGCTTTCAAGATTTACCAAGAATGGTTATCGCAGGGGTGCAATTGATAAAACTCTTTTCCTAAAGAAGAATTCCACATACATCATTCTTGTACAAGTTTATGTGGATGATATTATATTTGGCTCCACCAAAGAGGCTTGGTGCAGGAGTTTGAGGAGTCGATGAAGGAGAATTTCGATGAGTGCTATGGGAGAGCTTACTTTCTTTTGGGTCTCCAAGTTCAAGAGAAACCCTGATGGTATTTTTATTAGTCGATAAATATGTGAGGGACATCTTGAAGAAGTATGGAATGGAGAGTGTCAGATCGCCACAACACCTTATGAAGCTCTAAAACAAAGAACAACACCGAACCGATCTACCGTGAATGTTCATTTATATAGATATATGATTGGTTCATTGATGTATCTAATGCCTTCTAGACATGATATTACATTTGTCGTGAGTGCTTGTTCTAGACATCAAGTCACTCCACTTGCTTCCCATCCGAATGCAACAAGAAGATCTTTAAGTATTTGAAAGGCCAACCTCATTTAGGCCTTTGGTACCTAAAAGAGTCTCCTTTGCCGGAAGCATATAGTGACGTTGATTATGCCGGTGCAAATATGGATAGAGATCCACAACCGAGGTTGCCAATTCCTTGAAAGAGATTGATTTCGGCAAAGGCAAGAAACAAACTATTGTGGCTAACTCATCTACTCAAGGTAGTATGTTGTCACGCAAATTGTTGTGGTCAGTACTATGGATACGTAATCAATTGTTGGATTATGGGTTTAACTTCATGAATACAACAATTTTTATTGATAATCGAGTACCATATGCATAGTTAAAAATCCAGCTTTTCACAACAAACTAAGCATATTGAAATCGTGCACCACTTTATAAGAGATGCATATAAAAACATTTGATCAAAGTGGTTAAAATTCACACCGATGATAATGTGGCGATTTGTTAACTATTTTGATGGACCAAGGTTTCAACACCTTGTGGTCCATATTGGGATGCTTAACCCTTAACGCAAAGTTTAAGGGGAGGCATAGGCCTCAGGGGAGGCATATGCCTCAGGGGAGGATTATTGTTGTAAACTTTGTATATTAGTTTGCATATTTGCTAACACTAACCAGTTAATGTTTTGTGAGTTTTTGTTTATTTTGGTCTGGTTTGTGTGTTTCTCTGTGTTTGTTTTGCAGAATGCTGATATAAGTTGAAGTTCATCAAGACTGGTTAACTCATAATATGGTCATGTTTTCTACTGAAGCAAAGTACTGAAATAAGCAAATTGTTTCCACTGAAGATAAAGTACTGAAGAGAAGTACTGAAGTTAAATGGTTAATTCATTCATTCAAGAAACAGTTTACAGCTTACAGCTTACAATCAACTTCAATTGAAAATACAAGATCATTTATATACATGATCTACTTAAACTATGCTAAGTTCCTATCATCCACTAGCTCATATCATCTATTCCAAACGCTGGATATGCATGACCAGTACGACGAAGAAGCTAAGGATCAAAATGGGAAGGATGGATTGATGAAAATGAAGATGATGAATATGAATACAGTAGATAGATGAGTGAAATGGAAATCTTCGGTTGTTCCATCTACTGGTTTCACCAAAAAGCAATCAATCCATCTTCCTTTGCCCTTTCCCTTTACGATATGAGATGAAGCACCAAACCATGGTAGAAGAGCCAACACCACCGTTGAGGTTGAGGTGTCAAGGTTGGGGTGTGAATTTATCTACTTTGTGGAGTCATCGAGTCATCGAAGACTCACTTGGATCCACTACACCGCCATCTTCGTAAGAAGGGAGAAAGGGGATTTTCGAGGTCGTGGTGTTTGTGGAGGAATATAAAGATGCCATAGGTTAGTATCATCATGATGTTGCTTCGGCGAGTACTCAAGAAGTTCTTGGTTACTCATAATTACGTGAGTGGGATTCCACCACATCTTCTCGACTATCATAGCCAATTCTACTCCTTCTCACCGCGTTTGAGGCGACATCTTAGATGAGATTGAAACATATTTGGCTAGTGATTCGTACCTTGGAAATTGATCACGCTCGATTGATATTGAGGGACATACTTCTTATTGAAAAAGTTGCTCAATGGTGATCCATCATCAACCCTCATCCTAGTGATTCAATCCCATTGAGATTAATCAAAATGAGATTAATCTGGAGGAGATATTCTTCTTGAGAAATTGTCAAATCTGGTTACTTCTCTTCCTCTCCCTCCATCAAGCTTCATAATAAAGGAAGTCAAGTCGGTTGAAAAGCGAAGAATTTCTGAGGTTGAGCTTAAGGACTTACCTCCTCATCTCGAGTATGCATTCCTTGAGGGATGATAAATTACCCGTCATTGTTGCTCAGAGATTTGAGTAAAGATGAAAAATCGCTCTCATAAAAATCTTGAAGTCACACAAGCATGACAATTGCTTGAAACTCTCAAACATCAAAGGTATAAACCACAGGTTTGTACCCATAAAATCTTGATGGAGGATGACTTCAAACCAGCGATTCAACATCGAGGCAGGTGAATCCAAAATCCATGATGTTATCAAACAAGAGGCTATCAAACTTCTTGATGCAGGGATTGATTTACGATCTCGCCGGTCCTTGGTGACCCAATTCATTGTGTTCGAAAAGGGTGGCGTACTGTTATCACAAATGAAGATAACGAGTTAATACCAACTCGATTGGTAGCGGGATGGCGTGTTTGCATCGACTATCGTAAATTGGAATGGCCACCCGTAAAGACCATTTTCCTCTACCCTTCATGGACGGATGCTTGAGAGATTAGCAGGAATGAATACTATTGTTTCCTTGATGGTTTCTCGGGTTACTGATCCCTATTGATCCACGGGATCAAGAACCACATTCACTTGCCCATACGGAACTTTTGCCTGCAAGCGTTATGCCTTTTTGGCTTATGTAATGCTCAGACACGTTCAACGATGTATGATGGCCATATTCCACGACATGATCCGGAAACAATGGAAGTGTTTATGGATGACTTCTCCGGTCATTGGGATTCTTTTCAATCATCTCTCTCCATTTAGATAAAATGCTTCAAAGGTGTGAAGACACCAATCTTTGTCTAAAGCGGGAGAAAAGTCACTATGGTCAAGAAGGCATTGTCCTTGGCCATAAGATTTCAAAGAAGCGGATTGAGGTAGAATAGAGCAAAAGTCGATGTTATTGCTAGGCGCCTCGTCTACTACTAATAAAGGTATTAGGAGTTTTTAGGTCATGCGGTTTCTATCGTGATTCATACAAGATTTTTCAAAAATACTTGAGCCTATGACCCATCTTCTTGAAAAGATGCTCCTTTATCTTCTCACCGAGTGCATCATAACTTTTGAAACATTGAAGAAAAAGCTATCAAAACCTATTCTCGTTAACTCCATTGGGACTTGCCTTTTGAACTTATGTGCGATGCAAGTGATTTTGCTATCAGTGCGATCCTAGGACAGCGAAGAAATAAGCATTTTCGGCTATTCACTACATGAGAAAAAACTATGGTGAGGGCTCAAACCATTACACCACCACGGAAAAAGAGCTACTAGCGTGGTGTATGCATTTGAGAAGTTTGGCCGTATCTTATCTTGACCAAATCGTGGTGTATCACGGATCACTCGGCTCTTAAATATCTCTTTGCAAAACAAGATGCAAAATGAGATTGCTTCGTTGATTCTCCTCCTCAAGAATTTGATATCATTATACGTGATAAAAGGAATGAGAATCTGAGTGCTGATCATCTGTCGATTAGAAACCCTCACCAAGATGTCTTGAGAAAAGGAAATTAATGAAACATTTCCTCTCGAGACACTCAATCACGGTTTCTTTTCGGTAAATTCTACCACCCCATGGTTCTTGACTTTGCAAATTACCATCACGGTAACTTCATTAATGAAGGATGTCGACCTAGCAGAGAACAAATTCTTCAAGGATGTTAAACACTATTTACGGGACGACCCTTTCTTATTCAAAATACTGCGGATCAAGTCATCAAGCGGTGTGTTTATAGACGAGAAGCTATTGTCATGACTTGCCATCTTTGGACCCACGAGGCCATCATAGTCCAACTTCACCGCCAAAAAGGTGTTTGATTCGGGTTCTATGGCGCAATCTATAGGATGCCTGCGAATTTGTCAAAGCTTGTGACGCTTGTCAACGTCGTGGTAATATCTCTCAAAGGAATGAAATGCCACAAAATGCAATTCAAGTTTGTGAGATATTTGACATATAAATTATTGATTTTATGGGACCATTCCCATCTTCTCCATATTAACAAGTACATACTAGTAATGGTGATTATTGTCATGTCAAAATGGGTTGAAGCACAAGCTCTACCCGCCCAATGATAAGTAGTTGTGAAGTTTTGAAATCTCTGTTTGCGAGGTTTGGAACTCAAGGCGATAATCGATGATCGTGGTACACTACATAATGACCAATTTGAAAGAGTCATGCAAAGTATGAGTGTTACCGCCGTCTCTCTCACATACCACCCCGAACAAGTGGGCGGTGGAAGTTTCAAGCCGTGGCCTTAAAAGGATTCTTGAAAGGACGGTGGGCGAAAATCGTGCATCTGGTGGGATAAGCGATGGCGCCTCTGGGCCTTCCGATCGCTTTCAAAACACCTATCGGGTGTACTCACTACAAGTGTCACGGAAGGCATGTCATCTTCCGATTGAACTAGAGCACAAAGGCTTCTGGGCCTTAAAGCATACAAACTTCGATCGCTGGACAATGGGTGATGAGAAAGAAAGTTCAAATGAATGAACTAAATGAACTTGTGATCAAGCTTACGAGAACTCTTTAATCTATAAACAAAGACAAAGAAGATTCATGACTCCAAGATCAAGAACGCGTTTTCAGCGTTGGTGATCGAGTCCTTCTTTTCAACTCAAGATTGAAGATTTTCTGGAGCTTCGAGATCCGTTAGTGCGGCCCATTCACTATCGCTAAGGTTTATCCTTATGGTACCGTTGAGTTATCTCAACCCGATGGTCCTAATTTTAAAGTGAATGGTCATCGAGTGAAGCATTACTTTGGAGGACATTCCCCACAATGGTTGTCCGGTTTACAAACATTCCGATGAACCAATGAATGCGGGATCGAGTCAAGCTAGTGATTCGGTAATCAACGTGTCAGCACTATGGGTTTTCACCCATAATTCATCTTCTTACCCACTGCCACCACCCTAGTGTGCGGGAGTTTTCCCACGCTGTGTTATATTCTCATTCTCAAAAAAAAAAAAAAAAAAAAAAAAAAAAAAATCTTCTAAATAATGGCGTAATATTTCCCTTTTCCATTCTTTGTTTCGGCATAACACTGCTGAATATTGAGGGCAATATTCATTTCTAAGTGTGGGGGAATTCTCACGAATTTCATATATTATCTACCCGATTCCCAGTTTTGGCCAAAAATTTTATTTTGAATAAGTGTTCTAACACTTACTCATCTGCTCGATCGATCCCATGTTTGATAAACTAAAGGATTGGCTAATCCAGGAGCAACGGCTCTTGGTAAAGATTTCTCAAATCCGTTTATATGGCTTGCAATTTGCCCCAAATTATGGTTCCTCAGCTCCCATCATCCTCAAAAGATAATGAGTTGGCTAGCCCGCAGGTTATGGCTTGTGGTAAAGGTGTGGAAAATCCATAATTGGTATTCACTACCAAAGATAATCCCGATAATTTATCTAAGAGTTGGCTAGTCCGGAAAGTGCAACCACGGTAAAGGCGCATCAAATCCGTTATATAGTTTATGATTTGCGATAAATCATTTGGTTATCGATGCATGCCAAGATTCTTACTGAATCAAAACATTTGGCTACTCGAAGTGATGGCTTTTGGTAAAGAGTTTTTAAAATCCGTCAAAGTTTTCTCGAATCATTGCTAGGGACTAGCAATATCTCGATGTGAGAGTTGATGAGTGTACAATACTCATCATTTTACATAATCTAAAGCTGCAAATCATACGAACACACTCAAAACACATCAAAATGATCAAAATATCACAAATCAGTGTTTTATGTGTTTAAATGCAAAAATATCAAAATCGGATGAAAATGTATCAAGTTTGCAAAATTGGTATTTTAGTCCCCGAGTTTTAAGAGTTGTCAAATCTAGTCACAGAATTCAAAAATGAAATTTATCATTCAAGGTCCTTAAAGTATTCTAAGTTGTTAAAAATGATCCTTGAATGATTCTTTGGTCAATTAGCGAAAAGTCCTCAAACTTTGGAAAGTTTGCAAAATTAGTCCTTGGACTTTTTAAAATGGAATTTATGCAAAAGGGTTCTTGTATTATCAAAGTTGTCAAGTTTGGTCCTTGTGATAAGTTTGGAAAGTTATCAAATTCGATCCTTGAAGTTTGGTGTAATTGCGCTTTTGGTCCTTGTTCACTAAGCTAAACCAAGCGGATCCGCATATATCACAAAGCCGTAGTCAAAACAAGCCCAATCCCTTGACCCTTTGCCCAGGTGACCCTTGAGCCGGTCAAATTGCATTGGAACCCAATGACCCATTTGACCCCCCTTTGTTATTAAAAGCTCGGTCGATGGAAGTCAGACCAGGAGAAATACGCGCCCAAAGCTGAACTATTCACTATCTCTTAAGCACAGAATCTCAAAAACGGGTCCTAGTTTTCTACACCTTTTCAACTCCACCTCCATGCCTTGTCCCTCCGCATCCTCTAAACTCAAATACTCTTAATTGCTCAGAACAAATCCATTAAATGATTAAAGCGCTATGAAAAATTGGCGCCAAAAAGCAATGTGGGCGGTTCGATTATTTGAGTGATCCAAAGGCTAGAATTTGGTGGGAAAGATTCGAGAGGATATCGAGAGATGCAAGAAAGTCTATAAAGGAGAGATAGAATGTATATGAAAGTATGTAGAGTATTATTAGTTTCTTAATGTCGTTTAAGTGTTTTCAAGTTAAATTGTAATTTAAATCCTTCAAGCATTCTTTTCAAGTATTCTAGTGTATTATAAAGCTTTTCCAATTAGCAATTTCAAGTTTTAACTACTTTTCAAGTTTATGCAAATTCTCATATTTATGCAAAATCTCATGTTGGATCAAATGTTGTTGTTTGTTGTTTATATGGTGAGTTAGCTTACATAAGATCCCAAATAGCTTATAAAGGCTATAGAAACAATAAAATTCAGTTTAGCTTCAAAGGTCAAAAATCACAAAAATACCAATTAAATAGGTAAAAATCAAAAATCCATGGTGAAGAAGAAGATCAAATGAATAGGGTTTATCTTGGATGGCCTTGGTATAGTGCTTCTTGGGAAGCTATAGGAATTGGTTTCGAGATCCTAGTTCTCGTTTTAAGCTTGGAAGCTCTTGTAAGCATTTTTAGCCATTTTGGCATTTCTTTGTACATTTTTATTAGCTCTAAATTACATTTCTATTTGTTTACTAGTTATAAATTAGTGTTTTGATCATTAAAATCAAGCTTGTTCTTTGAATTCATAGTTGCCTTAAAATCTTATTTAGGCGATCAAAATAGCTTTAGTCTAATTTCTTAGTTTTAAGTTATTATTCTGTGGATTCAAGCTTGTTTAGTCTTAATTAATAATAATAGAGTCTAATCAAGTTTATAGTCTAATATTGTGATTGCCTTATGAAACTTCAAACAGACATTTCAAAGGGTGTTTGGTTGTTTGTGTTTAAAGGTCTCACGGTCATTAGACTTGTTGGAAATCTGTTTTACTTGGTCATAATATCTCAAAGTCATAAAATAAAGTCCTTGTTAGCAAAAGTCAAAATTTCAAGTAATCATATCTAGTGCTTCATTGGAGTTTTTAAGATCAAGGATCTTGATCTTGTGTTTAAAAGTTGTTAATCTTGCTCTAATCGGTCTTAGTTCACTTTATAACATCATAATCGTGTTTAAGATCGGTTTAAATTTCATTTTAGTCAACTCTTCTAGTTTTTAAGAAAAGTCAAAATCTCATAAGGTCGTTTTTGAATAAAATTTGGAATTTCACTGAGTGCTTATTAGTAGGATTCAGTTTATAAGGTTTTGGATTTTTATAGTCTAGTTGCTTAACAAAAATACAAAAATGCTAGTTCTTGGTTTCTCAGCTTCTTAAGTGCTTTTTGATTAGCTTGTTGTGGGGTACCTGTTCTTAAATCTGTCCTGTGCACAGTGAGTGTGCCCATTTTGATAAGCTTGCATTGATCTTATTAGTTGTCCAATTCTTGTGTTCTCTAGTTCTTTGGAAAGCCAACCTGGCCATCTTGAAGTATCAAGTTTGGTTTTTCACTTTTGAGCTTGTTAGCTAGGGCTGCTAAGAGCTTAAAATTTGTCCCATTTTCATTTTTTACAACAATCAAAGTGCTTATTGGCTTATTAGAAGCTTTCGGTTTGATTGTTTGTGTCTATTAGCTTCAAGTTAGTTGCTTTAGCTTATTTTCATATCATTCTAGTCTTTGTTTCAAGTTGTAAGCTGGTTTGAGCTCTTTTCCACCAAACAAGCTCTTAAGTCCATTGTTGGACTCATAAGCCATCAAATCGGCTTATTTGTGTTTTATAAATTTTTGTCTTTGTTAAAGTTTCATATTATTAGTATATAGTAGTTTCAAAGAAAATTGAAAAAACATCAATATAAAAATAGTGATAGCGTTTATTTAAGATTTTTAGCTTTTGATTTTCTTTTCAACTTTTTAATAAGCAAATCTTGTTTTCTATTTTCTTAGTTTTCATTATCATAAAGTATTTTTAGAAAAGTTTCATATTTTCTCTAGCTTTTTAGTATTTATTATAATTTTAAATAGTTAAAATAGTAATTAATTAGTAATAAATAATTAAAAGCATAAAAATATATTTTCTGTTTTAAAATTAGTTTTATCATATTTTAGATTTTCAAAGTTAAAATTTTATTTTCCAAGTTTATTTTCTATTTTCTAGTAATTAAGTGTATTTTAAATAGTTATTAATTAGTAATAATTAAATAGAAAGTGTGAAAATATATTTTTAGTTTTAAAATTAGTTTTATAGTATTTTAGATTTTTAGAATCATAAGTTTATTTTTCTAGCCTTATTTCCTATTTTCTTCTATTTTAGAGTTTATTAAATAGTTAAAATAGTTTTAATTAATAATTAATTAAATAGTGTTAAAATACTTTTCTTTTTCTAATATTTTCTTTTAATTTTAGGATTCTAAAATGTCATTTTATATTTTTAGGTCTTTTATTTCTTAGTTTTCACTTTTTTTTTGTATGCTCTGCGTAGTTTTTAAAACTTACGTTTCGTTCTTTCTTCGATTGTTGTGCTTTCCATTACATCCAATTCTATTCCAAATCAATGGTGGTAGTAATTCTAATCATAACCTTTGGATCACTATCCTAGTCATTCTATCCTCGAGTTTGTTTAAACACACCATTGAGTCTCTTGGGACTAAACTGACCAGAATTCATTGTATTCTCGATCTTCATTGTATTTGTGTTTAATTGTTTTAAGTCTATTAGACTTGGCTAGTTTAGCAGATCAATAATCCAACTCAATGGCGAGACTAATAAGGTCCATTCAATGATATCACATGCATGCAACCCTCGACACACACATGCAACAACATCACCATCGACACACACATGCGAACATACATCACAAGATCCCACCTTAATCCATACTACTTGTTGCTTTTAGACCATGCATATAATCCAACCCATACCTTATACACATTATATAACAAACATCACCCATCTTCATATTTTGAATTCAGTTCCAGCTGCTATCATATAGACACCTATTTGACTCATACCAAAATCATATACTCCTAACCCTATTCATATTATACACGTCACACAACTCGATCTGGTCATACATGAAACCCACAGCCCACCTAAGCGAGCACAAACAACATATAACATATGAATCATTGACCATGCATACAACCCTCGTTAAACATGCGTCCGTTAACTATACACTTATCAAAACCAACCTAAACACACACTCACATCACCGAGCATACATGACTCATTCGAATAATCATAAACACATACGATGATTTTAACATACTGATCCAAACATGCATACTCGATCACATAAGGGCGTTCTATGATTCAAAAATACATTCAAGACAACCGTAATATACCGTTTATCAAGTTCATTTGGCGTGTTTATTTACGATGCATAACAATACTAACGAACCAACTAACCCATATCATATTAATCGGTTTACATAATCAGATAAATCTATATTCAAGATTTTAACGAGCAACACTATATCGTCTAAGTTTGATTTTATCATGTATATATAAGCTGCGTGTTAGGAATTATGCTAAGTATGAATTATCTTGATGTTTCTTTGAAGGATTACTTTGAAGTGTCTTTGGATTCTCAAGTTATATAGTTAGTAGTTTGTTTCTGGGAGATAGTATTCCGTATTCTATAGTTAGTTAGGATATGCATGAGCTTTATTAGGAAGTGATTATGTATATCTTATTTAGTTTTATGTTTATCGTTTCTTAGAAACAAGTTAGGGTTCCTTGTCTATAAAAGAACATAATAAAATGATTTATGTACGAGTTGAAAAAAAAGTTTTAATATCAATATAAAGATCCATAGAGGATCAACGGTTCTTAGTTATCTTTGTTTGTACCATTAAAAGAATACAAGTTGTAGAGATTTTCTATTAGTTTGTTTGTGATTACATAAGCAATACTAACGATCTGATGCTCAAGATCTATCAAGGTCTAACGTTTCTACAAGTTGTATCGAGCCTGGGAGTCTCTACGATACTAAACGATCTTTTCTTAACACCCATACAACCAAAACAACATTCACCATGCACGGATCGAGGAAGATGATAAGTCACCAACAACAAAACACCACCCATGCAACAACTAAGTCTCGACGAAATGCTAAGTTTCCATACCTCAGGGAGAGTCGATTTATGGGCAATGAAGATGTAGAATGGATCTCAACATTGATTGGAATCTATGGAGATTGTAAGGAGAGAACAGTTTAAAGAGAACTACCACGATCGATGGTAATCTTATTTATGTTCCTCCCAACTTTGAAGAGTTCTTGGCGGTTGAGAGAGAAACCAAAGTTAAAACAATTCTTCTTCAATTATTCTGAGGATCACTTGGTGATTTTCACTTCATGCGGGATGCTAAGGATATATGGTTGGCAATCAAGGCAAGTTTGGAGGAATGAGAGTCTAGGAGAATGAGAAAATCGATGTTGAGACAACAGTTTGAGAATTTCAAATCTCAGAAAGGAAGGAATTCACAAGGGCTATGGCGGGTTTCACAAGATTTTAAGTCGGTTGAATCGACAAGACAAAGCGAGATAATGATGATTGCAATTCCAAGTTTTGATCTTTACCTCAATCCACGGTTACAAGTAAGCATTGCCTTTAAAACTAAAGGTGGGCTTGATATGATTACCTTTGATGAAGCAACAAGCTTAAAGCTCTTGAGCATGATGTCGAAGTCCCTTCTTCATCATCCATTTTATCGCTTTAACATTTGTTGGGGCCTCCACCGAAGATGATCCATGCTCCAAGTCCAACTTACTCATCATCATCTTACTTACCACTCCATCAGTTCTCAATCTAAAACTAGTGGTATAATGGAAGATGTGCTTGGATCCTTCTTCGATTATGACCCTCGGAAACCGCATATGAGGATTTTGAGCAGGTGGATCCACTTGGATATGGAAGAGATGAAGTTGAAGTGGCAAGTGGCCTCTCTATGGACATCAAGAGATTTGAGCGGGAGGAAGTTTGGTTTCGAGGGAAGAGATCCGACAGGTTTGACAAAAAGAAGGTCAAGTGCTTTACATGTCATCGGATGGGTCATTCTAGAATGCAAGGATAGGAAGGGTGATGAGGTAAGATACTCTTCTATCAATGAGAATCAAAGGGATCTTGGAACTTCAAAGTCGGATCCTTATTTGCTCTGGTCACTATGGATGCCAATGTCATTGGAAGGTACATGAGCGAGAGAATGATGTGATTACAGTAGAATATTGGGTTGCTAGCAAGTTGTACTTGAAGATGGCATGATCAAATTGCCTTGATGGGCATCTCGGTACAAAATTGTTTGTTTGGTTGTAGTGAGCGTTATAATGAACTTAAGGAAGCATATGATATTTTGAAACCTAAATATAATGAATGCTATGTTGAAGTTGAAGCTTATAAGCGAGCTTTAAAACATTAGAAAGACAAAGGTTTGGTTTGGAAGAATCAAATAGCTTATGATGAAAAGATTAGGGTGTTAGAAAGTGATCTAGAATGTACTAAAATGACTTAAAGAATGAGAAATTAAAAGGCGATGTGTTATCCAGCAGTGTGTTGAAAGAAAATTAGATGATGAAATAGCTAGACATAACAATTGGCGACAATGGTTCTATCTAGCTAAAGAGATCTATGCTAGTCAAACTCCTAATACTTCAATAGGTTTAGGCTTTAAGAAATATGTAGGATTAGAAGCTAGAGATGACCGTAAATTTACACGTAGGGATTAGCTAACTTTATAAAAGAAGGTGCTTTACATCGTGGACCAATTAGAGTGAACAAATGCTGTTGACCTTTCCATTCTTGACTTTGATGGATCACATCATCTTTATGGCAAAAGTCAAAGACTTGCAGACCACGATTCTTCATCTAATGATTTTGTCTCTTGCTCGGCGGTGACAAATCTTACGATCAAGGTCTACTTATTGTGATTCAAGTGATAAGTCGACCTACCAAGACCTCATGACACGCACCCAAGACTCCTACATGCCGTTTAGAGTTCTGCTGAGAATCATCTTCCAAGCCGGTTTCTCACGAAGACTTGTCTTTTAAGTCTTTGCATAATAATCTGTTAAAACAATTCCTTTAATGTTTGGTTTGAATGCTTTTACATGTAATAGAACATCTTTTAATTTGAATAAATCTTCTAAAAGAAGACATGTTTTGTTTGTGGAAGCAAATTTCATTTGATTAAGGATTGTGATTTTTAGAGCAAGAGGTGTATGTGCTAATCAGTAATCTAGACCAATGTGGACCAATATTAATGATATACCACCTTATGTTCCTGAGCGACCCATAATAAATCTTCATTCCCTTGGAGAAGATCATTAAGACCATATGTGCAACCTACTAGTTCATATTTTAAACATGGTTATTGGCACGGATGTGTTGACTTTATGTATCTGGGAAGGATATAGGAATCTGCTGTGAAGCCTCGTGAGTTGTTCTTGGAATAAAAGGACCTAATTGTAAATGGAGCCAAGAACAATAGTGGATCTTATTCATCTGCATGGCCTACCTCTAATGATCCACAAGGCGTTCAAGTCGGCAATGACGAGCCTCAATATGTACTAATACTTTGTATATTATTTTGTTGTTGTTGTAGGATCATCCTCGAAGCATAAGGATGTTGGCATTGTTGATAGTGGTTGCTCAAGAAGCATGTCGGAAGCAGATATGATGCATAATTTCATGCCATAGAAGGAGGAGCAATGTGACTTTTGGTGGAAGTGGTAGAATCACGGGATGGGACCATCAAAACACCTCAGCTGGATTTTGAGAATGTACTATGTCAAGGAACTACAACACTTCAACTTTTCTCGGTCTCACATCTGTAACACCAAGAACAAAGTATTATTCTCCGAGGATGAATGTCTTGTGCTATCTAAAGACTTCAAACTACGGAAGATACATCAATTCTGTGAGGTTCCTCGTACTCACAATCTTTACATTCAACTTAAATGATGTTCAACGGAAGGTGACCTAACTTGTTTGGTGGCTAAAGCATCCACGGATGAGTCTACAAAATGGCATAGAAGGATGGCTCATGTAAACTTCAAGACCATAAAAAGCTTTCTAATGGGTCTTGTGGAAGGACTTCCTTCAAGGTTTTCACCAATGAACATAAGCGTATTTTGCAACAAGGAAAGCAACACGAGCCTCTACAAATTATACTATGAGTGTTATCTCGAACCTCTTGATTCTTTGCAAGGATCTTTTGGTCCAACTCAAGTCCGATGTTGATCACAAGTACTTTTATGCGGTAATCTTGATGGATTCACGGGTTTTGTTGGGTGTTCTTCACGAGAACAAAGATGAAACATCTCAGGTTTAAGAGTTTATTACCCTTGTTGAAAATCAGTGAACAAAAGGTTAAAGGAATCCGTGTGATAATGGGATGAGTTCAAGAATGTTGTCTTGATAGAACTCGTAAGTCTAAAGGAATAAAAGGGACTATAGCACTCCAAGAACCCTCAACAAAATGGGTGGGTGAAAGAAAATAGGACCCTAATAGGCGAAGATCCATGCTTGGACTCAAGTTACCACTATGTTTTGGATGAAGCAGTTGGCATAGCTTGTTATTACGAATAGGGTATCTATAACTAGACCTCATTTCAAGACACCTTATGAACTTCTCTATGGAAAGTTCACCTATTCACTACCTTAAACCTTTTGGATGTCAAGTGACTATTTTGAATACTAGTGATCTCTGGGTAAATTTGATGAGAAGGCGATGGGGTTATATTGTGGGTTACTCGCCTCATAGTAAGGCGTATAGGGTATACAATTTGAATGCTAAGAAGATTGAGGAGACTTTGAACACGAGATTTCTAAACAAGCCTAATGTTCAAGGACAAGGTCATGTTTGGTCTTTTGACCTTGATTATAGCGATTATTTGGGTTATTCTAGACATGTGGCTAACCAAAATGCGGTACACAAGAGTCTCCCAGCGGTCTTGCTACCATGAATCTTGATTAAGATAGTGAGTTTGAGGATGATGAACATCCTATTATTGTACCTTCTTTCTCCCAACAATTTTGCGGAACATTTCCAAAGTTACTACGATGAGAGTGAAGATGGGTCCAACTATGCGAGAGGACCTTGCTAGGCTTGAAAGCAGGAGTATGCAGCTAATCTAGAGGCAGAGGATTCTTTGGGGAGGTTGCAAAAGCGATCGGTGGAAATCATAATTGCGCAATGATTCTTTCTCCTAGCATTACCAAATCTGCTAAAGGTCATCTTGTTTCTCCCATTTCTACTAGAGTCACGAGACTTTGGGAACCTTATGCATGCTTTCCAGTCCTTTAAATCTTGGTAATTATCAACCAAAGCGCATTTCACTCACCTTCCTATAGCAGTGATTTTCAGCCAACTATGACTAATCTTGATACCTCCATTGATGTCAACACCACTTGCTACTAAAAGGATCAACATTGCTCATCCACGGACCAATATTATTGGTGATCCTCATACTGTTAGAACTAGGGGCACTTGTAACAAGTTCTAAATATGGTCAAGTAGCTTTTATCTCTTATGTCAAACCCGAAGAGACAATCACATATTTTCGGCATATGCATTTGCTGTTTTCTCTCAAGTGGAACCAACGGTGTTTCTAAAGCCTTTGAAGATTCAAGTTGGCTTGAAGCAATGCAAGAAGAGATATGCAGTTCCAAAATCATGAGTTTGGATATTGGTCCCACGAGGGAAGTATGCAATTGGGACAAAATGGATTTTGAAGAATAAAAGAGATGCAAGGGTGTTGTGATTAAAAACAAAGCAAGATTAGTCGCTCGGGGTTCGAGACAAGAGAGGATTGATTATGATGAAGTGTTTACATCTTGCTCGAGTTGAGGCCATTCGTATTTTCTTGGCTATCATCTTACATGGGTTTCATGGTATATCAAATGGATGTTAAAGGTGCATTTACTGTATGGTAAAATAGAAGAGGAGGTTTATGTCACTCAACCTAAAGGATTTGAAGACCCGATCATCCAAATCATGTTTACAAGGTAGTTAAAGCTCTCTATGGACTACATCGAGCACCAAGAGCTTGGTATGCTAGGCTTCGGCATTTACGAAGAATGGTTATCGCGAGGTGCAATTGATAAAACTCTTTCCTAAAGAAGAATTCCACATACATCATTCTTGTACAAGTTTATGTGGATGATATTATATTTGCTCCACAAAGGCTTGGTGCGAGGAGTTTGAGGAGGCGATGAAGGAGAATTCGAGATGAGTGCTATGGGAGGCTTACTTTCTTTTGGGTCTCAAGTTCGGTGAAACCGATGGTATTTTTATTAGTCGGGATAAATATGTGAGGACATCTTGAAGAAGTATGGAATGGAGTGTCGGAATTGCCACAACATATAGAGCTCAAAACAAAAGAACAACAGAACGGATCTACATGAATGTTCATTTATAGATATATGATTGGTTCATTGATGTATCTAACGACTTCTAGACATGATATTACATTCTTTGTGGTGCTTGTTCTAGACATCAAGTCACTCTTTGCATCCGAATCACGATCAGAAGATCTTTAAGTATTTGAAGGCCAACCTCATTTAGGCCTTTGGTACTAAAAAGAGTCTCCTTTTAGTGGAAGCATATAGTGATGATTATCTTTGTGCAAATATGGATAGGAGATCCTGGCTGGGTTGCCAATTCCTTGAAAGAGATTGATTTCTTGGGGTCAAGAAACAAACTATTGTGGCTAACTCATCTCTGGAAGAGGTATGTTCTTCTTTGCAAATTGTTGTGGTCGGTACTATGGATCTGAGAATCAATTGTTGGATTATGGGTTTAACTTCATGAATACAACAATTTTTATTGATCAGTACCATATGCATAGTTAAAATCGGTTTTCCGAGTCAAACTAAGCATATTGAAATCGAGCACCACTTTATAAGATGCATATAAAAACATTTGATCAAAGTGGTTAAAATTCACTGATGATAATGTGGCGGTTTGTTAACTAAGGCTTTTGATGGACCAAGGTTTCAACACTTGTGGTCCATATTGGGATGTAACCCTAGCGCAAAGTTTGGGGAGGCATAGGCCTCGGGAGGCATATGCCTCGGGGATTATTGTTGTAAACTTTGTATATTAGTTTGCATATTTGCTAACACTAACGATTAATGTTTTGTGAGTTTTGTTTATTTTAGTGCGGTTTGTGTGTTTCTCGTGTTTGTTTTGCAGAATGCTGATATAAGTTGAAGTTCATCAAGGTTAACTTTCATATATGTCATGTTTTCTGAAGCAAAATCTTGAAATAAGCAAATTGTTTCCATGAAGATAAAATCGAGAGAAATCTTGAAGTTAAATGGTTAATTCATTCATTCAAAGCAGTTTCTGACTACGACTTACAATCAACTTCAATTGAAAATACAAGATCATTTATACATGATCTACTTAAACTATGCTAAGTTCCTATCATCCACTAGCTCATATCATCTATTCAAGCCGGATATGCATGACCTGACGAAGAAGCTAAGGATCAAAATGGGAAGGATGGATTGATGAAAGGATGATGAATGAATACATAGATAGATGAGTGAAATGGAAATCTTGGTTGTTCCATCTGGTTTCACCAAAAAGCAATCAATCTTCCTTTGCCCTTTCCCTACAAAAATCAAAATTACAAAAATACCAAAATATGTTTTCACATGACATGTCTTACGGTATCGATAACATCTACGGTCTTAGAAATGTCATTCAATAATGGCAGGACCATAGATGAAGTTCGAAAGCAGAGGTGTAAATATTTCTTTCTAAACATGTCACAAATCTAATGGCTTGCGATTACTTCAGATCAGTAACCCGTGCTAAAACCATGGTTTGCTATTATCTCGATAGCAACCCGCTCTTTAAAGAAAGGAAAGTGCTACGCTAAACAATTTTCAAATATTTCGTGCACTTATCCTAAAAATAATATGAGGAAAGTATGTCGGAAGGATCATTGTTCCTACACAAATGTTTTTCCGTCTATAATTCTTCGTAAAAATATTTGTTGTTTTCAAAATGGTGGTAAATGAGTTGCTTTTAAAACAATCGATTCGAGTTTTTGTTAAATTGAAAACTCAATCAATGACTTCACGCTTTTAAACTTTTCATAAAATGAGTCATGGATTGAGGGGATAATGTTTTCTACATCATCTAACGGGCTTTCTTAATTATCCTAATATGCTTAATTAAAATGATGTTAACCTATGTTGAAGGACTAGGTGCCTAGGATATGATTGCTAGGATTAGATGATTAGAGTTTGATGAACACATTATTCCTATACATTTATGTGATCCGATTGATATGTTGAATTGACTTTAATTAGTCGATTGTCGTATGGGTGATGTCGACCACCATATATCTCGTATGTGTATTCACTAACGTATGCGGTATATTGGTTATAAGAATGTTCCCGATCCGGATCCCACTATTGATGATGATTGGATGCCGAAGGAAAGGGTAACTATCTCTTGGGTTGACAAATGAAGAAACGGAGCTTAATTGGACTTCAATGGAGAGTTGGCATAAATGCAACGTAAGAGGTCTCCTGCATCGCAGATGGTTTTCTTAAGTGATTGAAGAAACGGAGCTTAATTTGACCTCGGTTGGCATTCAAAATGCAACGTAAGAAGAAGTCTCACCGCATCGCCAGACGGTTTTCTTCAAACCCTACAAAGAACAACAACAAGCTTCTCAACCACCTAACGTATCTTCAATGCAGATACCATTTTAAACAATTTTGAATAATCGATTAAATTGTTTTGAAAATGGAAAATATTGTTTTGAAAATATATTGGACTAATTTTTGAAAATCACGGACTTCTTGTTATCAAAACCTAAGTCACTCAATTATTGACTTACATCATGGATTGAGGGAGAGTGATTTAAAATAAAATATTTTCAAACGATATTTCTTCACAAAAGTCCGTTTGCACGTTAAAAGTGGTGATCTAAAGATTTAATGTTATGTCATGATATGATTTTTTCTTTAGAATCAAGGTCTTTCAAAATGAAATCTTTTACATTCTTGTTTGATTGTGAAATTGTTTTGTTTTACTTAAAAGATCTCTTAAAAACTATCATACCGACACTAACAATCTTTAATGTCTTAAAATGGTCCATATCCGTCATCTTTCAATATTGAATCTTGCCGTCTTTCCCCAAAATTTTATAAATGATTTAATCAGTTGGGATCACAAATCTCAAATGGTTTGATATTTCTGATCGGGTAGAGATCGTGTTTTAAATCTCAAACTGCTTTTAAATGGAATTGGTTTTAGTCCTTTAAAGCACTCCTGCCTCCATGTGCCAAACGATTTCAAATACATTATGCACATGTTGAGGAGGAGGATTTATCAAAAAACCGGATGAGTATTTAAACAAGGCCACATATTCTCCATGTTTTCTAAACCGTATTAAATCACTTGGGATCCAAAATCTCAAAGGGTTTGATATTTTGATCGGGGAGAACTTGTGATTTAATAATGAAATTTGATAAAAGTTGATCGTTTTGATTCAGTTGTGCAGCCTCTCTCATATGTCTAAACGCTTTCAATCTCGATGCATATATTGTGGGGAGCAATTTTAAAAGAAAAGAAACTATCGAGGTGCAAATGCTTTTATGTTTAACATAATGTACCTTGATTGAGTTTTCAAATGGTTTCTTAAATGGCTTTTGTAATCGTGGATGTGCTTCAAAAGAACTCTTGCTTCTATGTGATAAAAATGATTTCAAATATCCTATGCACATATTGAGGGGAGAATTTACCAAAGAAAATCAAATGGCTTTTTCCATGGAAATGTGATCAAGAAATTATTTCAAAGAAATTATTTCAAAGAACTCTTGCCTCCATGTGCTAAACAATTTCTAAATCATACGCACATGTTGAGGGGGAGGTTTTCTAAATGATCAAAACTATTAAGGTACATAATGCTTTGATCTCGTATCACAAGTACCTTGATTGATTTTCCAAATGATTTTTCAATTGGTTTCGAGAAGGAATGAACAATACCAAAAGACCGACCAAATTTACTTTATGCATGATGTTATAAGGATGGTTAGGTTAAGTATTTGTTCCCACGATCCGCTGAGAACGGAGGGATCTACCGGGACAATCCACTAGATAGTGTAGTCCTTAGGTATGATGAAAAAAGGAGAAAAATGAGAATATGGGAAGAGTGCGGATCGAGACCGAGCTAATCTGGAATAAACCCAACAAGGTTCTAGTTATGAAGTCTCGGTAGCATGAAGGGGTTGAAGAATGAAAAAGAAATGAATGATAAAGGGTGAAAAGAAATAGCCCTCCATCAATTCAACCTTAGGGTAGAAACCGGGTTCAATTCATATGCTCTTGGTGGTTACTAAGGTAACACCGGTATTGAAGACAAGACATCATGGACCCAGTGATGCAATCGCGACTAAACTTCCCAAACCACTCAAGTTCCTCTTAAAGGGCTTGTTTCATTTCTCACGGGAACCGACATTACCTATCGACTTTCTCTTAGAGATTGTTGATATTGAAGAAGAGACCTCTCCCTAGTCTCCAAGACAGAACCAAAAATGCACTATTGAGTCTAGAGCCAAGAGATCATCCACAATATCTCGTTAGGACACTAAATTCTTGAAGACTTAACATTTCACACAATGTGGAAAGTAAGTATATATTAAGAGTCCCACGATTATCCTTGTGATATTGCCGTAACATCCGAGTGATATGTAAAAATATTCACAATGAAGATGGAAAGCCTTCGAGCCAACATCAAACAAGCTCGGTAGGTGGCATGTGAGATCTATTCTATAGATCAACCATGTGACAACCGGATAGAAACAATGGGAGATTCATTCTTGAATCAACCTTGGTCCAGATTGGAATTGACTTAATACTTTTGGAAAACCGTTCGATGTGCAAATCTTCTTTCGCTAGCACGTCGAATGTGTACTTATGTTTTCAAATTCAAAAGTATCTCTCGATTGAAAAATACTTTTAGAAAACCGTTCGATGTGCGAATCTCTTCTTTTCGCTAGCACGTCGAATGTGTACTCATTCTCTAATACAAAAGTATTTTGTTTGAAAATTGATCTTTCTCATAAAACCTTTGTCGATTGCAAAACTCTTTCGCCTATGTAATACGCAATTGTTTTCAAATCATTTTCATCAATCGGTGAATCTCAATTACCGGTTCACTCACTCGTGTTGTCTTCTTTGAGACGTTCGGTTTGAGAACGGCTAGAACAATTGCGAAACCCTGTCAAGGAGATTCTTAGGAATCCTACCGATCACAGGCAAGACTTGTCCGATCAACGGGAACCGTGGGCGTGTACCTAATTCAATGAAAGTGGTCAAAGACACTTTCAGATGTTTTATTGCTAATCGTTGTTTGCGGTACACTTGGACTTGTTGCAAAATTGATCGTAATTGAGAGTCAATCCAAAGCCGCATGCTCACAACATCCACACTTAATTTGAAGAAATCATGGTCGGTGCATATCTACATAACCCCGCTCGATATTTCATTCTATGCTTATGCTCATTGCTACAAATATCATGAACCAAAGAAGGCTTCCGCTACTCGATGGAAAGATGTCATGATTCAAAAGTGTGAGCATGTCGGTCCAAAAGTCACAACTTCACATGATGGCAACACAATAAAGGGTGATCCAGATTTCGTGGTGATGATCTCAAAGAAAGCTCAAGATCATCAAGATGTGGATCGATTCAAAGACCTCCACCGAAAGTACAGATCAATGCGGACTTTGAAGTTGCACTACAAAAGCACAAAGATTAGGAAATGAAGAATTCAAGTTCACGAGCTCAAGAACAATGTCAAGAATAGAATGCTAGGATTCAAATGTAAAACATGGGGTGACCTCCTTAGGGGAGATTGTTAGGAATTGGAAAATTTCTTAGTGAAGAGTCGGTCACCCCAAATGTTATCTAGCTTAAGTTAGCTCGTAGACTTGTCGTTATTTACGCTACTTAGCGCTTTATTAGTTATTTAGTAGCTTAGTTTAGTTTAGTGCAACACCGTGGAGGAAGGACGGGTCTTTACCCACCGTATCCACGATCCACAGTCGATAGAAGGTCGATTTCTTGTAACTATAAATACCCTTCCATCCATGGAAGGGGTGGTGCTCATAATCTAATACTCACAATTTGTGTAAACCTCTAGCAAGAACACTCTCTCTCTCTACTTTCTTCTCTCTAAAATGGAAAACATGTATTTTGATCTCCCAAGACCACCCGAATCATCAACACAATAAAAATAATGATCCTACAATTACTTTTAGAAAGAAAGTGGTTTTTAATTTGCATAAAAAAAATACTGTTCTCCAGTAGTACGGTTCTCACGGTTCCCTTCTATAAGGGATCCGGCTAGTAAACTTGCCGGGATCCGTGGAACAGAAGCAGATTTGATAAAAACATAAGTTAATAGTTGTATACCAAAATATGTGTTTAAGCCTACATTTTCTTTTAGCATGCATACATAGCTCTTAATGTGTCACGAGAGAATGAAATAAATCAAAAAGAAATGATAAACACATTATGATAATAATAACCTAGATAATATAGATTATTAGTAATATTTCATTTCAATGCTAAGAATGATACAAAGGATTGGGTATATAACCCCAATGTAGATTAACAAAACAAAGTAAATGTCTCCGTATGAGAACTTCGTCATAGGGAACACAAGTGCGATGAGTGTTAAGGCGATGAGCACGAGGGCGATGTAAACCATGTTGATGATGAACCTTTCTTCGATTCGGATGAGATGAAATGGAGAAGAAGATGAAGTTTTGAATGAGAGGAAATTTTTGAAATTGGAAGATTTGAAAAAGTGGAGATTTGTTGGAATGAAAGACGGTGGGAGTTTTATGGGGAAGGGGAATTTTGATATTTGTGTTTTGTTTTATTATTAGAAGATATAATTTTAGTATTAAATGAAATAAAACACAAATTATATAATCCTCGACTTAAGACGAAAAAGAAACACGTATGCAAGAAAAGCTTCCTAATGAAGCTATATGTAAAGCGAGTAGAAGCACAAAAGATAATCAAATAAATGCCTAGGAAAACATACTTATTTATCAAGCTAATGTCAATTAGAGATAAGTAGAAAGTCATACCTCTAGTGCACTTAGGAATGTCTTTACAAATGACACATCAAATGTCAGAAGACAATTCCAGCTCCTTTATGCTTAAGATACCTTCTTAGGGAAGGTAATCTTTATTATCAAGCGATTCCTTATGGCTTGATATATGTGAGCTTTGACTAATCAATATGACAAAGAAGATTAGTGCAATTTAAATGAAAGAATAAATAAGAAAAATGTTGTTATCTAATCAACATCCAAACGTATAGTTTTAAAAGACATGGTGTTTGTTTTTATGAAGAACATTCTTTGTAGTTTTCAATTAACCATGGATCGTATCAAGTTTCCAAAGTACAATATACTTCAAGAAACTTGGTAACGAAGCTCTGATGCCAATTGTGGAAAACTAGAATGGGGGTTTGAATAGTTTTGCCAATTAAAACTTCCTTTTAAACTATTTAGATCGACTTATGTCAATCTATTTGGATGTGTGTGTTGGATGTTGATAAACAAGCATATAAAAGTATGTAATGAAAAGATAAGAGTAAGAAGCACAAAACCACAACGCGAGTATTTATAGTGGTTCGGCTACAAGGACACATTCCTTGCCCTACTCCACTCCCCGAGTCACCTACTCGAGTTCAGTAATCACTACACCAACTCCTTATGGCGGAGAATCCTTCACAACGCCGCTACACCTTTTTCCGGTACAAAGCTAAATACCGAGTTCTTTCATACCAAGGCGAACCACACCTAACACAACGTCGCCTACCCTTTATACGGTGCTAGGCTAACCACCGAGTTCTTTCACTCCAAGGAGAACTAATCCTATCACAACGTCGCCTACCCTTTATTAGGTACTAGGCTAAGCACCTAGTTCCATTGCAATGGAGGAACTACTACCCAACACTACACCAACGACTAATCCCAAAGGAGATCAACTCCTTTTTACAACATCATCAAGGATATCAATATCCTTGGATCTAGTACTAACCTATCTTGTACATCGAAACACACCATATCGAATGTACATCTAAGGCACCTTTCACTAATGCCTTTAACTAGATCTTCAAGACACCCTTCACTAATGTCTTGTGTCTTGACTTCTAAGCACCCTTCAATAATGCTTCTAGTCTTGACTTCTAAGCACCTACCACAAGTTCTTATGATATGGACGATAGATACCCTTCACTAATATCTTCGTCTTGACACTTTTCACAAATGTCTTCAACAAGAAAAGAAAACAATCATCAACAAGAAGACTTTCGTAGTCTTGATGATGAGGAAGCATGGCAACTCATGGACTTGAGCTTGCTTGACTTCAAAGTTGGTGATCTCGCCTTTAAGAGGAACCTAGAAGATCACACAAAAACAAAACTACAAACATAGATTTCTTGGATATGAGGTTAGAGAGTTTTTAACTCAAAGGGAAAGTATTTTGGAAAGGGGTGAGCAACAATGAAGAAATGGCTCACTATTTATAGAAGAAAAAATATACTGTTTACCCATGGGTATTTTGGTTATGGATCATGGGTCATGGGTTGATTCATGGGTCTTTAGCTAGATACAATGTATCTCTTGAGTGCAATGCACCTAGTCACATGGGTATGGGTCAAAACCATGGGTTATGGATATTATCCATATATGATATAAGCATGATGTCATGCAATGGGTTATGAGTCAAGCGCCGTGGGTCATGGGCTTTGGGTTGTACCCAACTGTATTCAATGTATTTGGTCAATGGGTTGTGATACTTAAGTTTCTACCCATTTATATTACCCAATATACTACATACTAGTTATGTGTATATTTTACCCAAATATGTAAACACTAGTTGTTGTACATATGTAATATTAAATCATAAAATCACTTATACTTGTTTTATGTGAAAATATGAATATGTTTAAAAACTATTAGTTCAAACCATTTACGTATTTTATTTGTTTCGTTAAAATGATTTTACGTTTGTTATTGACAAAACATTAGAAGATCGTAAAATATAAATAAACGTTTTTACGGCTTATTTGTATTGACAGAAACAATTGTTAATTTGCATTTTATGTATGAAAATTTCTGAAAGTGAACCAAATTACTCTTGATAACATAACTAACCACCTCACGAATGATTTTAGGAATTCAGTCAACACTCAAATAGATTGGTTGGTATATGTAAATCACTCATTGCCTAGTCATGATTCATGTTTCTTACCATAGGCTTGTACAAGTATCAAAACAAATAAAAATAAATTCATCAAAGAGGTCTTTAATTTGGGTTATAATGTTTAGGCTTCGGGTTCATATAAGGTATGGATAAGGCATGGGATCATTTATGAAATTGGTTTAAAAAGAAAAATAAAGTCAAGTCTATACCCCATGTTGCTAGCCATCGAACAAACCACAAACCCCGAAAATGATTACAATCATCTCTTCATCACATATCGATCACCAAACATATATCACATCTTAGCACATTGGCTAATCAATATTTCACACATACTTCCTCTTTTACATAATATAGCATAACACATTGGCTATAATCGTCACCTTATAGTTGCGATGACTTATTCAACATTTTTTTAACATACTTCTACCCCACACTTCGTATGAGCATACACCACAAAAAATACAAATGAGAAAGACGTCTCCTTCATCTTTGTTGGAAATGGTACATACGGTTGACAAAGTGTAGCTAAATCATAATCATCAAAAACAATCCAACATTCCACACAACTAGCAACAAACCGTTAGACATTGACATAGGTTAGGCTAAGGTTTAAAGTGTAACATACTTTTGCTTTTTTAAGTGGATGTAACAAAATGAAAAGATTGGCTCGGAGGGTGTACTAAAGGTATCTAGCGCTACCAATGGATCCATGTGGTGGTTAACTAACCGATGTGGTTAGCTAAATAACATTAGATGTAAAATGGAAGGCCATTTGGGTTAAATCCTAAGATTGCCTCTTATCACTTGAATATATTTTTATCACCCAAAAATGATTTTAACCGTCATGCATAACAAGTACAAGTTCTAGAATCGACATAATCACCGGCACACTCATAGAAAAATATAAAATATAAAGATATGCTTTATACAAAAAGAATCCTCACAATTTAGTGGAAAAAGGCTATAATATGTACTAGTAGATGTTATCGAATCCAAAATGAATTACTTCATAATTTGGTTAAATTCCAAAATTTTAAAAGGCCTCTTTTACCATTGAAATAACCAAGTTGTTTTAAATATATATTACATAACGTGAAAACAACTAGATAATCAAAGTTACTTAAATCCAAAAATTACCTACAAAATTAAAAATAACTAAAAATTTAAAAATCATATCATTTTTCCTATTTTCTTCCCTCCCCCATACTTAAGTTTTGCATTGTCCTCAATCTAATATAATGAACTTCAAAGTAAAGAAAATGGGAAAAGAAATTAGTCAAAAAGATACTACCAGAGTAAATACGCAATATGCATATTTGGCCATAGGTAAGCGTATGAGTTCTCCGAATCCAAACATTGACCAACAATAAGCTTCATGCATATCAACCCTGCAAACAAAACTGCAAAATATACAAAACAAATAAAATAAACAAATGAACTAAAAACAAACCAAACGCTAATTTAAAATCAACAAACAAAATACTAAATTAGTCCTAAATAAATAGTTAGAGAAAATAGATAAGACATTGTTTGACACACATCATTGTTTTGAATCATCATCCAAACCATAATCAAATCATGATCATCAAGATCATGCATCATCTTCGCTCATCTCATCATCTTCTTCCTTCTCTCCTTCGGCCTCGTAATTCTCATCTTCGCCAAACACCGAGTACACTCTCTCTTCTTCTTCTCTCCACTCAAGATGAAGAACCACCCACATCATAACTAGATCCTCCGACCTCATGAACTCTACCATACATCAAGCAGGGATCGGGAAAAGGTGCATATCCGGGATATGGGTGCGAATAAGGACTAGGGTAAGGATTATATAGGAAAGGATATGGTGGAACATTGGGCGAGTTGTAGGAGGCATATCATAGTTGGCTTCATGCACCATGTGTTGAAGAAACGGCATCAAGTAATCATTCACATAATTGTTCCTCAACATCATAGAATCTCCAAACTTTACGCCAATATCATTCAATTCACGGTTCCAATCACCCCATCATTCAATCATCATTAAGGTTATTCCAATCACCCTATTTGTCCCAAAGTCAAAGCTACTCGCTCACTAATGGATCAACACACTTGTAGGCATCATCAAAATATCCAAGGTTGGTTGTTGTGGTGTTGGGCTCTTAAATTCCATGATCCCATTGCCATCCTTCGACTCCTCCAACAACTCCATCACCATAGATCCGTGTTTTGACATTTATCCTACTTCCTTTCCTATGGAATGTCCGATGAGTCTCTAAATACTCATCATTTTGTACTATCTAGACGCAAAATCATCCGAAAACACTCAAAACGCATCAAAATGATGAAAATATCACAAATCGTTGTTTTATGTGTTTTAAATGCAAAATATCAAAATTGAAAAACGTATCAAATTTGCAAAATTGGCGCTTTAGTCCCCAAGTTTTAAAAATTGTCAAATCTATCCCTGGAATATCAAAATGTGAAATTTATCATTCAAGGTCCTTGAAGTATTTTAAATTGTTAAAATGATCCTTGAATGCTAAACTTTGAAATTTTGCAAAAATTAGTTGGACTTTTAAAAATGGATTTTGTGCAAAATGGTCCTTGCTCTATAAATGTTTATCATGTTTAGTCCTTGTGAGAGCATTGGAAATAGTGCACTTTCAGTCCTTGGGGTTTGGTTAATTTACACACGGATCCCTTATCAATATTAAACCCAAAGCCCAATCCAACATCTTGGCCCAATCCTTCCCTAATCCAACCGGCCTCCGGTCAACGGATCAACACTATGTTCCTCCACCCTCTAAACAACAAAACTTTTAATTATCTCAACCAACCTCATTAATTCCAAAACACCTTTCAAGATGACTTTGGCGCCAAAAATCCAATGGAAGGCCGGGATGAATTTTACTCATCCAATGGTGGTGGGATTATCTCGAGCAAGTGGGAGAGAACTCTAGTTTCAATTTTTTCTTTAATGTCGTTTTTATTTAAAATGTCTTAGTTTTAGTTTAAATGTTGTAATTTTATCAGTATCAAATTTAAGTTATAACATTATTGTATGTGTTTTTGAGTTTCAAAAGTCTTTGATATCAATTCCAAGTTTTATATTCACGTTGAACTTTTCATTTTCAATCCTTTGTTAAAGCAAGTTTTTATCTCAATCAATCTATAAGCTAATTAAAGTTTTTACAAGCTAATATTCAAGTTCAAGCACTTTTGGATGTTGGTCAATAAAAGTCAACCAAATCTTGTCACATGACAGACTCATGTGAGTAAGTTTCTAGATTTTTATATTTCCATATTTTGCTTGTTTGAGTTTCGTGATCATAATTAGTGTACACTTGTTCACATAGTTTTATTTAGGTTATATAAACTTAGAGTAATCAAGAAATCGGTATGGATTAGTGGTAATCTCAATTTTAGTCTAAACATGTTTTTAAGTGGTGTTTGCCCTTAAGATCTTGTTCTAAAAGTCAAAAGTTCACCTTATCCATCTTAACGAGTTCTTGTTTGGAGTTTTAGCAAGTCATAATCGATTTTGTGAGCTAGCGATAGTGCTCAACTTTTCATATTTGCTCAAAAGTCAATTTATGCAAACCCGATTTGGGCTCGATTAAATGGATTTTCATGAACTCAAATCGAGCCAATTCGATAAGTCTTGTTGTTTTAAAACTTCCCTGTGTCTAGTGTCTTATGACCATTTTAGTAGATTTTATAATTTTTCTACAAGCTCAAAAGAGCTTGTCCAATGATGTAAATAAATACTCCTCGGGTCTGTAATTTGGTTTAGATACTCTCACCCGTGTCTTCTCCAAGTTCCAATTTCTGTTTTCCATTTCACTATTTTGTAGCTTGTGCAATAGTTCAAAGTTGGTCCCTATTCACCTGTTTTAGCTTACATGATCCAACCTTGTTTTTCTATTTTCCTTTATTCCTAATATTGTTTTAGACTTTTCCTAAAATTTTCAGATTTTTCTAAGGTGTTTTGCCGCTTAGGTTAAGATAAATATAAAAGCTTAAAAGTATTTTTCCATAATTTTCTTAGCCATCAAAAAATATATTTTCTGCTTTAAAATTAGTTTTATCATATTTTAGACTTTTCGTCTTAAATTTATTTTTCTAGTCTTATTTCATATTTTCTTTTATTTTAGAGTATTATTAAATAGTTTAAATTAGTTTTAATTAATAATAATTACATAAATAGTTGTAAAATTAATTTTCCTTTTCTAATAATTTTCTTATATAATTAGGATTGTAAAATGTATTTTCCTTGTGTAAGTTTCACGTTTTTATTTATCCAACAACGTTTATTTAATATCTTTATCTTTTAATCTTCCATTTATAAACTTTTCAAGAGTGTAATTATCCTATCCTAATCTTTTCTCGATCATTATCATTAGTGATCATTCCATAGTCTCCGTGGGACTTAACGACCCGGAATTCATTGTATTCTCGATCTTAATTGTATTTGTGTTTAAATTGTTTTAAGTCTTTTGACTTGACGGTTTAGCCTTGAGATCAAAATTTTGGCGCCATTGCGGGGAGCTTTAAGCGTGTGTTTAGCCATTTTCGCATCCATTGTTGCACATACCCATCTTTTGTAAAAAGTTTTTGTAAAGTTTTCAAAATCCCAAAGTTCATTAACACTTTTTTGACCTTTATCTAGTGTTGAGGACCTTATCCCAATCCCGAGAGAGTCACAGGAATTTCCGATCATCGTGTGATATCCCTTTCCTCTTGAGTGTTCTCAAGATCATTTTGAAACTTTCTCGATCTTAGCGACGATTGTGCTTCCTATGGAGACATCGAGTAAGTTGAGGCATCACTTCCACTTGTCGATGTCGATCCCCTTCTTGAGGAGTTCTACTCAATAGAGAATGTTGATCTTTCATGTGAATGACTCTCTTCATGAGGAGTTCTCCGGTGAACTCTCTCATATCATATCTCCATTGGAGTATGATTGTTTGGATGGCAAAAATCATGATCGGGAGAGAATCTCAATTTGCATAGTTATGACAAATCCTCCCACCTTCCCAACCGAGATGCCTTCCAACCCAAAGAGCTCAACCAATAAAATCCAAATAAGTGCAATCGCACTTAATCCCGAGGAAGAAGATCTAGTTATGATTGTTATCATGATCTTCCTTCTTTTCTTCACCTACTCGGTGACTTCCTCTCTTCTCCTTGGGAGTGAGGACACTATCTTTGACCCGGCATTTTCATGTACCATCCGTGAGCCAGGTCTGCATCTCTTTACGTATATCTCATCGATGTGGAACTTTCACGTGCTTCAAATGTTTGTCCAAACATCTTGAATGAAAGTCCGATGGAATGTCCCCATACTATCAATTTGTGTAGGATTTTCAACAACGGATTCTTTAGAGTTGATGAATTCCTCCTAACACATAAAGGATCTTCAACGCAATTCCAATAGGCCGGAACACTAGGATAGTCTTTTTCAAACCTCTTAAGCCTAAGCAAATGAACCTCAAACAATCTATGACTAATCTCATGTTGCTCGTATAAACCAAGAGCGACTACAAAATCTATCAAAGTGTATGCATGATCCCTTCCACATAACCTAAACCAAACACAAATCTCATTCATGATATTACGCAAATTTACCTTTCTCTCAAAGTACATGGTCGAGAAAAACTCTAAACACCACTCCCTATAAACATCCTCATGAATACTAAAAGCTCTTTCACAAGAAAGATCTTCAAACATGTCTCCATAATCCGGATAAACATAAGTCATCCTCATCATCCCTCTCAATTGCTCCTCACACTCATATTCATTGAACAAGTCCCAATCTATCAACCGTAGAACCAAACTTTTTCTTGTTTGCAACTTTGAAAGGCGCTCCCTAAATGCGTGTTTTTCTTCCTTGGATAGATTACTAAACTTTAGGTTCTCATTACCTCCTTGCATATTATAGGTGACTTTCTTTCTCGCGTTCCTTTGGCAATACTTGTCCACAAGCGGGTTCATCGGAATCCGCGTTGAACTTGAGGAACCTACAACATTTCTTTGTAGAAATCATAAATATATGTTAATATAAGAGTTTTAGAACCAATGTTACAATTTATAGAAGCCCCGAGATTCGATTTCAAAAAATTGAAAAATCCTTCACAGAACTGAGGAGCCGTTTCGGTTGTGAAGCCAGCCGGGCCACAAACCTTACTCCAACCGATTGGTCTGCATTCGCATCCGATCCGGTTACACACGCTGCAGAAGGCAAAAGCCTCCTATTCGACTTCTCACTAGAGTTCTACCAACTCTAATTCACTCCTACACTTCATTTGAATCCTAAGGATGATTTCTACAACCTCAATTCGTCCTTAATTCACTTCAAAACATCTTCCCATGATTTATTCATCATTCGTTAGAAAACAAAATAATTTCTCAACTTCAATTCCTTAATTAATGCTCTAAACAATGATGTGGTATCTTAAAATCACTGAATGAACCATATAACAACTGGGAATCAACAATTGCAACTTAATTTGATTCAAGACTTCAACCTAATTGAATACGAATGGGAAGGAAGTTGAGTTTGAGGCGGAACTTCATGGCAGTAGGGTCGAACCAAATATGAGTCCTCGTATAAGGGAAAATTCAAGAAATGAAGATCAGATACAAAATGAAGATGCAGAAGATGTTAGGCCTCAACAACAAAATTTGTACAACTATGTTCTAGTGCGTGATAGAGCTAAGAGATCAACTACTATACTTGCAAGGTTTAAGGATGAAGGTAATGTGTCATTGTCTAGACCATCAGGGTTTAGGGAAGAAGATTATATGACAGCTTATGCATTTCTCATTGTTGAGGAAGAAGATACACATGAACCAATCACATTCTAGGATGCGATTAATTCATCTGAAAAGGATGAGTGGGTTCGTGATATGGGAGAAGAATGAGTTCTTTAAAGAAGAATCATACTTGAGAGATGGTTGATCAACCACCTGGTCAGAAGCTAGTAAACTGCAAGTGGTTGTATAATATTAAAGAATAGATTGAAGGTGTTCAGAAACCAAGGTATAAAGCGAGGCTGGTAGCTCGGGGGTTTACACAGTGAACATGGATTAACTGGAATGAGGTATTTTCACCTGTGGTTTGACATACATCTATTAGGGTGATTCTCTCATCGACTGTTTGTGAATATTACGATTTGGAAAAACTTAATGTGAAGACGGCATTTTTGCGTGGTAATGTTGAAGAAACCATTTACATGAGGCGGCTACATGGTTTTGAAGAAGGAACGGCAACAAGGTATGTTTGTTGAAGAAATATCTTTATGGTCTTAAGCGGTCTCCAAGGCAGTGGTACAAACGGCTTGATGTGTGTACGGTCAGCAATGAGTTTAGCCGTAACAACTATGATAGTTGTGTTTACTTCAAGGATTTTGCACTAGGTATGTACATATATCTATTGTATTATGTAGATGATGTGTTAATTGCTTGTAAAAGCAAATCTAAAATCGAATATACCAAGGGAATGTTGCGAAAAGATATTGATATGAAGGAACTTGGTTCAGCTAGGAAGATACTTGGTTTGGAGATTATCAGGGATAGGGGTAGCCGAACCCTGAAGGTGTCTCAGTCAGGATACGTGCAGAAAATTCTGAATAACTTCAGAGTGGATAATGGCAAGTCGGTCGATGTGCCATCGGGAGCACACTTCAAGGTATCTTTGAAGGATTGTCCGTCGAGTGATTCGAAAGTAGAAAGAATGAGTAAGGTCATGTATGTGAATGATGTAGGTAGTTTAATGTACTTGATGGTATGTACTCCTAGATCAGATATTGCGTATGTTGTTAGCATTATGAGCAGATATTTGGTGAATCTAGGTAAAAGTCATTGGGAGGCAGTAAAGTGGAATTTGAAGTACTTGAAGGGAACTTATAATGTAGGTCTAGTATATGGTAAAGATCAAGGAAATCACGTAAATGTTGACAGTTTCGTGGATGCGATTATTCTAAAGACCCTAACAAGGGTATGTCGATAATCGTACGTGTTTAGAGTACATAGTTGTGTTGTGAGTTGGAAAGCAACTCTGTAGCACGTTGTTGTATTATCTACTACATAGGCGGAGTATATGGCGCTTACAGAAGCTGTTAAGGAAAGCATTTAGCTTAAAGGCCTAATAATTTAGTTGGGAGTAAACCTGAGGTCATTGGTTGTAAACTATGATAATCAAGGTGCAATTCATCTCTCAAGAAATGCAATGTTTCATGAGAGGACAAAGCATATCAAAGTGTGGTATCACTTCATCAGGGAGATCTTGGAGTCTAAAAAGATTGAAGTAGCGAAGATAGTCACGGAAGATAATGTTGTTGACGCGTTCACAAAGGTGGTTCCAAGTCCGAAGGCTAGGTATTGCATGGAGATACTTGGTGTCGACATTAACTAGTCTTGTCACTAAGGTGGAAATTTTTAGTTTTTAGTAACAAGTCTAGTTATGGTAGGTTTCGATTAAGGTAGTTTTCTTTGTAAGTTCCTTGCCTTGCAAGGCGAGTAAATGTGTAGCTTTGTTAGGATGTTTGTTTGAGTCGGTTGAGGCCCAATTTGAGTATTTGGTTGGTTTGTATAGCCCCACCTCTATAAAAGGATGTGAGGGGTGAAGGTCTCAACACAAACATTCTTTTATTCTTTCTTGTAACCAATCGAGGTTTGTGGTTAATAAACAAGTGATCATTCGGTTGAACTTTGTGAGAATTCGGTTATAGTCTCTCGTGTTTGCTACTTGTGCTTGATACAACCCGCGATATAGCGTTCCGTGATCGAACTTCGGGTTTGCTGTCGTCATTGTCGGACGTATACAACAATATCGACCCATACATTTTGAAACACTATGTAAGTTGGCATAACCTTTTACTTTCGAACAAATTTCTATTGAATCTTAGGTTGTTTATGTTTGTACTTTCATCGTTCCATGCTTTTAATTTGTCTTGTGTCTTCGATATTTAGCCTATAACTAACCAGTGACGGATCCATAAATCAAAAAGGGTGTAGAGAAGAACGAATGAGATGAAAAAGATGAGGGACATAACTTTTTTGACTCACTAAGAGCACTAGGTGCCATGACATACCATAGTTACTCATTTGAGGCCCACAGAGTGTCTCATCACTAGAACAAACCTCCACAACTAACCTCTCTCACTCACAACTAACATCAACTTACTCATTTGGAGCCCACCACTTATAAAAAATTACATATTTAAAAAATAATAAATAAATAAATAAATAACTGACAAAGGGTACAAATTTTACCCTCGCCGTGCAAACGACGAGGGTTGGAATGACAATCAATAACAAAGGGGACGGTGTCATGGCTAACTATGACAAGGATGACATGACAGGAATGACGAAGGATGAAGAAGTCACACCGGGTGCTCTAACAGACCATATGAATCACACATGACATCAACAAACTAAACTTATAAGAAAAACTATATTAAATCTACACATTAATGTTCAATTCGATTATGATTTATATACGTCCACGAATATTTTTTTCTTAGAATTTCTTTTATTTAGAACGGCACCATACTTGAAATCCGACCTACGAGTTAAACCGGTCTCGGGACCCGAACCACTAAGAAAGACCCGCGAAAGAAAATCCCTAATACTCACGGCTTCATACTAAAAAGAAAACCTGAATTTTTTGTCTCTTGCGAGACTTGAACTCGGTAAAACCTCCCTCAAGTGTTTTTTTCTTCTTAGGAATTTTAACACTATTAAAGTTTGCACTTTCAATCTTCATACATTCACAATGATAAGTTGTTTTTTGTTTTCTTTTTTTATCAAATCAAACATAATAACACGTCCAATTTGTTTGTCACCGAGATCGTGATAGTTGTAAGAGCAGGAGGTACGGTGGTGCCAAACTTGGTGCCAAGGAGTTTGGCGCGACGCCAAGCTTGGCGCATCGTTACCCCTGTCGCGCCAAACCCCTCGCGCCAAACTTAACAACCACCTTTTTTTTTTTTTTTTTTTTTTTTTTTTTTTTTTTTTTTGAATTGCCATTGCATTTAAAAATAGAAGTTGATTCGAAAGTTTCAGAGAGTCTCGAGCTTCTCGTGGTTAAAACTACTAAACTGAAACTTTAGATTAACGAAAACATGAAATACATAATAACCTTAAACATTAAAACTACGGATGGATCCCTAAAACAACATAAAACATAAAATACATAATAAAACTACTAAACACTTAAAAAGCGAGTCATCCGAGTCCAAACCATCATCACTTGTTGGAGAATAAAACTCCCATTAATGTATCGACTCTCCATTATGTCGAAAAGTTGTCTTGAAGTACCGAGCCTCCCGTGCTTCTTGCTCACGCTGACAGCCTCTTCACGCGCCGCTCTTGCGAGATCTCCACGACGTTTTCTTCATCTTGTTCAAACTTGGGAGGAAGCCTCACTTAACCCGCTTGGGTGGTTTTGAAAATCCACCGTGGACTGCTCACAGTTGACTTGGAACAATCGGGAGGTGCGGGATGTTTTCAAACCCCACCGGAAGACATTTTCGGTGGTGTTGAGTAAACTTCAAACTCGCGAGTTGGAAAGTTGGTTTCGGCAAGTGATCCGTCTTGGAAAGGCGGTTTCAAACAACTTCTTCGTTTGGGAATTCTTGAGAAAAGTCTTTTGGAGACATTCTTTTTGTGTGAATTGTGTTATTGTGTGTCAAACTAATCTTTGGTATGATAGTATATATAGAAAACTTAACTGTTTAATTTGAATTTAAAATTTAAAATTTGAATTTAACCCGCCTAACAAACCGCTTTTTTGAATTAATTTAACGTTTAAATTTGAATTACCCCGCCTAACAAGATCATCTTTTTGAATTCAATTTAACGTTGAAACCACCTTTATAAATAACATCAACCACCATTTTATTTCACATCTACATCAATCCCACACACACAAATGTCTCAAAATTTGAAGTGGAACAAGTCTGAAGAAATCTTGCTTCATAAGTTTGGATACAAATTTATAAGCTATGGATATGCAAAATAACCGTTCGAAAATATTTTTGGAATGACGTTATGCATATGTTCAATAATCGACAACCGATGACCATCGCATAAAAATTCAATCACGGGTAAATGGGCGAGGATTAACGTCGATTGCAAAGGTTCAACGCAATTTACAACGATTCACGTCAAGTCTCAAATGACCAATCTCATCTCAAATCGAAACTAAGCTTCCAAGAACAATTTGGTAGAAATGAGTTCAAATATGTTATTGCGTTGGGAGATTTTGAAAAATTGCCCAAATGGGATGTCGAAGATTAATTCCAAGTAGTATGTTATGTTTTTAAGTTTATTGTTTTTTTATTTAACATAATGTTTTTTTATGAATAAAGTAATTTTGGATATATTGTTTTAAATTTTATAAAAAAAAAAAAAAAAATTGAGTTTAAGACTGAAATTGCAGTGCTAAATGGATCTTAGAAATGTAGTCTTAAACACTTTCTCGACGCTAAACTCAAAGCTGCTGTGGCGGTTTAGACGAATCGTGGCAAACCACTGCTTTCTTTCTAACAACCCTCTACACTTTTACTAATATTCTAACAACTAATATTAAGAGTAGATGAGATTAAAGTGAGCATGACACTTTCAAAAGAATACTACTCCTCCGTATGTATTTAGGGTGTACATAAAATGTCACTATCTCTACTGAAGCAGCAGTCAGCCACCATACCCTCACCTCACCTCACTATCTTCCATAGACTTTCTTAAAAGTCTTTGTCCCACTTTTCTCTTCACTTTTTTTTCTACAAATTTCTGTGTTTTTTCATCTTTTACACATACAACATGGATATCCAAGACCAAGATCAGACCAAACACACCACCTCTTCAGGTTTTTTTTTCTAAAAATTTATAAAGTATTTGATATAAAACACATTCAAATGTATGGTTTTATGATTTGTTGATGTATTTTGCAGGGCATGAAGTGCATATATGTCACAGATGTGGGTGGCCTTTTCCAAACTCACACCCAAGTTCTAAACACAGGAGGGCCCACAAAAGAATATGTGGGACCATTGAAGGGTATACTAAGCTTATTCATTCAGACCCACTTTCAGATGATGATGAAGAAGAAAACACTCCAAGTGAGTTTTTTTTTATGTGTTTTCACAAGTTATTGAATCTTTTTATTGAGTTTTTTTATTAATGTGTTCAAGATTCTATATAGAAGTAGAACCCATGTTTAGTTCAGTGTTTATTGTATGTTATGTTTAAAGATTTCTTGTATCTTATCTTATTTGGTCATTTATTGAAGATACTGAAAAGAACCTTGAGTTAATGTTGGTAGTTGATGTCTTTTGAGATAATTATTTTTTTATTATTTGGGATTTAAATGGATATGCAAAAGAACCCCAAATAATAAATGGAAAAAAATATATATATAATAATAAATAAAAATACGTAGTAAAATTTTGTTCCTTTAGTAGTTATCTAAAAGCTCTTGCATCATGTATGGGAAATTGCCTAAACTTTATGTCTTTATTTCTCTACTGTATTACCTGAAGATTTCTTGCATCTTTTTATTTGGTTTTATAGCATAATCTGTACAAGATAATAAAAGAACTTCAACTTACCTTTCAAACATTTCTTGGATTCATTTCGGTTTTTTATTGATTTTTTTGAAGATACTAAAAGAACCACAGGTTAGGTTTTATGCTGAGTCATTATCTTAAAGAATTATTGCATCTTATTTGGATTTTTATTAGTATGTGAACATTCTAAAAGAACATCAAGTTAAATTCATGTCATGTTTAATGTTGTCTTTAATGATTTAGTTCTGTCTTATTTGGTTTTTCTATTCGCTAGCATTTTTTTTGTCGTCTATAGAGGTTATATTAAAGATTTCTAGTAGTTTTATCTTATTTTTTCTGGATCATTTTCATTTTGAGGTCCCAATTTTGAGAAGAGGATCGTCAAAGAGAGTGGCAGTGGGGCTGTTGGGATTCTGGAAAGATCCAACCGATCTGAAGAAGATTTGTTTTCTGACGCAGTAACAGAATTTCCGGATGCTGGAATCAGTCCAGTCTCAGAAGAGCGGTTAGGTAACATATTTGGGTAGAGGGATCAGTCCAGATGTGACCTTTTAATAGTTTCCATCATTAGGGTCCTTGTGTTCATTCAATATTTCGTTCTTAAATTACATTGATACATGTATGTGGTTCTAGAAACATTAATATTGGCATACGATTTGGGCTTAAGAAAGAATAAAAGAATGTTTGTGTTGAGACCTTCACCCCTCACATCCTTTTATAGAGGTGGGGCTATACAAACCAACCAAATACGATTTGGGCTTAACGTTTGTTTAATGTTTTTTTCCCCTCTGCCTTCTACCATTATAAGTTCCCCAATTTTGTTTTTCAGTTTTTTTCCCACATTTGTAGGCTAATTGGATTAAGCTGTAGATGTGTATTTGTATGATATCACATCCATATAGATCAACAAGTGCTTTGATAAATATTTGTTATATGAATTCGATTAGTTTGATAGTGCATCATTGTTAAGTTATTTGTCTATTTTATAAATGTAAATATGTATGTATATAAAATGTCAAAGTAACACACCCCATATGCCTACAACATTTAGATATTCCCTATCCAATGCTTCCTAATGTTGTCAAATTACAGCAATACCAGTGTCACCTACAATATAATTTATAATTCATGTGATGTTATAGACTTGCGAGAGGTGTGATTCAGTTTCCTAATTTGAGTTTCATTTCCTCATCTGTAGATGATACAAAGCTGTTAGACAGTCTAACAGAGGCTAGGAATGTGGATCACAATCTTGAGGTTTCTGGAACCCCTGATAACCATTTAAAAGAAGATAAACCTGCTGAAAATGATATAAATGCTCTACCACATTTAGCCGACTCAAAAATCATGTTACCTGAGTCTGACACGAATTCAGTTCCTTTGGTCGAAGATAGAAATGGGTCCCATAAAGATAAAGCTATTGACATCGGGGAGCCTTTGAATACCGTCCAGACTGAACAAGATTCTGCAAAGGTGATAGATCAAGGGGAAGAAGCTGTATATGTACTCTCTGTTCCACATGATATACCTCTAGTAGAGAATGCCGAGCCTTTGTTAAATGATTTTAAAGACCATAAAAGTATTCATTCCAGTGCTCCTCTGTGTCTAGACCTTGATGGTGACAAAGATGTGGGCGAGATCTATGGTAGATACCTTTGAAGTCAAAACAACGAAGAGATCATTCAAGAAAGTCAAACATCTGAAAATGGTGAGTCTTCCATTGAGTCTGCTGTTTCCGAACACACAAACACGGGCATCTCTGCTTCTCTTCCTGCAGTTGTTATTGATGAAGCTAAAGTTCCGGAAACTCGGCCTTTGGAGACGAGTGAAATTGACACTGAATCTAAAGACAGTCTTAGTGAAGCAGAAGTTTCTCTTGATAAACATTCAGTAGCGACCCTTAGTGAAACAAAAGAAAATTTTGAACATGAACATGAACATGAACATGCCCCGGAAGTGATTACAAATGCAGAAGTTGATAATAGCGTTCCAGTTTTAACTGAAACATATACTCAGGAAATTCTCAAAGAACCACAAAGTGGTACTGAGAGTGATCAAAAGATAGGGGTGAGTGTAGTTACTGATATAAAAGATGGTGGAAAAGTTGAAATTCCAGAGAGATCAGAGAAGCTTATTCTGGAAAAATCTGAAGAATCACATAATGCTTCTGGGGTCGTTTCTGAAACTGTGGTGAATGAAGGTGATGCCAAGCTGATGAGCAGTCAAGATTGTGGTGTAGATGCATCAGTTGGCTCGAGCAGTCGTAATAGTTTGGAAGGCAATTGGGGATCAGTATCAGGTACATATCGCACGTCTTTCTGTTTCTTTTTGGGCATACTGTTTTTTGTAAATGTTTTTCTTTTTATGCATGGGTTAGTGCTCTCAACTGCTTCAGTTGATGCTTTTGGAGGTCCATCTTTGGTAGAGCCCAAAAGGGAAATTGATCAAAACACTTCTGAAATCAAGCCAGTGACAACACAAATTTCTCAACCACCAAAATCTGAAGCTAATATCAGTAATGAAACTGAAGGAAGGAAAAGAAATGAAGAGGCAATAGCAAAAGTTACAAACTGGACCACAAATGAACAAATTAATACTCCCTTAAAGAATTTGGTAAGTGAAGCAAAAGCATCCAATCCTATACAGTTATCGACTATGATTAAAAAAGATGAGGCTGCCGAGAAAACTGATGAACCCAAAAAGTCAAATATGTTATCGGGAACCACTTCGGCTAACCAGGAGCCGTCTCCACCAAAATACATTGGTGAGGGCAAGAAAGTTAGGAAGAAAACAAAAGGAATATCATCATGGGTACCATTTATGTGCTGCTCTTCAGTAAACGCCAATTAGAAAATGATAGTCGCTATACAAATGCTATCTCATCATAGTATATGTACGTTTTATATAATTCACGCAAAGAGACATTACAACGGAAGTCTTGTAAACTGTACTCTACAATGTGTTTGCAAACGTATTGTGTACATGAATCTTGGTTTCATTTGGTATTAGAGCAATGAATATACTTTAAGGCTCGAACTATTTTGTTTGTTATTCTGATTCCATCTGAGTTTGGCAGAAGAGTTCAATTTCTTCCAATATTACCTCGTTTGGAGATGATTTAGGTGAGATGAGGTTTAAAAGAACCTCATAAGCTTTTCCCAGATCATCTGGGAAAACAATCATCTTCTTATTCCCTGTATCAGCATCTTGAATGTCATCTGAGTATACATGTTTTCTGCAGGTCTGCAACAGGAAATTAACACTAGTGTCATGCTATGGAACCTTTGATTTTAGAGCTGGCATGTTCGACTCATTTGCTTATAGACGAGTCCATTTGTGTAATATTCAGCTTTCACAGGTCGAATTATTTAGTTAGCTAAAACAAAAAGGGTCGTATGGACCAAAAGTCGCTGAAAGTGTAAAATCATTTTATTTAAAAACCGAGTATTATAGAAGTAACATACACACTAATTGTTATGAAACCTTGTAATTTCTGCACAGAAAGCTTTCAGGTCAAACAACAATTACAAAAACTTACCCGTGTTGACCCGTTACCCAACCCACCCATTGAGGCACCTCTACTTCAACTTGTGCAGGTTTTTCATATTACCTGGAATAGCTGATTTAAGCAAGCAATATGCTTAGAGTTTAGTTGCCCTGACCGAAGAAGCTCCCGAAATAATAGCACTATCTCACGCGTCATATTACCTGGTGAAAGGTTTTGAATGATGCCACTTATACAAGAATCATCAAACACAGCAGACATCCAAGAAGGAACTTGCTGTAGTTCTAGCATTGAAACTGCTATATGAACTGCTGGCCTGTGATGAGTCATGATGGATTTTGATGCCAAACCGGGAACTGCCAAACTCATTACCAACTCTTCAGATATCAATCTATACCAATTATCTTTTTGAACGTATTTTTCCCAATCCACTGCCATAGTTATACAAAGAGCACAATTCATGGCGACCCTAATATCACTATGAAAAATGAAGCCCTGTAGAACAGAGGTTATGGACCGCAGATGATTGGCATTATGTTCGAGCTTTTCTGGATCTTTCCTTTGTTGTTCTGTTATTCTCTGAAATAAGTCAAAGAGGCAGTATGAAGATAAGAGCTTGACTGCAGAAGACCCAAAATGCAACAGCCTGCACAAGTCATGGCAATGAATGCTGATATAGGATAATGACTGCTGATTTCTATTTTCACCGTCAAGTAACCGTTGTACATCTCCTATCCCTGGTAAGACAACATTCGCACTAAAACAAAACGAGTGTCAAACACATAAAAATCCTAATATGTTCTAAATTAGATAATGAAGGTTTATATTTCAGGTAACATATGTAATTCCCTGACTAATGATTAGGTCTATTCAGGCTATATTTTAGTTCTAGCAGCTCAAAGGAGTAAAATTAAATTAACTAAGCTACAGGAAACGGTTAACTGGGTTTGAACCAGTCGAAAATAAATTATATTGTTAATGTAACAAAAATATATATATAATTTTGTTTGTAATCACATGTAATACATAATACGTTCATGAAGAAAGAAAAAAAGGTGTTTGGGTTCAACATGAACCCAACCATACAAAATTTCTCGGTTTGACCCGTTACACGACCTGTACAAAGATCCATTTTGCCACCTCTGGGGAAACACTAACCTTCTGTGACAGAAGTAGTTTAGCAAGAGCAAGAATATCAGGCCTTCCCCGGTTTCTGTTGCCTCATCATGATCAAACAATGCAGGTCCTTTCGAACAAGCTCCATGGATCATTTTGTCAACTAGTGAGATCAATTGAGTGTTCAAAAGTATGATCTTGGAAGCTTCTACAAGATTTTGGTAAAGAGAATGATGTAAAATTAGGCAAAGAATGGCCATCACTAGAAGAGCATCCTGAGTGCAACCATTCTCAGCAATTGTGGAGATCAGGTAGTGCATCAACTACAAAATATGTGAGGTCGGATTAGTATTGAGGGGGGGGAAAGAAAAATAATAATAAAAGAAGATGAAAATTCAACCTATTTGCTTGTAAATAGGTTATTTTTGTATTGTACTAGTATTATCTTAAATGGGTCAACTAAAAAATTAGCTAAAACAAGACCGGTCAACCGGGTCAATGGGTCAAACTGGTTACATTTAACCATAGTATATTTTCAAAGCTTACAACCTTCTAATCGCCATGCTTGAATTTATATTATTATTGTAATAAAATATATTAGCAATTATATTTTTTGTAATATTCATTTATTAAAAATAGTAATGGATAAAATGTATGTGGGTCATCTCAACCCGACACTGTCCTCAGTAAAAAGTATCCGTTTAACCCAAACTCATATTGACCGGTAACCCAGCCCACCCTTTTCCACCTTTAATAATGAAGGTTGATCATTAGTAAGATAACCTCAGTTGCTACTGTAGTCCAAGCTTCATCATCAAAAAGTGCTTCTGAGTTAACTGAATGTAATATTGTAAATACCAGTTGACAAGTAAGATTGAATGTCTCTAGAGAAGAATAATGATGATGATGATACTGATAAAGATTCTGGAATGCAAGGGCTATTCCATTTACGCTTAATTGAGCTGAAGCAGCTGGATATAACTCAATAATTGATGCAATCATATTTAATAAAAGAACGATGTCATCTTCTTCACCATTTTCTTCTACAAGCTCTCTCAACAAACACACCAATAGTTTGGCCCCATAGTTATCTCCTGAGGCTACCAACTCAGCAATCTCTTTCAATTCTACGGTTTCAGTCTCATTGAAAGCAACAATCTGGTTTCCATAAACTATACATCTTCTGCACCACCTTAAAACCTGGCTAGACAAATATTCACATATTCTCTCTTGTTGAAATAACCATGTTAGTGATGTCACATGAATTTTTCTTAAGAAAATTTCACATTGTTTTTCTGCCATAAGATGGAAGAGGGTACTTTCGGCCTCTGGACTGTATGGTATTTGGTAACTTGTCTTTGCCAGACCCCTATAAAGGGCATACAGATCTATGAGCACTTCCATTATCACTGGTTCAACAATCCCGTTTAAGATTTCTGAACTGTTAAGTAAAATATACTGCTCAAGAGAAGCTAATACCATCCTATCTTCTGCAAGCCTTGAGAAAAGAAAAAATAAGCAATTAATCACTACAGCATTGATGGGAACATATCCTTTTTTCTTCTTGCAGATAATAAAAAGCAAGTTTTCAACAAAAACTTGAGATACTGTTTGGAATTCATTAAGGAGGCAAAATGGGTGGGTTCTATATCATGTGCAACCGGTAGTTTATATTATGAGTCAGGTCAGGTGGTCTAAAATACTTTCTGTGAGGATAACTGGTGTAACTAAATATGATTACAAAAGCAAGATAATTTCAACAATAAGATAATTTGTGTAATTACATATGATTTACAAAAATTCAGTTTGGCGAGTTTTGACCGTTCCCTTGTAAGCTAAGTTTTTAATTTACTAGGCCTGTTAGATAGAAAACATAACATGAAAATAACTCATTCATATAAACAAGTCAAAATTGCCACCATTAAGTAATCATATCAGCAAAGAAAATGTCACTGAATAGTTCAAAGCATGCCAAATTGAAAAGTGACTATAATCAAGTGATTTAGTGTTATAATGAAGACTTTGTTACCTGTCATCATACAAGGAGCTGGTATATAGTATCAACAAAACTGCAGATTGACAGCAAAAAAGTTCCTGATTATGTGAACCCTTCTGCCCCAAAAGAAACAACAAATCTATAGGATCAGATGGAAGATGCAAAGCAACATCTCTAATGGATTGGCCAGAGTCATTTCCGAGAAGCACGTCCAATATAGAACTCAATAAGAAATAAACTCTCCATCTCATATTCTCAGTAGGAAAAAGACCTAAACATCCAAATGAAAAACTGAACCATGACGATGAAACCAGGACATCTACAAATTCCTTAGGTTGGAAATCAGACTGCAGCAGCATTGAGTGAAAAATTTCAAGTACACCCAAAGCAATATCCTCATCAATCTCATTGATGTTTGTAGAAACCCAAGGCAATAGTTTACTTGCACATATTTCTAATATACAGTCACGTAATTCCATATAGTCAGGATCTGTGGACTTCCCTTCAAAACAATAATCATATGCCTCTTTTAGTAAGTAAAGGGAGTTTAGCATTTCACCTGAATGTTCCCCATAATAAGTCAAGCAAATTGCAATGGTGTATCTTGATATATCTTGTAGTGATTTGGCAATATTTATAGTTCCATGTGAAGATGGAGACTTCATTAGAGCTACAATAACTGAACAAACGCAGGTGAATGTGTCTGGAAGCATGTTGGCCTCCCCATCAATATGTTTCTTGAGCATACCTGTCATTACGAGGCATATTTCTTCAAGATTGGAACTTGAACTGATTCCAGGACAGTTTGAAACGCAATCTGATATAAGCTTTATTGATTGACATTGAGCAGGATGATAAGGAACTTCAGCAACATAACGGAGAACAGGAACTAGAGTCGTGAACCCAATAGCAAGTCTTTGCTTGAAAGCTTCCTCTGCCACTGACAAGAGATCAAGAACCTGTAGGGATGAGCTGACAAGAGTATCATTTTTGCACCCTGTAAAACAAAAGTGAGCATTTACCATAAAAATTGAAGACTATTTATACTGATTTTTTAGACAGCCAAGTTGGTTGTGGTCAGAGGGTTTGACCACCCAAAACTATGTTTTACTCCTTTCTCTTTATTAAATCCGCAAAAGTGCTAGTGTTAAAAAAAGGCCTAGTAATGGGACAGATTATTTATAATCCTGAGCGAAGTAGAGTAATTTCAAAAGCATGTGAACCTACCCCACAATCTTAAAATCTCAAAAACATAGTCAGCAATATTCTCCTCAATCAGAACTTGGACCTCTTTCTCTGAAACACCTCCACAAGACAAATATTGGACAATTAAATCCAATGTGGCAGTTTGAACTTCAAAATCTGAAGAAAGCAGAGGTGCTTTCACGGCTTCAGCGAACAAGAGATTCAGAGGAGTATTTTCTGGTTCATGCTCAGTTGTTTCCATAAAATTGTCTGCTTCATTGTAATCCTTGCAGGCTGAGGCTACATCATTTTCCAACGCATTCTCGAAGAACCCTCTGCGAGTAAGCACAGACAATAGTGCTTCATAAAGTGACAAAAAATGTTATTTGAAGGAAATAAACTGATACTGAAATATAGGATTGATTTCATTTATATATAAATCAATCAAAACTTCGTACAGCAGAAACACAGAACAATTGCATTTAATCAGTATACAAAAACACAGAACTAAGCAACAATAACTTGCTTCCAGATGGGATTGTCCTGGTATTGAAACTTTCTAATGATAACCAAGAGATCATGGGTTTAAATCCCACCCTTGGAAGGTCAAGTGAATAAACAAAGATGCATCGATGGGCGGGCAGCAATAACTTCATATGCTTTGGTGGAGTTTTTCAGGTCTTCCCAAAAAAGTGGGAGCTAAACAATACAACGTCATGTTGCAAAACTAAGATTCCACTTTCAGAACTAAAACAAGCAATCTTGAGGCAACTATCCAATCCAGTACAGACTGATTATTGACATACATAGCCCAACAGTGCAAGCATATAAAAGTAACAAAAAGTGGTCTTAGTAATACTAAGCATAATATGCTGCAAAGAATTGGTTATGTTGCAATGCAGTATAAGCATACACTATAATAATTTGAAAGCAATGTCGTAATATACTATGTCAGCATGTAACTTCACTGGTGAGTCTTAAAATATGGTGGAGTCAGCAATTGTGATCCAGTAACTTAATTGAGTTAATTCCTCGCATATTGCAGCACGGTTAACATTGTATCTAATAGCAACAGCTATGAAAATACATAATAAACAGTTTGAGAGAAACTAGGAGTATTGACCAACCTACACAGTTCATGCGAACATCATCCCGCTGAGTCTTCAGCAATGCTTCTAACGACAGCTGTAAGATCTTCGAACAATGACCAAATAAAACATCACCATTACCACTATCCATCCAGATATCCCCAATCGCACATAATTTGTAAAGCGCAAATAAAATCTCGCCTTGGATCTCTTCACTGCAATTAAAAATAATAATAATAATAAAAAAATACTAAGAACAAGCTACACTGAACTTGATAACTATGTAATACTCTCCAATTGTTACCTGGGCAACTGGAGACCTGTTACAAGGTTCAAATAAAGCGCATCTTTGTCTTTAATATACGTACGGATCATTCTTATCCGAATCCAATAGTACACCTAAGCAATGTAGCTAAAACTTCAAAATGTTAGCTGAATATTACGCAACTTAATTCATAATTTGTAACAGTAATTAAACGTTATTGACTCTAAATCACTATTTTGCCGGTCTTGTATAACATAAGTATACAGTCTGCTCAACCTATATATTTTCCAGTTACATTATTAACACATGTTAACTAATACCAAAACGAACTCTGACATAGGTCACTATACTAAAGCATATTTAAATACTTCGAGGACATCCACTCCCACTAGTAGAACTACAATACGTCCTATAGTAGTATTCACCACTTATTAGACAAGGTGATATAACAATCACAGGTTGTGCTTGTTTTTCAGATGTTTAAAAATATACAAACACTAGCGCCTGCAGACGTAAGAGTTAAAAACAAACGCTCTTTTTCAGAAACATAAACGCGCAACAAACACAACCTTATCGATTATCATTATCAGTATTATATTATAGGCGAGTAGCTGACACAAACAATCATATCAATCGGTAGGAAAACGCACAATAACAAATCTGGATATTACTAAAAAACAACAAAAGCAGTTAGTACCATATAAAGCTGGCGCCTACTCCACGCCAACGAACCATTGGAAAACCGGTCTGTAACCCTAGCAACAAACTCACCATAAACCTCCTCATCACCACAACTACACATCTCCTTAACAACCTCAATCACCTGGCTCGCAACCGCCTCATCGTCAACATTCGCAATCACAGTGACGAGAGGCGAAACGAGGAAATGCGGATGAAAAGTGAACAAAGTGTGGGCGAAATTAGGTTGAGAAATAGCGAGAGAGAGCTGCGAAAGCGCGTAGGAGACGTGGACGGTTGGGGAGTTAGGGTTTGTGATTAGGTTAGAGAGACAGATTAAGCAAATTGATCCGCCTTCGAGCGTTGAGAGGATGAAGGAGGATGTGTGGCCTTGTGAGCAGGTTGGCTGCTGCTGCTGGTGATCGGAGATGGGGGAGTACATTTTGGCGCGTGACTGGGAGTGTGAATTACTGTATTTTATTGTGGGTTTGAAATTGGGTGGGCAACTTAGAATCAGAAAGATATTTTAAACGGTTTTGAAGTAGCTATTTTATCAAATTAAAAAATAATCAAATATACTACTGTATAATTTAAACTTGAGATTAAAAATCAAAAATATTTATAATAAAAATATTTTTAACAGTGTTGAGATTGTGAAAGTTGCCGATTATGATGCATAACAACGGTACAGGTTCTGCCGTTTTGCAAGCTCGTCGAGTAAATAAACAATTTCTTTCCGAGTTACCACATCATATTATTGGAACTTATGAACTTGACAAAAAAAAATTGTCTTTTAAATTTGTCTCACATGGTAAGGATCAAATGAGAAGTAAAATTAAAATGAGAATGATGAGAAGAAACCATTCCTCTTAAATTTCTCATCCTCATTTAATATGTGTGGCTCAAATTTCTTTTCATTTTTCTTATTTCAATTTCTCTTCTCACTAGATCTCTTCTCTTGTCCCACATCTAAAAAGTGAGTTGGTAACTACACGAATCTTTGATATATTTTGGTTGTCAAGAAAATATACAATGTTTTGAAAACCGGGTTTTAATTGATCCAGTTTAGTCGGGGTCATCGGGTCACTGGACCCAGTTTTATATTTTAAAAAGAAAAACTATTTTTTTCAGCCGGTACGACCACCAGATCAACCCGGTTTAATGAACAAAAAAACCAAACCCGACGGGGTTTTGTGAATCGGGATGACCCCAAAACCCGACAGGTCTGACCGGTTAACCTAGTTTTTTAACCTTTTTTTGCCCGGAACCGATTCAACCAGTTAACCCGGTCGGGTCGATCCAGGTTTCAAAACATTGATTAAAAGATCAACCGTGTATCTATAAGTTGATTATAAATACATTAAATATTTAGTAAAAGTTAGGCCCACTTATTAATTCATTCTCACAATAAAATCAACATGATGAATCATGTTTAACTCTAACTTGAGAGAACCTTGTTCCGCCGATGATACCCTTTTGTCTTTAGAGCACTAGCAATTATAACTCAAGTTATTCCTTAACATCCTACCACGTCAGCGCCACATCAGCTTTAACATTTCACCTTAACTCACCCAAAAAACACCCACAATCATAACATCTCAAGTTAAGATTTAACATTTGATATTTTCAATTTCAACCCCTAAATTAAAACAAACACTTCATTTATTAAAAAACATATCATTAATTTGAAAACATATTACAATACGAAATAAATAAATAAAAAAGTTACAACGAAATAAAAAAAGACATTGAAAATTAAACGTTACAACATAAAGGAAATGATGAGAATACAATCTACTGACGAGGTTGCAAGTTATATTTTTTGATGATTCGGTCTTTTTCGTCATTGATCCAAGCCACGACATTTGGATCTTTGCCATCAGTGTCAACCATCAAAAACTTTATCTCTTCCAACCTTGTTATTGTTTCATCTTTGACTTGGGCCCGATACGCCGCTTGGGCGGTTTCACGTTTGATACGATACTCGTTTGCCATAGTTTCGGTGAATTGACTTGACGAGCTCGTTCCTCCGATGCTCACTCCCCCAGTACTTGTCGTGCTCTCGGATCTTGCTTTCTTGGAAGCACGTTTTTTTCCCATGGGGCGTGGTTGTTCATCATGACCAAACAAAGCCTCGTTTGTTTGGCTTGGGACATCGCCAGTTAAATCAACTGGATCCGGCGTGTCCCATTTCTTATGCTTACGCAAAACCTTCCAAGCATCATCGAGAGCAAACGGTGCTGATTTGTGCTCGTCACGATACATTTGCTTCGCCGTTTCATGACATCCATCTCACTTTCCCCACTTCTCTGTTCCCGTTGCAAGACGTTTGAAAAAACGTTGAACTTTGTGCTGTGATGGTTCAACGTTTTCCACTTGCTTGACATCATATCCTTGTTGCGTCGTTGAAAATTGAGTCTATTGAACTCATTTGTGACCCGTATCCAAAACGTAACTTTGGGTTGTGCACGCCCGACTATTGGATCCTCCGTAACAGCTACATAACACCTGGCAAGTAATTCTTCCTCTGATGGTTGCCAACGCCCAGTAGCGAATTCTTCTTCATCCTCATCGATTGGTTCGGGCTCGGGGTCTTTGGATTTTTTGGACTTTCGTTTAATACGACCTTTGGACTTTTTTTTGGAGGAGACGTGGGTGTTTCAGGAACATCATGTGTTTCAGTTTGTGAATGTTGTGAGTGTTGTGAGAATTGTAGATTTTGAAAGTTGGTGTTTAAGGTGCTTTGTTGCCAATACAGATATTGTTGATGTTGTAGGTACAGTTCTTGGCTCGACAAGCCTAGTGGGTTGGGAAAAGAGACGTTGGGGTTTGAAGATGAAGCGTTCGGGTTTGAAGATGAACCCGGGTTTGAGGTATTCCACCCACCACCGAGAAGATTCAATAATGTATCATCGTTGTTGCCTCCCGACATTTTTTTTAGTAATTGGAAGTATAAGATTGAGAGGATTGAGTAGTGGAAGTGTGAAAAAAAAATGTTGTTTTAATTGGGTATTTATAGTGGTAAGAAAATGTTTTTGAATTTTTTTTTTAAAATAAAACTAGCCGTTATAACGGGGGTAAATGAATTTTTTAAACCCCAACAGCTAGTAGCCGTTGGGGGTAAATTGATTTTTTTTTTAATCCGGTTAACGCCCGTTATAGGGCTAACTTGGGCACGTTAACGCCGGTGAGGCAGTGGCTAACGCCGGTTAACGCCTATTTAACATGGGGAGGGGCGTTACCGTTGCAAGTGCTCTTATACACAAAAAAATACGATATTATTTTTAGAGAATTTTTTAAATGAACTATGTATGATACTTTTACCAAAATGGACGGTGCATATAAAATTTACGAAAATGGTCTGACAAATGAAAGACCAGTTATTAATCAATGAATCTAATTTTGACACGTGTTAGAACGCGCACAGAGTTTATACATTATTTGAATCGCGCACATGTGACATAAGAACGCTCAGATAGGCCGCTTCGTTTAAAATTTAATAAAGTAAAAAAAACTACAAAAGGACAAATCCTAAGCACATAAATTACCATCGCGTTCAGTTTCAAAATATTGAGTGCGCGTGTTTTATATTAAAAATCTGAAAATAAATTTTAATAAACAAAAATTATCACAAATTGACAAATCTCATGTGCACAAGAGCATTTTGGTTTCAAATTATTAGACTGGAAGGTAAGGGCGTGAGCCTTCACCATAAAACCCCACTTCACCTTAGTGAGGCTCATGTCCATCATCAAGTTAGTAACAAAAAAAATGAAGTTAAGGTGAGTGGCTCACCAAGTTACAATCGAAGTAAAGTGAGGACTTTTTTTTTTAGTGTGTATGAGTATTTAGTGGGATATACTTATATAAAGTGGGTATTTTAATAAAAATATGTGGGGTAATGTGACTATATCCTATGAAAGGTGAGAAAGAATGAGGGGAAGTGAGAGACGATAGAAAGTTGATATGGTGTTAACGTGTAAGGTGAGTGAGTAGTGAACTAGTGACCATGACCGTTAGCCTATTGAAGGTTGGTTAGGTGGAAGTATAGTACAAATCTCAGCGCATATTGATGATAAGCGTATAAAAATTGAAGTATATACTTCATTTAAAAAATGAGTTTAAAACATATTCATCTTTGCACATGCTTTTAGGTGTGCTTGAGTGTACACTTGTAGCCATGTTATTGGTTTTTTGGGGTGGTGCGCGTGTGTATGACCCGTTGGAATGCGTTGGAATGCGTTGTAGTCCGTTTTCATAAAATGAAGAAATTTAGTATGTATTGGTAAAGCGACATATTATAAGTCTTGTTTAGTAATTGATTTTTAATTTTTTCCTTTCAAGTATATTTTGGTATAAGGTGCTTGAGGCCATCAGGGTAAATCAGTCCTCAGGCTTTAGCAAATTTCAACCAAAAATCTATCGTCTCATCAGAACTTTCAAAACAAATCTGATCAAAATAAAACTGTTGATTTTGAAGCTAAGTATAGGAAAGCCAAAGCTAAGCTAGCACTGCTTGAGGCCACTCCCTCAGAAACAACAAACAATGTTAAATCTGTGCAGGCTAAAAACAAGGGCCTTGTTGCTGAAGTCTTCGACTGTGATGAAGAGCCAGTCTCCTCAGACGATGAAATGGTGCAAGTTAGTGCACTGATGGCTCTCTCAGAAGAGGACAAGCTAGTTGTTGGGAAGAATCATGCCAAGAATGGAGAATGGGTCAACATCACAATGAAGAAGGTAAATATTTTACTTTCTATGGATGATGACTCTGATTGGCAGTCTTTTATGAACTATATCAATGTTGACCTTAAGTTTGTAGAAGAGCAACGATTAAATCTATTTTCAAAATACAACAAGTTAAGTTTTGAATTAAACAAGTGTAAGGATGAACTGCTTCTTTTAAAGCAAGCTAAGCTTGAGGCTGTCACACTGCAAATTCAAAACACTGAACTAGTTAAAAGAAATCAAGCTCTTCAGGAAGAACTCAAAAAGGAAAAAGATATCATTGAAAGTTGGATCGCTAAGAATCCTAGGGTCTTTGATGTTGTGGGAGCCCCAGAGCAAAAAGAGAATCATTGGTTAAGATCATCTCCCCGATTCTCACAATAAAGACCAAGGTCCAAAACCATTTGTGTCGGTGGCATGATCACCAATATGTTGTCAATGCCCAAGTCTAGTGATTGGGTTGAACGGTTAACCACGAGTAAGCTTTCAAATTTCGATTCTTGAAGAATACTAGAGCACAAAGCCAAGCTCTAAAGAGCATGATTGGACTCCTGATGTGCCCGGTGGTCTTGAACACATCTCGAGTCTAAAGTCGAATCTCAAACACCGCTTCCACCCCATAAACCTCTTCAGGGTGCTGCTCCTAGCTCTGAGCTTACTCCTTTGCAATTCAACCCTCACTCACCAAAAGAAAGATCTGGACTTGGTAGAACCATCCCTAAAAGACCAACAAAACCAACCCAAGATGATTCTATTCCCACTAAGACTTCCACATCTTCAGTTCCTACTGAAGCAGACCAAATCCAGCAACTGACTAAACTTGTGAGGAAGTTGACTGACAAGACGAAATCCATCGAAAAAGCTCCTGATTCAATCAAGGAAACTAAGTCAGCTTCCTCTAGTTCATCAAAGTCAAAATCCAACACCAAACCCGGGCAGAAGTGTGATATGTGCCATTATACTAGTCATACCACTGATAATTGCTACAAAATCCTTTTTTGTATGATCTGCAAAAAGGATGATCACAAAACTTCTGATCACTTACAGTATGTAAGTTCATTCAGTGAAGCAAGACACACCAATGTTGATCATCAACATGCTTCAACCTCTAAACAAGCTCACAGGCATAGAGCAAACCCTTTCCTCCTTGTCCACACTGTGGCTTCAATGATCATTATCCTGATGATTGTCTCATGAACACCAGCAGTGATATTTGTGGAAATCCAGCTCATGAGACATCCCAGCATGACAGTGTCATCCAAGCAAGGAGAAGTTCAAAGCAACCCCGCATCACTGAGTCATCCTCAGTCATCAAATGCAAAACCCGTGGTAGCACAATGCACTCTACCGCGACCATGAGTGAATTGCCAAATTCAAGCGGACCTTTAGACCCAAGCCCACTAGCATGTGGGTCGGAAGAGAAACTAATCAGTTTACTATTTGTGCGAGACACGCCCGAGAGCCTATTTGGCATCTAGATAGTGGATGCTCAAGAAGCATGATTGGCGTTAAGGAGTATCTGCACAAGTATATAAAGGAACCGGGACCCAAGATAGTATTTGGTGATAACTCATCATGTCCCATGAAGGTTATGGTTCGATATCTTGCAATGGAATAGTTTTCTAGAATAGCTTATGTCAATGGTCTAAAATACAATCTCATCAATGTCATCAATTATGTGATGCTAAGTACATTGTACAATTCAATGACAAACAAGGCACCATTTTCAATGCAAATAAAGAAGTGTTTTGATAGCTCTAGAGAGATGATGTTTATGTCTTAGACATGTCAACACTCTCTCAAGATGGAACTTGTCTCTTTGCCAAAGCCTTTGAAACTATCAATGGTCGTGGCACAAGAGACTCTCTCACTTAAATTTCAAAACATCAACAACTTGGCAAAACAAAACAAAGTCCTTGGCTTACCATCACTGGTTTTGCAAAGGCAAACCATGCTCAACCCGTGAAAAGGCAAACACCACGAGCATCATTCAAAACAAAACAAAATTTCTCTATCAAAGTCGCCTTCACCTCCGCGACATGGATCTCTTTGGACCGATCAATCCAAGATCAATCCGGCATGAGAAGTATACACTTGTCATTGTTGATGAGTTTTCAAGATACACTTGGGTATACTTTCTTTCCAAAAGAGTCAGCAATGAAACCATAATGTCATTCATCGGGAAGATTGAAAATCGAATGACATTACTATGAAACAAATCGAATTGACAATGGTGCGAGTTCGTAAATCAAGAGCTTGAGAATTTATGTGATGAAAAGGAATTTCCCAAAAAATTTCATCTCCTTACACCCTGAACAAAATAGGGTAGCTGAAAGGAAAAACATAACTCTCATTGAGGCTGCCAGAACTATGTTAAATGGCTCACCACTCTCAAAGCACTTCTGGACTAAAGCAGTCAAAACAGCCTGTTACACTCAAAACAGGTCAATCATTGTCAAAAGACATAACAAAACCCCATATGAAATCTTCAAAGGAAGACTTCCTGATATAAGCTACTTTCATGTGTTTGGGTGTCCTATGTTCATTTACAATCACAAGGATCACTTAGGCAAATTTGATGCAAAAGCTGATGATGGGTATTTCCTAGGTTACTCACTGATCTCTAAAGCTTTAGGGTATTTAACACCAGTAGACAACAAGTTGAGGAAAACTTTCATGTCACCTTTGATGAAAGTTCAGAAAGCATCAGATTCACCAATACCTCGATGGAGGAAATAGGAATTGATGACTCAACAAGATATCCTCGATGAGTTCAACATCGAAATCAATTCCTCATATCAAGTCGATGTCGACATCTCATACTATGTCTTACCCCACAACCTTCCTCAACCAACTATCGGTGAAGTCATTAATAATCAATAAGTCCCTACCTTGGGATAGGTATCTTGAACCAAATGTTCAGAACACGTGATTCATGAACCCCAACTGAACAAAGCATCTCAACGAGATGATCTAAATGATTATGTGGCTCTGCTTTGAACTCACTCCCGAGTTTCTAGTGACCTCTGTTAATACAAATAAATTTGTAAAAATATTTATTTATATTTTACGATCTTCTAATGTTTTGTCGATAACAAACGTAAAATCATTTTAACAAAACAAATAAAATACGTAAATGGTTTGAACTAATAGTTTCTAACACATTCACACTTTTACATAAAACACTAAAACAAGTATAAGTGATTTTATGATTTAGAAATACATATGTACAACAACTAGTGTTTACATATTTGGGTATAATATACACATAACTAGTATGTAGTATATTGGGTAATATAAATGGATAGAAACTCAAGTATCACAACCCATTGGGCAAATACATTGAATGTAGTTGGGTACAACCCAAAGCCCATGCCCCATGGATCTTGACCCATAACCCATTGCATGACATCATGCTTATATCACACATGGATGATATCCATAACCCATGGATCAACCCATACCCAAGTGACTAAGTGCATTGCACTTAAAGATACATTGTATCTAGCCAAAGATCCATGGTTCAACCCATGACCCATGACCCATGACCAAAATACCCATGGGCAAGAGGGCGTTCCACGGATCCCTAGCTTTGTGCTAGCCGAATCCTTGTGGTAGGGATCCGTGGGATCCGGGAAACGAAGATTTTCCTCTATAAATAGTGAGCCATTTCTTCATTATTTCTTACCCCTTTCTAACATACTTTCCCCTAGAGTTAAAAACTCTCTAACCTCATATCCAAGAGATCTATGTTTGTAGTTTTATTTTTGTATGATCTTTTAGGTTCCTCTTAAAGGCAAGATCACCACCTTTGAAGCCGAGCAAGCTCAAGTCCATGAGTTGCCATGCTTCCTCATCATCAAGGATACTGAAGTCTTCTTGTTGATGATTCCTTTCTTTCTTCAAAGAAGTGTAGTGTTGAAGACATTAGTGAAAGATGTCTCAAGTGTCAAGACGAAGATATTAGTGAAGGGTATCTATCATCTATAGCATAAGCACTTATGGTAGGTGCTTAGAAGTCAAGACAAGAAGCATTAGTGAAAGGTGCTTAGAAGTCAAGACAAGAAGCACTAGTGATAGGTGCTTAGAAGTGAAGACACAAGACATTAGTGAAAGGTGTCCTGTAGATCTAGTCAAAGGCATTAGTGAAAGGTGCCTTAGATGTACATTCGATATGGTGTGTTTTGATGTACAAGATAGACTAGTATTAGATCCAAGGATATTGATATCCTTGATGTTGTAAAGGAGTAGATCTCCTTTGGGATTAGTCGTTGGTGTAGTGTGGTAGTAGTTCCTCCATTGAAATGGAACTAGGTGCTTAGCCTAGTACCTAATAAAGGGTAGGCGACGTTGTGAATGTGTAGTTCACCTTGGAGTGAAAGAACTAGGTACTTAGCCTAGTACCTTATAAAGGGTGGCGACGTTATGCGGTGTGGTTCACCTTGGGTGAAAGAACCCGGTGGTTAGCACGGCACCGGAAAAAGGGTAGGCGACGTTGTGAAGGCTTCTCCGCCATAAGGAGATTGGTGTAGTGATTACGAACTCTCAAGTAGGTGACTCGGGGGAGTGGAGTAGGGCAAGGAAGGTGTCCTTGTGGCGAACCACTAAAAATACTCGTGTTGTGGTTTTGTGCTTCTTACTCTTATCTTTTCATTACTTACCTTTATATGCTTGTTTATCAACATCCAACATACACATCCAAATAGATTGACACAAGTCGATCTAAATAGTTTAAAAGGAAGTTTTAATTGGCAAAACTATTCAACCCCCCTTCTAGTTTTCCACAATTGGCATCAGAGCTTCGTTACCAAGTTTCTTGAAGTATATTGTACTTTAAAAACTTGATACGATCCATAGTTAATTGAAAACTACAAAGAAGGTTTTTCATAAAAACAAACACCATGTTTTTCAAAACTATATGTTTGGATGTTGATTTGATAACAACATTTTTCTTATTTACTTTTTCATTTAATTGCACTAATCTTCTTTGTCATGTTGATTAGTCAAAGATCATACCCACCAAGCTTTAGGAGTTACTTGGTAACAAGAATACCTTCCTTAAGAAGGTATCTTAAACTCAAAGGAGCGGGAATCGTCGAGTGACATTTCTTTGTGTCATTTGTAAAGACATTCCTAAGTGCGCTAGAGGTATGATTTTCTTTACTTTGCTTGATAATTAAGTATACCTATTTAGGTATTTATATGATTATCTTTTGTGCAATTACATGTTTTACATGAAGCTTCATTAGGAAGCCTTTTTCTCACATCGTGCTATATTTCTCCTCTATAGTCGTGGTATATAAAACTTACGTTTTATTTCTTTTAATCCTATAATAAAACAAAACACGAATTTCAAAAAATTCCTCCTTCCTATAAATAACCCCACCGTCGACCACTCTACCAAACCTCACTTTTTCAAATATTTCAATTTAAAAATTTCCTCTCATTCAAAAACTTCATCTTCCTCCTCATTCCATCTCAACCGAAACCAAGAAGATTCGTCATCAACATGGTTTACATCGTACTCGTGCTCATCGTCCTAACACTCATCGCACTTGTGTTCCCTATGATGAAGTTCACATACGGAGACATTTACTTTGTGTTGTTAATCTATATTGGGGTTATATACCCAATCATTTGTATCATCCTTAGTATTGAAATACAATATTATTAATAATATAATTTGTCTAGGTTATTATTATCATAATGTGTGTGTCACTTATTTTGATGTATATGTTTTATATTCTCTCATGATACATTAGAAGTCATGTATGCATGCTAAAAGAAAATGTAGGATAAAACATATTTCGTGGTATAAAAACTGTAAAACCTATGTTTTATCAAATCTATTTCTGTTACTACAGATCCACGGATCCCGGAAGATATACTAGCCGGATCCCTTTTGTAACAGAACCGTGGGATCCGTCCTACTGGAAAACAGTTTTTCATGCAAATTAAAAACCACTATCTTTCTAAATGTAATAATTCACTAGAAAGTCAAAACCTTGGGTAAGTTAAAGTGTTAAATACCATTGTTAATAAAAATCTAGTAAAAACATTAGACAATCATAGGTTGACCAAACATCTCTTTTTATTAACTTATCATTTCTATAGGTTCAACTATGACGCATGAATATGAGTTTGATTTTTCACTCACTAGCGTCTACACTCCGAACATCTCTCTCGAACCCAACACACCTGGCAATCATGTCCGTGGGTTCAATAATCTCGAAAACCGTCACTTCTACGAAGGACGTATTGTAGACACCTCTCTACAATTCGAAGAAGGTATCAATACCTCCTTCCGAGCCATAGGACTAGAATGTCTTCTTGAAATCAACGAGAAGATATGTCCAAGGTTCATAATGGAATTCTTCCGTCAAGTCGAACTCGTTCGTAACGAGAATCGCTCTCTATCTCTTTGGTTTTATATCAAAAACCAAAAGTTCACTCTAACCCTTGGGCATTTTGCTCACATCCTCCGGATTCCAAATCATGGACAATGTGCCTTCACGAAGATTGGTCTCTTGATTCTCTCTTCAACTTTCATGAAGAAAATAGTCCATATTGTTCACACATACCTCTCCAGGAAGATTTAAATCGCATAATATGCAAACCTCGACCATATTACTCCGACCCAAACATTATATTTACAAGGGATATCCGAGAAGAGTACAAGCCTCTTGCACTCATCCCACGTGAAAATGTTTGGAGCCTTAGGAAATCGAGAAATTCTTCCGCTTGTTGTGCTCACATGTTGTCTTGTTTGCTAACACAACAACCATACAATCTCGCCTACTTCTTCGCAAGGCGAATCGCAAATCTTCAAGGCTCCAAGAATAAAATCATCCCTTATGGAATGTTCTTGACACGCCTCTATCATTAATGTTATGCACTTCCATCCTCAATGTCAAAGTCCGTTGTACGTACTTGTGAACAAGATGATGGAACCGCTAAACATATCTCTCATGAAGACTTTCTTCATTCTTGATTCCACCAACACTCATCAATCACATAATGATCCTCCTAGCGAAAACACTCAAGGAACCTAGTAGTATTCCAAAATGGGATCAATTCTCTTGTACTCGTGCTTTATCAATGTAATCAAATTTCTTTCATGAAATAAAACATCTTACATTTGATATCTTAGTATTAGAACTCTTTTTAGACTATCCTTGAGATATAATGCATTGTCAAGATCATTTCATACCTTTAGTAAAGGTCCTGCTTGACGAGATAGGCGGATCCCAAAGATTATGCTATACGGATCCCTACACTTAGGGAACCGTGGGATCCGACAAGCGAAAATGCAATTGCAAGCATTATATTTCAAACATATCCTTAGAACACCTCACACTAAGCTTAACATAGTGTCTTAAGGTAAATTAAGTCCTTATCAAGATAGGTTGATCTTTCCTACTCACACATAACTCACCTAGATCACACTCTAAGACGCTTGTAGATCTACCGTTTCATTTTTAATCCATGACTCTTCCGCTCTTAAACTCACACTTCGTTTTTTACTTAATCCCTCACATTTGGTCTTAGAAATCTTTCGATTATGACAAAATTGATCATAAATCATCCTTACCTCAAAATTGATCAAAGTTGATCAAACTCTAGTTTTTTCCATCTCAAAGCTTCTAGGATATTTTCCAAAACACTATCCTAAGTCACAACCTGATCTCTAGGATCATTTAGCTTCAATTGACACTCTCATCTTTAGTGTCATCCTTGCTCATCCATTGGTACTCTTGAAAGTTCCAAATCCTTCCATAAAAGACAATCATTAGCTATATCATTCATTACCTTCAAGTACTTAAGCACCCCTTCATTTAAAACACTTAGGAGGACTGAAACACTCAAGATGTTATAGGTCTTAGATCTTAGAAACATCATTTCCACTCTTTCATAACTGACTGAAAGCCGGATCCCTAGGATTAGCCTAGACGGATCCCTATGAAGAGGGAACCGTGGGATTCGGGTGACAGTTTATGCCAAATCTTGCTAAAACAATCATTTCAACTCATCTTCCTAACTCAAACACTCCATCTCATCTTAAATGAGTTCCTAGATCAGTGCAAAACTCTGAAGTTGACTCTTGTGCATGTTAATCATCACATTCCAATGAATCCTAGTGGCTTAAGGCTTAAATGCACTTGCCAAATCTCTTGGTTTATAAACCACCTTGCTAGGACCTCCATAGTCATCACTCTCATTCTAACTTTCAGCACTTTAGAAACCTTTGCAAACCTCTTGAAATCATCTCATCATGAGGAAAACCCCAAGTAGTAACTTATCCACCAAAGAACCACCCATGAAAAAGGCGCGTGTTATACACGAAATCTCTTCAACCGAATCATCTCCGGTCAAGCCAACAAATGATAGATCCTTCCTCATCTAATCAAACCAATTCCTAAAAGGATAGTACCCACAAAACTACCAATGCCAAACACCATCATACCTCCTAGGCCTAACAATATCATCTCCACTAAACCATCACCATTGGTTCCTAGAGCTATTTCATTTACATCCCCACGATCATCACCACACCTCTACAATTTAGAGGACTTGCCTCCTAGGCCGTCTCATCCGCTTCACGACAACATTCTCCTCATTAGGAGGAATAATGGTACAAAATCAAGGTGTTGATTCAACACTTGCTCCGGCTTCCTTTTCGCCGTTTCCATCATATAATCCCATTTGGATTATGAGAAATCATCAAAGTCAACCACCCGACCATATGGAAGTTGACACTTCTCTACCACTACCATCATTCTTAGTCGAGCCATTCTCAAATGCACCTCCACCAATCCCTCCATCGTTTGAAGCTCCACAAGCCACTTCACTTGATCCTTCGCATCAAGCCATTTCATTTCTTCCACCACCACTACCTAGCCATGACAAAGATTGCTATCATTGTCAACATGTTGAAAGTTTGATACATGAAGTACGAAAAGACCAACGTTTCATGTTCTATCATCTCCTCGAATGTTTCGATGAGATCAAACCTAAACAAAACTTGAGCTAGAAGATTTTAGTGGTGTCCTAGCATCAAGCGATAGTTGGTTTAGAAATTCCTAGTCATGTATCTTCTTATTTTCTTAGTTTTTAGAGTCATGTATATCATAACTCTAGTTTTATTAAATGGAATTACATGCTACTTGTTATTTTTCTGAGCATACGATTACCTTGTATTCATATCTCACTTTTGTGATAACATTACTTGTTATATCACCTTTGCTGAAATTAAGCAGCTAAAACGGATCCCTCAAAATTGCCTAGACGGATCCCTACTAGGAGGGAACCGTGGGATCCGTGAGACAGAAAGCTTTCTGTCTACTAACTCACATTTGCAGGAAATTGTGAATTATACTTGCTTTCTAATCTTTGTTTTGTAGTTATTCAATTTACACATGAAGACTTTGACATCCTAAAGCTAGGGGAGCTTTATGTCAAAGCAATACATTGCAAATTACTTGCAATACTAGGTTTACATTTCATGACATCCCTTGCAAAATTGCAATCATCAAGGGGAGTACATTCGTCACTTAGACGAAATCTTTGCAAACTTACTTGCAAACAAACTAGATTAGTATCACTTTCTTGACGCCTTACATAGGGATGGACTCGTCAAGGGGGAGTAAAAGACGAGATCCTTTCCCGTTACTTGCTCTCTATTTAGTTTTATTTTCTTTCACATGTTTTTCTTAAAACGATGTGTTGCTTTCCTTCAAACACTTTTGTTTCGACAAAAAGGGAGAAGAAAATAAAACTACAAATTCAAACTTTACAATTTTAGCTTTTCCTTAAAATAATTTTATGTTTTGTCATCAACAAAAAGGGGGAGATTGTTAATACAAATAAGCCGTAAAAACGTTTATTTATATTTTACGATCTTCTAATGTTTTGTCGATAACAAACGTAAAATCATTTTAACAAAACCAATAAAATACGTAAATGGTTTGAACTAATAGTTTCTAACACATTCACACTTTCACATAAAACACTAAAACAAGTATAAGTGATTTTATGATTTAGGAATACATATGTACAACAACTAGTGTTTACATATTTGGGTATAATATACACATAACTAGTATGTAGTATATTGGGTAATATAAATGGGTAGAAACTTAAGTATCACAACCCATTGGGCAAATACATTAAATGTAGTTGGGTACAACCTAAAGCCCATGACCCATGGAGCTTGACCCATAACCCATTGCATGACATCATGCTTATATCATACATGGATAATATCACAACCCATTGGGCAAATACATTGAATGTAGTTGGGTACAACCCAAAGCCCATGCCCCATGGATCTTGACCCATAACCCATTGCATGACATCATGCTTATATCACACATGGATGATATCCATAACCCATGGATCAACCCATACCCAAGTGACTAAGTGCATTGCACTTAAAGATACATTGTATCTAGCCAAAGATCCATGGTTCAACCCATGACCCATGACCAAAATACCCATGGGCAAAGAGGAGCGTTCCACGGATCCCTAGCTTTGTGCTAGCCGGATCCCTTGTGGTAGGGATCCGTGGGATCCGAGGAACAGTAGGATTTTTCCTCTATAAATAGTGAGCCATTTCTTCATTATTTCTTACCCCTTTCTAACATACTTTCCCCTAGAGTTAAAAACTCTCTAACCTCAGATCCAAGAGATCTATGTTTGTAGTTTTGTTTTTGTGTGATCTTTTAGGTTCCTCTTAAAGGCAAGATCACCACCTTTGAAGCTGAGCAAGCTCAAGTCCATGAGTTGCCATGCTTCCTCATCATCAAGGATACTGAAGTCTTCTTGTTGATGATTCCTTTCTTTCTTCAAGGAAGTGTAGTGTTGAAGACATTAGTGAAAGATGTCTCAAGTGTCAAGAAGAAGATATTAGTGAAGGGTATCTATCGTCTATAGCATAAGCACTTGTGGTAGGTGCTTAGAAGTCAAGACAAGAAGCATTAGTGAAAGGTAATGATAGGTGCTTAGAAGTGAAGACACAAGACATTAGTGAAAGGTGTCTTGTAGATCTAGTCAAAGGCATTAGTGAAAGGTGCCTTAGATGTACATTCGATATGGTGTGTTTCGATGTACAAGATAGACTAGTATTAGATCCAAGGATATTGATATCCTTGATGATGTTGTAAAGGAGTAGATCTCCTTTGGGATTAGTCGTTGGTGTAGTGTGGTAGTAGTTCCTCCATTGCAATGGAACTAGGTGCTTAGCCTAGTACCTAATAAAGGGTAGGCGACGTTGTGAAGGTGTAGTTCACCTTGGAGTGAAAGAACTAGGTACTTAGCCTAGTACCTTATAAAGGGTAGGCGACGTTGTGTAGGTGTGGTTCACCTTGGAGTGAAAGAACCCGGTGGTTAGCCTAGCACCGGAAAAAGGGTAGGCGACGTTATGAATGCTTCTCCGCCATAAGGAGATTGGTGTAGTGATTACGAACTCTTGAGTAGGTGACTCGGGGAGTGAAGTAGGGCAAGGAAGGTGTGCTTGTAGCCGAACCACTATAAATACTCGTGTTGTGGTTTTGTGCTTCTTACTCTTATCTTTTCATTACTTACCTTTATATGCTTGTTTATCAACATCCAACACACACATCCAAATAGATTGACATAAGTCGATCTAAATAGTTTAAAAGGAAGTTTTAATTGGCAAAACTATTCAACCACCTTCTAGTTTTCCACAACCTCAGATCCTAGACTACAAAGTAAGTGGACAAGATCTCAGGACATTGAGCTTGTAAATATCATTGGTGAACCCACTGAAGGCATGCTCATTAGAAGCATGGCTGCCAAGTTAACAGCAGACTTGACCAATGAATGTCTATATCGATTTTCTATCGAAATAGAACCCAAAAGTGTCATGAAGCTCTAAAACATCCAAGCTAGGTTCAGGCTATGCAAGAAGAACTTCAACAGTTTGATAAAAACAAGGTCATGACCTTGATCAAATGTCCTCGGGATGTCATTGTCATAGGAATGAAGTGGGTTTTCAAAAACAAAACTGATGAAAACAACACTGTCATTAAAAACAAAGCCAGACTTGTAGCCAAAGGTTACAATCAACTAGAAGGCATTGACTATGATGAGACATTTGCTCCTGTTTCAAGAATGGAAGCCATCAGGATCTTCCTTGCATTTGCAACTTACATGAACTTCAAAGTTTACCAAACGGATGTGAAAAGTGCATTCCTGAATGGTGAACTCAAGGAAGATGTGTATGTTCAGCAACCTCCTGGCTTTGAGAGTAGTGAATTCCCTGACTATGTCTGCAAGCTTGACAAAGCCCTGTATGGAATTAAACAAGCTCCCAAAGCATGGTATGAAACTCTCTCAGCCTTCCTGATTCAAAACAAGTTTGTCAGAGGAAAGATAGACAACACATTGTTTATCTATAGGACAAAACAAGATGTGATACTAGTCCAAGTGTATTTGATGATATCATCTTTGGCTCAACAAATTACACTCTTTGCAAACAGTTTGAAAAACTGATGACAAAGAAATTTGAAATGAGCATGATGGGTGAACTCACTTACTTCCTTAGACTACAAATTAGGCAAACTGATAAAGGAATCTCCATCAGTCAAGAGAAATATACCAGAAATCTCTTGAAGAAATATGAGATCTCTGACTGTGCCTCAGTGAAGATACCAATGGTCCCTCCTAACAACCTTGGACCGATCTCACCGGCAAATCATCAACCAAACTCATTTCGTGGGATTGTAGGTTCACCGATGTATCTAATCGCTTCTGGACTGGACATACAATTCTCGATCATCTAATAGCAAGATATCGGCCCAATCCCAAAGAATCCCATCTCACTGCGCAGCCGGAAGAATCCTCGATACGAAGGAACTCCAAGCCTTGGACTTTACTATCCAAAGTGCTCGTGGTTTGACCTCAAAGGGTATCCTAACTCGATTATGCAGTGAAACATGGACGAAAAAAGTACCTCGTGGTCTGTCAATTTCTTGGAGGAAAGGCGGTTTGTTGGAGTGCTAAGCAACAATCGGTGGCTATGTCTTTAGTGAAGTCGAGTATGTGGTGCTGCAGGATGTTGTGCCAACGTTTTATGGATGAAAAGTCAACTCATTGACTATGACATCCATTACAAAATGGTACCCATCTTCTATGACAATACCAATGCCATTGCAATCTCCAACAACCCTGTCCTTCACCAAAGAACCAAACATATTGATATCAGATATCATTTCATCAGGGACAACATTATGAAAGGAGACATGGAACTCCATTTCATCCCTACTGAATATCAACTTGCTGATATCTTCACCAAACCATTGGATGAACCTACCTTCAGGAGACTGAAAGCTGAATTGGGAATGCTTGACATTGAAAGTCAGCAACCTGAAAATCAATCCCAATCTCAGTGAGTTCTCTCTGAAATGGTCCCTGCTCCCTGAACAAAACCCAAAACAATCTTCTCACTGAATGAGGAAGACTCATTCAGAGACCCTGACATTGGATATTGAGCATTGAATTAATTAAATGCACTAAGTATTTCAGTTACTTAAATGTCTTAGGTTGGTAAACATACCAATTTAATATAGGAATATATGTCTCTATGTCCTTCTGTCACCTATGTCAAGGGTCCCTCAAACCTTAACTCATCCCGCTTGGCATTAAATGCCTTCTCTCACAACAAATATCCTAAGGATATTTTAATCCTGCAAAATGCACTTTTACTGTGCACTGCAACTGTTCCCTTGAAAACCGGGAAATTACTGTGGGTAGAGGAGTGGTCGCATTAAATGAGGTAAATAAAACGTTTTCAAAAACCAACTTAACAAACATTAGTGTAAAATCTACCCTTCTCACCACTCTATAAATACCCCTTTCAAAACATTAAAAACACACACAAATTGTTTCTGCATCAAAACTCTGTCAAAATACTTTCTCAAACCCAGAAACATTGTGTGTTTTTCAAATCATCAACCAGTTTTAAAGCAAAATCTTCTCTATAAATCAATTTACAATAGGTTTTTCATCACAAAACTCAAGAGACTCTAACTTCTTTGATTGTTCTTGTCAATTTTTTTTTTCAAAACCCTAAAACTTTTCTGAATGGAAATGGCAAGAACACAGTCTCTTCAGTTTGCACCTCAGTGGGTAGGCGGTCTAGAAAATGTGGAATTCAAAACAAACAATGTTATAGGCAACTTTGAATACCCACATGATGCCCCAGCCTATAAGGGAATCATGAAATTTTCTTGAGCGCCCATTAAAGCAGGCCTTTACTCGGTCCCCAACTATCTTTGTACCACAACTTCCTCGGGGAGTTTCGGGCAATCAGAGTGGCCTATGACCCGACACCCTCCATCGATGAGAACATAACAAGACCCCTCGTGGAGTTTCTCATTAGGTTCTCTATTTTAAATGGGCAACAAATTGTCACCCGGACTTCAAAACTTTTGTTCATCAACGGGGCTTGACTACAACAATGGAAAATATGTTCCTCTCTCGAACCGACCATTGTAATGGCGAGTTAGAAAAATTGCTCTTGATCCAAAACTTTTGGACAAAACCCTAGTCACCAAGAACTCCTTTCCGTGGCTTGGAGGATCCCATTCACGGTTGTGATTCGAGGTTCTCGGCGGGAACCACTCATCCACCGAATAGATTAATTCTATTCGGTTGATGATAACTTCGCTTGATGGTGGTACTAATGTCGACATGGGAGAGCTCATTTACGATGATCTCAGTAACCAATCTGAGAACAAAACTAGGGTGAAATCGTTTCATACCCTAGATTTGTTTCTTGTACTTTGCAAGTGTTCTTGGGTTGCAAATACACTCAGATTTTCAACATGGTGCTTTACCAACCACCCCGAGTGCATCAAATTTTCAAAGAACCCATCCATGGTCACCGATATAGAATTGTGGTGCACATGGTTGTTGTAAACAACCGGCGGATTCCGTGTCTCAAACCCCGCTCCTAAAAGAGAAATGGGAAGTCTCAGACTGGGACTAAGACTAAACCCAAGTCTCAGGGCCCTGAGACTTCTGGAGGACAGCCTAAAAGGCACAAAAAGCCCTAAACTAAAAAGACACCAAAGGGTGACCAAGCAACATCCACCCCGGTGACAACAAAGGACACTGATACATCACAGTCAGTGCCCTTGGTCCCAACTACTACTCCCCAAGATCTAGAGGGAAACAAACAACCCGCTGGTAGGGGAGTGCCTTTCACTCAGCTCGAGGAGGACACTCGCAAAACATAACTTTTGTCTGAGGGCAAAACGAATGATCCCAAAGACTCAGGGGGAAACGAACAACCCACTGATGGGATATCACTGCCACCGCTTCTAAGGATAGCACTGGGAATCACCCACCAGTGCTTGAAGGAGCACAGGCGGACAGAGACTCAAAGGGACAAATATCACCCGCTGATATGGAACCCATCACCACCACTGGTTTGTTAACTGTTGCTGAGGTCAATGACATCTTATAATCTGATGAAGAACTTGCTGACAGTGAAAAAGAAATACTATCAGCTGGAGATGAAATGTACGCTGATGTTCAATCACAAGAACAAGAGCATCAGCCTGATCCACAAGAGACTGAAGAGTCACCTGCTCAGCCTGATGATAATGACTCTGACTCCTCTTCTTCATCCTGTCATGAGGAATTCAAAAAGTATGACAACATTATTCCACTGACTGAAAGACAGCTGGTTATGTGGATCACAAAGGCTTCCAGGAAGTTATATACTGGTGTTACTGATATTATCTGGGATCAGCACGTTGAAGCAGCTGCCAGTTATGCTGATCTGAAATTTGAAGTGCTTAATTTCAATGCCAACACTGATGAGCACAGGGATCTAATGTATCAACATCTACACAAACTGGATGACAACCTGATAAAATTTGTCAAGTATTTTCAGGAGTCTCACACCAAGCTAGATGAAATCAGAGATTCTGTTAAAGAAGACCCGACACTTAACTCCAAAGTGCTGGAGGCTAATGAGGCTTACATGAAGAATTCCTCCAGCCTCACTGAACTGATCAACATGCTTCACTCTGCAAATGTTCAGGGTATTCAGTCTCTTCAGTCAACACTGGGTTCACTGGATGCTCAAGTTAATGATCTGGCTAAAGCATCATCTTCTATGGCCTGGAATCCTGGGCCTAGAATGACCGCACTGGAATTATCTCAGGGCCAATCTTGCTGAAAAGGTCACAAGTCTTCAACAAGATACATCTGACATCAAGACCATGGTCTCGGAGATTTATCAAGCCTTTAAAGGTCAAGCAGCTCCTTCTCCCTCAGTATCCCAAGAAACACTTGCTCTTACTGAATTTGCAGCAACAGTTGAGGGGGAGAAAGCCACTAAAGAAACTCCTTCTCACACTGAGGGGGAGCCAGCTCAACCTATATAAGCAACACCACTCTCATCAGTCCCACCATCAACAACAACAGCAACAACCACAGTGACAATGACATTAGCAACAACAACACCAATAATCACTGTTAATACAAATAAGCCGTAAAAACATTTATTTATATTTACGATCTTCTAATGTTTTGTCGATAACAAACGTAAAATCATTTTAACGAAACAAATAAAATACGTAAATGGTTTGAACTAATAGTTTCTAACATATTCACATTTTCACATAAAACACTAAAACAAGTATAAGTGGTTTCATGATTTAGTAATACATATGTACAACAACTAGTGTTTACATATTTGGGTAAAATATACACATAACTAGTATGTAGTATATTGGGAAATATAAATGGGTAGAAACTTAAGTATCATAACCCATTGGGCAAATACATTGAATGTAGTTGGGTACAACCCAAAGCCCATGACCCATGGATCTTGACCCATAACCCATTGCATGACATCATGCTTATATCACACATGGATAATATCCATAACCCATGGATCAACCCATACCCAAGTGACTAAGTGCATTGCACTTAAAAGATACATTGTATCTAGCTAAAGATCCATGGTTCAACCCATGACCCATGACCCATAACCAAAATACCCATGGGTAAAAGGGAGCGTCCCACGGATCCCTAGCTTAATGCTAGACGGATCCCTTGTGGAAGGGATCCGTGGGATCCGGGGAACAGTAGGATATTTCCTCTATAAATAGTGAGACATTTCTTCATTGTTTCTTACCCCTTTCTAACACATTTTCTCCCTGAGTTTAAAACTCACTAACCTCATATCCAAGAGATCTATGTTTGTAGTTTTGTTTTTGTGTGATCTTTTAGGTTCCTCTTAAAGGCAAGATCACCACCTTTGAAGTCGAGCAAGCTCAAGTCCATGAGTTGCCATGCTTCCTCATCATCAAGGCTTCTGAAGTCTTCTTGTTGATGATTCCTTTCTTTCTTCAAAGAAGTATAGTGTTGAAGACATTAGTGAAAGATGTCTCAAGTGTCAAGACGAAGATATTAGTGAAGGGTATCTATCGTCCATATCATAAGCACTTGTGGTAGGTGCTTAGAAGTCAAGACTAGAAGCATTAGTGAAAGGTGCTTAAAAGTCAAGACACAAGACATTAGTGAAAGGTGTCTTGTAGATCTAGTCAAAGGCATTAGTGAAAGGTGCCTTAAATGTACATTCGATATGGTGTGTTTCGATGTACAAGATAGACTAGTATTAGATCCAAGGATATTGATATCCTTGATGATGTTGTAAAGGAGTAGATCTCCTTTGGGATTAGTCGTTGGTGTAGTGTGGTAGTAGTTCCTCCATTGAAATGGAACTAGGTGCTTAGCCTAGTACCTAATAAAGGGTAGGCGACGTTGTGAAGGTGTAGTTCACCTTGGAGTGAAAGAACTAGGTACTTAGCCTAGTACCTTATAAAGGGTAAGCGACGTTGTGTAGGTGTGGTTCACCTTGGGTGAAAGAACCGGTGGTTAGCCTAGCACCGGAAAAAGGGTAGGCGACGTTGTGAAGGCTTCTCCGCCATAAGGAGATTGGTGTAGTGTTTATGAACTCTCGAGTAGGTGACTCGGGGAGTGGAGTAGGCAAGGAAGGTGTCCTTGTAGCGAACCACTATAAATACTCGCGTTGTGGTTTTGTGCTCCTTTACTCTTATCTTTTCATTACTTACCTTTATATGCTTGTTTATCAACATCCAACACACACATCCAAATAGATTGACATAAGTCGATCTAAATAGATTAAAAGGAAGTTTTAATTGGCAAAACTATTCAACCCCCCCTTCTAGTTTTCCACAATTGGCATCAGAGCTTCGTTACCAAGTTTCTTGAAGTATATTATACTTTAAAAACTTGATACGATCCATGGTTAATTGAAAACTACAAAGAAGGTTTTTCATAAAAACAAACACCATGTCTTTTAAAACTAGATGTTTGGATGTTGATTTGATAACAACATTTTTTTGTTTACTTGTTTCATTTAATTGCACTAATCTTCTTTGTCATGTTGATTAGTCTAAGCTCATACCCACCAAGCTATAGGAATCGCTTGGTAACAAGAATACCTTCCTTAAGAAGGTATCTTAAACGCAAAGGAGCGGGAATCGTCTAAGTGACATTTGATGTGTCATTTGTAAAGACATTCCTAAGTGCGCTAGAGGTATGATTTTCTTTTGTATTTTGCTTGATAATTAAGTATGCCTATTTAGGTATTTATATGATTATCTTTTGTGCATATACATGTTTTACATGAAGCTTCATTAGGAAGCCTTTTTCTCACATACGTGTTATATTTCTCGTCTAAAATCGCGGTATATAAAACTTATGTTTTATTTCTTTTAATCCAATAATAAAACAAAACACGAATCTCAAAAATTCCTCCTTTCCTATAAATACTCCCACCGTCAATCACTCTATCCTCACTTTTTCAAATCTTCCAATTTCAAAAATTTCTCTCATTCAAAACTTCATCTTCCTCTCTATTTTCTTCTTAATCGAAACCAAGAAGGATCATCTTCAACATGGTTTACATCGCCCTCGTGCTCATCGCCTTAACACTCATCACACTTGTGTGTCCCTAAGATGAAGTTCATATACGGAGACATTTACTTTGTGTTGTTAATCTACATTGGGGTTATATACCCAATCCTATGTATCATTCTTAGTATTGAAATGAAATATTACTAATAGTCTAGCTATCTAGGTTATTATGTGTTTATCATTTTTCTTTGTGTTATGTCTTTGTTTCGTGATACATTAGAAGTCATGTATGCATGTTAAAAGAAAATGTAGGCTAAAACACATATCTTGGTATAAAACTATGAGATCTAAAAACCTATGCTTTTCATAAAATCTGTTTCTGTGATTACAGATCTACGGATCCCGAAAGTTATACTAGCCGGATCCCTTTTGAAAAGGAACTGTGGATCCGTCCCCTCTTTGGAAGCAGTTTTTTATGCAAATTAAAACCACTTTTCTTCTAAAAGTAATACTCCACTAGTTTGTAAAAACCATAAGTTAAGTGTCTTTCGTGTTAAAACCCATTGTTAATAAAAATCTACTAAAAACGTTAGATAAATCATAGGTTGACCACAAACATCACTTTTCATTAACCAATCATTTCTATAGGTTCAACTATGACGCATGAATACGAGTTTGATTTTTCACTCACTAGCGTCTACACTCCAAACATCTCCCTTGAACCCAACACACCTGGCAATCATGCCCATGGGTTCAATAATCTCGAAACCCGTCACTTCCACGAAGGACGTATTGTAGACACCTCTCTACAATTTGAAGAAAGTATCAATACCTCCTTCCGAGCCATAGGACTAGAATGTCTTCTTGAAATCAACGAGAAAATATGTCCGAGGTTCATAATGGAATTCTTCCGTCAAGTTGAACTCATTCGTAACGAGGATCGCTCTCTATCCCTTTGGTTTTATATCAAAAACCAAAAGTTTACTTTAACCCTTGGGCATTTTGCTCACATCCTCCGGATTCCAAATCATGGACAATGTGCCTTCACCAAAGATTGGTCTCTTGATTCTCTCTTCAAATTTCGTGAAGAAAATAGTCCATATTGATCACACATACCCTCCCCGGAAGATTTAGATCGCATAATATGCAAACCTCGACCATATTACTCTGATCCAAACATTATCTTCACACGGGACATCCGAGAAGAGTACAAGCCTCTTGCACTCATCCTACGTGAGAATGTTTGGAGTCTTAGGGGAAATCGAGAAATCCTTCCCGCTTGTTGTGCTCACATGTTGTACTGTTTGCTAACACAACAACCATACAATCTCGCCTACTTCTTCGCAAGGCGAATTGTAAATCTTCAAGGCTCCAAGAATAAACTCATCCCTTATGGAATGTTCTTGACACGCCTCTATCACAATGTTATGCACTTTCATCCTCAATTTCAAAGTCCGTTGTACGTACTTGTGAACAAGATGATGGAACCGCTAAACATATCTCTCATGAAGACTTTCTTCATTCGTGATTCCACCAACACTCATCAATCACGTAATGATCCTCCTAGCGAAAACACTCAAGGAACCTAGTAGTATTTCAAATTAGGATCAATTCTCTTGTACTCGTGCTTTATCAATGTAATCCTATTTCCCTCATGAAATAAAACATCTTACATTTGATATCTTAGTGTTAGAACCCCTTTAAACTAACCTTGGAATATAATTCATTGTCAAGATCATTGCATACCTTTAGTAAAGGTTCTCACGAGCGAGATGGGCGGATCCCAAAGTTTGTACTAGACGGATCCCTACACTTAGGGAACCGTGGGATCCGACAAATGAAAATGCAATTGCAAGCATTATATTTCAAACATATCCAGAGAACACCTCACACTAAGTTAAACATAGTGTCTTAAGGCAAATTAAGTCCTTATCAAGATAGGTAGGTCCTTTCTACTTACACATAACTCACCTAGATCACACTCTAAGACGCTTGTAGATCTATTGTTTCATTTTTAATCCATTGCTCTTCCGCTCTTAAACTCACACTTCATTTTTCACTTGATCCCTCACATCTAGTCTTAGAAATCTTTTTGATTATGGCAAAATTGATCATAAATCATCCTTACCTCATAATTGATCAAAGTTGATCAAATTCTAGTTTTCCCATCTCAAAGCCTTTAGGATATTTTCCAAAACACTATCCTAAGTCACAACCTGATCTCTAGGATCATTTAGCCTCAATTGACACTCTCATCTTTAGTGTCATCCTTGCTCATCCATTGGTACTCATGAAAGTTCCAAAATCCTTCCATAAAAGACAATCATTTGCTACATCACTCATTACCTTCAAGTACTTAAGTACCCCTTCATTTAAGACACTTAGTGTTGATCCCAGTTGAGCAAACGATCTAATATAGAAACTGACTTAAATAAATACTTATTAAGTATCGCGCGGAATTTAATACTTAATCTTAAGAAGAAGAACAATGAACATTCAACACCTCAATATTATTATTAATAAGAATACTCTAACCAGTATTAGGGTTTTACAACCTTGAAGTGTATCGACCTTAGATATAAAACATACATATATCTAATCTAACCAGGACCTCCTTTTATAGGCTAAGGAGTCCTTTACATTATACAATACGTAACCTACAAGATAAATATCTTTTCCATATTTATCTAATACAGAATACTAAACCGACTATACAAGACTAGCAGTGGTTACATTACAATATCCGTGGTTACACAATACTACTAGCCGTGGTTTTGTCTTGATCAATGGTTCCATTCTTCTGTCCGTAGTTCCAACACTTAGAATAATTCTTGATCCAAGGAACCAAAAACCCAACAATCCTCCCCTAAACTTGATACATTCAAATAGAATTCTCAAGTTTCCTTTAAGCTCAAAACATCTGAATTGGAGGATGTAGCCAAACACTTACTAGATTTAAGAATTTTCTCATACTTCAGCAACAAATTGTAAGCTTGACCATCATAGGGTATCAACATCTTGATAATACCAGGCTTCAACATCTGAGTAATAACTTCTGGATACTTATTTAATTGAGGATAATCACCTTCTATAAGCATATGAATAACTTCTCCTGAAATAGTTAACACATGAACTCCACAAGTTTGATATAAGAACCATTCTATAACTTGTCCATTGCGAGTCCTTTCCATTCGGGTTCATCATGAGTAGGTTCAAATAGGATCTTCAAGTGATTATAAATCATTCTCTCATGATAATCATCCGGTTGCACATCACCAAACTTATTCCTATAAAGCTCCCAAAGATGCCACAAATCATCTCTATCAAAGTAGTGAAGCATCCGTGAAAATTTATTATACCTTAAACTTCATTATTGAGTCTTTGAATTTTACAACATCCTTTACTTCCTTTAAGCTCATACTCATAAAAGATAATTTGATTACCATCTTCATTCTCTTTCAGTCTTTTAGAATCAGATGTCTCCTGAATCTCATATTTCCTCTTAAGATTACTTTTAATCCACTATTCATCCTTTTCAAAACCCATAGGAGTAAAACTCTCATTATTAATCCTCATACACATCAGATAAAGCTCATGAATTCTTTCAAATGAACATTTACTAAGATTGTCAGGAATATGAATGCCTGAATTCTTAATAATCTTCATTAGTACATTCCTCATTTGTGCGATTGTAGGAGGTTTCTTTCTTATAACTTGTTTCCTTTCTTTACTAATCCTCCTTGCCTATTCACCCAAAAGTCTAGCTCTTTCCTCATCATCCAACAATGCCCATTCTTGTGCAGTATACTCATCATGTATTTGATTAGAAGATTGAAGGTAGTTTTGTGATTCATACCATGTAGCTAACCATTTTTGACTAGAATCCTCTTCTTCTTGCTTCCTTTTCTCTAAAGCTGCTTGTTATTCAGCTAACATCTTTCTTATATACTCTGCATCATAAGCAATATGTTCTTCTTTACTTTTAAACTTCAACTCTGGTTCTGCAACTCCTTTACCTTTTCCAACGACTGATTGAGTCACCTTCTTCCTTAAAGGTTCACCAATAACTAAACATTTGCTTTTGGGTTTGGTTGCGATAGATTTAATAGATGAAACAGTGCAATGATAGATGTAGGGTTAGATGAGGTTTTACTCAGTTGATTAATGTACTTGACTTCTTTCTCAACTTCTTTAGGTTTAGGTGGTGATACGAGATGGTTGTAATAATGGTGGAAGTGGTTATTGATTGGATCCCAACCGTCAAGTTTATTACACAAGTCAACCACTTGTGAATGGCCAACCGTAATAAAATTCAAACAGTCTAAAACCAATGCAATTTCCTTGAATATAGTGGATTCCGGTCGTTAAGTCCCACGGAGGATTAATGGTGTTTCAAAACGTTTCAGATGTCGAATGATCACTAAGGATAATGATCAGTAAGGATTTTGATTGATAACTACACTACTGATTGATTTGGAATTGTATTTGAATACAGAACTATAAAGCACAACAATCAGATTAAACAAACGTGAATACGTACGTTTAATAAACTACGTAAACGTACAAAATAAAATGTAACTTTTAAGAAATAAAAGACCTACAAATATGAAAATGATATTTTTACAATTCTAATAATAAAATAAAATTATTAAAAAATTAAAATTATTTTTAAAACTATTTATTTAATTATTATTAATTAAAACTATTTTAACTATTTAATAATACCCTAAAATATAATAAAATATGAAATAAAGCTAGAAAAATGAAATTATGACTTAGAAAATCTAAGATATTATAAAACTTATTTTAAAACTAAAAATATATTTTTACACTTTTATCTATTTATTATTAATTAATTACTATTTATTAATTATTTAAAATACACTTAAATACAAGAAAATATAAAATTAACCTGGAAAATGAAATTTTAACTTGGAAAAATCTAAAATATCGAAAAATTATTTTAAAAGCGAAAAGATATTTTTATGTTTTTATTTATTTATTATTAATTATTTAATACTTTTAACTATTTAAAATTCTAATAAATACTAAACAAACTAGAAAAATTATGAATTTTTTTCTATAAATATCCTATGGTGACAGAAAACTAAGAAAATTATAAAAACAATAAGTGCTTAATAATAAGCTGAAAAAGAAAATTAAAAAGCTAAATTCTATTAAATAAATGCTATCACTATTTTTAAAATGATGTTTTTGTGATTTTTATTTTACAAAACTATTATACTACTGATAATAAACAACTTTTATGAAAACAAAAATTTTACAACTTAAGAATAAGCAGTTTGAAGGCTTATTGGCTTAACAGTTAAGCTTTTGAGCTTATTTTGATGTTTTAAGCTCAAACAAGCTTACAAGCTGGAACCAAAGATGAAATAAGATAAAAATAAGCTAAAGGAACTTAGATTAAGCTAGAAAACACAGAGAATCACACTGATAAGCTTTAATAAGCTAATAAGCACTTTAACTAAGTCTATCTACCAAACAGGCCTGCAGTCATCTTTAAGAACAGTTTAAACTTTTTAAATAAGCTAAAAAGCTCAAAATTAAAACTGAAGTAGCAAGATGGGTTGGTAAGCTTTCCAAAAAGTCCAAGCTCAAACACTGTGGTCCACTGGAGAGCTTATGAAGAGCTTGAGAAAAAGCATGTAAACCACTGAGTAATGACTCAGTATATACTGAGTGAATTGGGACAAACAAAAAGCTATTTGCAGCCCTATCAAATAAGCTAGAAAGTGAAAAAATAAGATTGGATCTTTAAGACAGCTAGGTTAGCTTTCCAAAAAACCAAGATTCACAAGCTGAGGTTCACTAATAAGCTCTGTGTGAGCTTGTGAAATCAAGCAGGTAACACCTAATTCTCTGGCACAGGGCACTTTTTGAAAAAGGGCTTAAAAGAAACCAAAAATTAAGCAGTTTAATAAGCTAGCTAGAGATTATAAAAAATACTATGATAAAGATGAGCAGTTGAATATTAATATCCCAAAAGCTCAAATCTTGAAACTTAATATTAAGTCCTATATAAAATTATCTAGTTTATTCAAAACGACTAAAGCGAAATTTGACTTTTAAATTAAACTAAAAAGTTGACTTTAGTGAACTTTAAATCAATCCTACTTACCGATTATGATGTATTAAGTTAAGAAAAGATGAAATTAAGCTATATTATCAAGTTATAAGCTAATATGATGAGTTTGACAAGCTAAATCCTAACGGTGAGCTTATACTTGAAAATAAAAAGCTATTTTGACTTTCTTGTAAACAAGGTCTGGTTTTTATTGTATGTTTGAGCTATATTGACCTAATATGGCATACAACAAACAAGAACAATAGCATTAACAAATTCTAATACAGTTTACAAAGCAAATCCAAACAACCCTTTAAGTGGTGATTTGAAGCTTTAAGTACTAAAACAGATTTTTAAACTAAGAGATCTATTGATTAACTTATATTAACTATATTTAGGCGAATTAAACTAAAATTAATACACTTTAAACATTTATACTAAGAAATGCAATTTTAAAGAAATTTCTTACAAATTGAGTCCAAGCACAAAAGCAGAGAACCAAAGCACAAGACCACAACCTATAGCTTCCCAAGAAGCACTAAACCCAAGTGGCAATCCAATATTCACCCTGCTCCAGCTGTGATCTCCATTTCCATGGATTTTTTATTTTTCACTAATTTTTTTGTATTTTTGGTATTTTTTTTTCTTTTTAATACTAAACAGAGTTTTAAGGTTTCTAATAGCTTAAACAAGCTATCTAGAAGCTTATATTAGCTTATTCAGTCCAAGACAACAACTAAAAACAACATTCGAACTTATTGAGATTTTGAACAAGGAAATTTGCATAAACTTGAAATGGAACTTATCACTGAAATTACATATTGAAAAAGATTTACAATACACTGAACTTGAGAAAAACAGTACTTGAAAGCTAAGAAATACACTGGAAAGCTTAAGTTAATTAAAACGACTAAAGATATTTAAAATTACACTAGATAGATCTTCACATTGCTCCAAGCTTGTTTATAAAGATCTTTTTAGAGTCTTTGTCGACCTCTGAGACTTTCCCACTTCATTTCAGCCATTGGATTGGTCAAAATCATCATAACTGTCCATTTGGCAATTTTGGCGCCAAAAGTCTTTTGAGCGGGGAGTAGTGGTTTGAAGCAATTAAAGAATTTTGTTGGATGTGGAGGTGGAGGGTGGTTGAGCAATTTGTATATGGTGGAAAGGTGGAAAAACTACTCGGTTTTGGTTTCGTGTTTGGCGGGATTGTTGTGAGGAGATGAACAGTAACTCGGGTTTGACTTTTGTTGACCGAGTTTTATTAATATCTTGGGAGTTCACAATGGATTTGGGTGGGTCAAGGTTCATGTCCAAGGTCAAGGTTTATTGGCGGGGTAATAATACAAAAGGGGTCCGTTTGGTAGCTTAATAACACAAGGACCATTTATGCAATTTTTCGATTTATGAGGACCAAAGCGCCAACATTCCAAAGTTAACACAAGGACCAATTTTGCCATTTATGAATAGTACAAGGATAATATTTGATAATTTTCATTTTAAATATCCGAGGACTATTTTGACATTTTCAAAGTTGAGGGACCAAAGTTGTCATTTTGTAATTCTTAAACTTTGAAGGGTTTGTTTTGACAACTTTTGAAACTTGGGGACTAAAGCATCAATTATGCAAACTTGATACATTTTCATCCGATTTTGGTATTTTGCATTTGAAACACATAAAACACTTATTTGTGATATTTTATCATTTGATGTATTTCGAGTGTTTTCGGATGTTTTTGCGATCTAAAAGGTATAAAATGATGAGTATTTGCACACTCATCGATTATGATAGCAATGGTACAATTGTCATATCCGAAACTGCAGCAGTGATTTCAAGAAAACTATCCGTAGTTGCGACGTATTATCGATGGTTGTGTCCTGCACTATCTCATCTTCTACCACGTCTTCAAACTTTCAAGAAGCGCCTCATTCCCATCTTTATCGATACCAAAATTCTTGATCTCCACTATCAACATCTTCTTCCATAGATACATCAATGACCTCCCCGAATTCATGGCTTCACTCATCCCCTGTTTGGATATATTCTCCACATTCAGAGCTGGAGAAGAGTCCACCTTCTTTTTGATTCTCCTCATAGTTCTCAAAACAGCAACCCCAGGTCTTCGTACTTTTTCCAAAACCAACATCCTATGCTTCAGCCTTCTAATTTCTTTACCCTAAAACACAGCCAACTCTTGAAGACTTGAGATTGTATCATCCATTTTAACACATTTAACCGTCAATTCATTAAAACGTTCAAGAATATCCTCCCCACTTCGACCTGTGTTAACTGGTCCGAGAGGTGGTTCATTGGAAAAGTCATCATGTACCAACTTAGGATCCGTCAATTCGGTTCATGTTCCAAACTATCCTCATCACTTGAAATGTGTTAAGCGCTCCGAGAGGTGAATCCTTGGATAAAGTAAACATAGCACCGGACCTTGCTCGATCATCTATGCACCCTGTAGTAGCAGATTGGCTGGGATTCCTCTACATGTGTTAAGTTCAAGGAACTCTCCACATTAAGAGTTGCCAAAGGTTGGGTCTTAATTATGTTTCCACTATCGACCAAACATCTAAGCATGAATCAAGGTGGAAGCCCTTCCAATCATGTCACCTCCACACCGTGTGTGACCTCATCAACAACACCACTAACACCACTGAGGTAGCATGGTTCCTTCTTTCTCCTAGTCCATACAATTGGTTTAACGGTGGTTTGGATTTGACTAGAAGTAGGTTGAGTTTCACTAACGATGGGTTCTTCATCAAACTCGGGATCGACAAGCAAAGCAAGCATATGTGGAAATAAAGGAACATCCCTAATTTGTACATTTGGCGCCCGATTCCTCATATGTGCAAAAACCTTAGGAAGCATATAATGTACTTCATACTCCTAGAATGCTCAACGTGTTACGCTATTTGACTTTCCACAATCAGTTGAACAAACCTAGGATATAACTAGTATTTACCCTTCTTCCTAATGTTCTGTACTAGTCCCTCATAAATCATCCTAGACCAATTAAATTTCCTTCCATCAGACAAACAAATAACAGCAGTAGCAATTTTGGAAGGAAAGTCATTAAACCCAGTGGTCTTATTACTCATATACATCAACAAGGTGTGGATCAAAAACTTCCATTGTTTGGAAAACAAACTCTTAAAAAATTGTACCTTATCACCCCTGTGTATGTCCTAACCTTTCTAAACCAGCAACTATCTCAGCATCTGAAAGATTATCAAGACCATCAGCATCATCAAACTTCAAAACACTTCTAATGATCTCCTCATTAACCAAAATAGCATTTCCATCTACAATGATTGCTAAACATATCTACTCCATCGACCTCCTCAAGCTTAGCATTCCCCAATCGATGAATATAGGCCTTAAGGATGGTTGGTGTGACGGTTAAGGCATAGTGAATAGGAATGTGAATAAGGAAATCAATCATCGATGAAAACCCGGATCTATTGTTCTTGATGAGATTAGCAACAAGGTTATGTGTGTGGAGTCTTGGTTCGTCATTGTGATTGATAATAGGTATGATATGGGATTTGGGAATTACAAAGAAAAGTGATTAGGGTTGATGTAGGCGCCAAGTTGATGTGATTTGAAGATCGGTCAAATGATCCATCCGTGATTTGGGAGATAAATATACTTTCGCTAAAGTTACCAAACAGACCTCAAGTATCCAAAATAAGCGACATGTTATCGGTGGTTAGAAAACCGCTATCCGTGGTTTGAAACATACTAGCGATGTATCTGATGTGTCATTCCAATCAGTTGACCAAGAGATACAACAAGCAAATCTGTGTCTAAAAATGATATCTCACAAAAATATGAAGGATTACACAATTTGTTGTTTTTTTTGTTTTTATTTAAACACAAGCATCTAAACACATCACAAGCTCCAATATACACTAATCCTTCATACCTGCAAGACACAAACAAGAACCAAACACAGAGAAGAGAGTTGATGTTAGCAGTGGTTAGAAAACGGTAGAAGTGGTTCCATAGACCTATCAGTGATTAGCCAGTGTGCTAAGAACTAAGTCAATATGGTCAACTGCCGTTAGTAACTCAAATTCAAAGTCAAAAGACCTTATTAAATCCTCAACCACTTTAACCTTCCCCTCATTTACTCACAAATAGCATATCTCTGCCTATAAAAGAATCCCAAATCTCAGATAACACACACATCAATTAAAACCAAAACCCTAATTCTACAAAAATCCACAATCAACAAGCAACATGTGGAATCCCAGTTGGAATCAACCAAAAGTCATCGATCTAACATCCTCCTCTTCCTCATCATCATCATCATCATCAAAGTGATGATTCTAACCCATGGCGTCTGTACCTTCCTCCACAAGAACCACGACCAAGAAAATCCCCCTTTCTCCCTTCATCTGAAGATGATAGTGTGGTAGATCCTAGTGAGTCATCAAGAGGTTCGGATGATTCTCTTGAGTGCCTAGAACCAACCTTCGATAGGTTGGTTAGAGAGAAGCAGAGAGGACAACCTTCATTATCCCAACCCCAACCAAGGCCACGTGTAAATCCACCACTCCCAAAGGACGAGAGGTGGTTCTTGGTCTTCCGCACCAAGTTTTGGTGCTTCATCTCATATCGCTAAGGGAAAGGGTAAAGGAAGATGGAGTGATGCTTTATGGTGGAAAGAGTAGATGGAACAACGAAGACTTCTCATATCACAAATCCACCCTCTTGTATTCATCTTCATCATCTTCGTTTTCATCAATCCATCCTTCCCATTTTGATCCTTAGCTTCTTCGTCGTCTTGGTCATGCATATCCAGATTTGGAATAGATGATAGGAGCTAGGATAGAGTAGGAAACGGTATAGAACTAGTCTTTTAATTGCATTTGAAGTTAATTATAAGTCGTAGTCGTAAGTCAAACCGAATCTTGAATGAATGAACAATTTAACTTCAAAGACTTCTTTTGCATTTGAATTTAACTTCCTTATGTCGCAAAATGGTTAGTGGGAACAAAAGCAACAAGCGATGGTTTGAACATAACTATCGGTGGTTAGAAACAAAGATAGCAATACTAAGATCACATAATAACAAATTCAATACTTATACAAACTTTTACAAAACAAGTTGAGATTTAGAGATTAATCATTCCAATACTAACAATGTAAAACCCTAAAAATACGGAAAATGTTAAAAGACTATTTTACCCCGAAATTTTAAAACTTCTAAAATACCTAATTTACGTTAATCTCATTAAATATGTTTCTAACTTAACTCATAAATCGTAATTTGAGTAAATAAATAAAACAACACACACTCACGTCTAAACTATGAAACACGCGTTTATAAACTTTGCATTGGGCGATAATCTCATTAGTCGCAAATCAAAGACTCCACTTGAATAAAGGCCCAAACAAGCTTGGACTTGGCCCATTTCTTTTTCTTTCCTTCCTTTTGTTCGGCCATATGCAAACCGAAAACCCTCCTCTTTTTTTGTTCGTGACTTCCTTTTTGCAAACATAAAACCCTAGTTTTCCTTCATCCAAAATTGACGGCAACTTCATTTTTCTCCTATGCCATTCGAAAATCAAACCAAGAAGGGAGTTCCAAGGAGGTTATGATCATGTGGTGTCGATACAAAGGTATGGTAAGCGTAATATTGATCTAGGGTTTGTTTTGTTTATTATCAAGTCGCATGGTTTGTTTAAAAGGTGTATATAAATTTGTAAGACTGAAAATATGGAAGAGTAAACTTGATATGATGATATTAAATCAGTTTGTGTGGCTTACATGGGTCATGGGTGCGTTTGGGTAGGTAAAACATGTGATTACAATGGTTTTAATAAACCCTAAAACTGGGCAGCATCATATGTCGAACTTGTGTGTGTCATAGATCGAATTTTACAAGTGCAATAATCTGGGTTTTATTGGAAAAGTTTATTTTATGTCTTAGTTAAGTTTTCCAAGTGGTTTGGTCGAATTTGGAGTTGTCTAAGTCGTATTTTTGAATTTTACAAGATCAAGTGTCAAAGCTGAGAAAACGGGTGCGAAATTTGGTTGGATTGTTTGATTTTTCATTTTAAAACCATAATGAATTGGGAGCTCTCCTTTTACAGGAGTGATATTTATGACATAAATGAATTTCGGGAGTTAAGGGATTTTTCCAATGTGTCTAAACAGGTCCAATAAGCGTAAACTTTTAAGGTGTATTTTCGATCACTTTACGGACAGTCGGACTTGTGATTTTCAATAGGCCTTTTGGCATAGAGATAGAACTCACCAATTTTGGAGAATCTTTTAAATCATATGGGAACCCCAGGATTTTTCTTGATTTCATTTGAGCTAAGTAAGTATTTTATAAAAATCGCTAAAGTCTGGTCCGAATATGAGTTTAAGAAACTGAAAGATAAAATATGATATCAATAGGTAACACACTTACAAATGCATAAGAAGCTTATAAAAGGAGCTAATAAGTATTATACGAATCGTAATCCGTGTAGATTCATTGAAGAAGACGTGGCTTCGTATCTTCGTGTTCACTCGTTCGTTTGCTTTTCTCTCATTTGCTTTAAGGTACAGATATTCTGACCTTTTCAGTAAAGGTCTCTCATGACGTTTTCTTTCCGTTAGTTTTTCTATTTCAATTATTAGGATTCCCTATGCCATTGCTATGATTCCCTTCTGTTTATGTGAATCTCTGTTTGTATGAATTTCATTTTATTGAACCATGCAATATCGATTTGAACTTGTGTTATGAAGACTTTGATATGCACATTTGTTGAACCTTACTATGTTTAATTAGGAACCTCTAATTGTGAGCGTATGATATGTGGTCGTGATATGAACCTTATGATATGAACTATCTGATATGTTATCTGTGACCTTGTGTTGATTATGATCTGTGTCATTTATGAAAATCTATTTGACCTAAGATAGTTTGACACCCGAGCTAAATATTAACTAGTCATGGGGTTCCATGTCCGTGTCGATGATGCACCTCGACATGACTCTAGGGCGATAGAGTGAAGTTACGCCACGTCCCTTATATGTTATCTCTTATGAGCTCAAGTTATATTATATGACCAATGTATGTTTGTGGGGTGTATGGATGCATCCTAGATCGATCTGTTATCCGATATGATTTGTCTAGTGAATGATGTCGTGTAATACAATCTGCGTCTTCACAACTTCTGGGAGCTAGCTACTCCAAATTATTTTCTAAGATTATTTCTGTATATGTATGATGTTTCTGATATGATATGTCTGGGCTCGTGGTAGTTAAATAAATCCTTATCTATTATGTCTGCGTTAAGTATTCTGTTATGGTTCAATACTTTCTAGTGTTATATTATGTATTCTGATATGACATGCTAATGAATGTGCTCATGACGTATATGTTCAAGTGATTACTAGTTGCCATGCTAGGATAGGATTAATATGTTTAAACATGATTCGTATATCTGATATTATGATTAGTTATCGTCACGTGAATTCGTTGATCTGCAAGATGAATGTGCTAGTGTACAATTGAGTGTTTTGGAAGTTTAGTATGTATGATGGTTCAATTATTTTATGAACTTTGCTTATACGTTAGGGTATCTATCTACTTATGTTTGATCGCTATGTTAAAACTCTGCGATGTTAAGATTCGATCCGAGAACCGGTTTAGCTTATGATATTTGTTCGATAATTGCTAATGGCTATGATATGTCTTTTGCTTATTTAGTTATAGTTGTCTCGTGTTTTCTATCCGTATGTTTGACCGCCATGTTTTGATTGTTGTTAGTACTTCATTGTTATGATACTTGTTATGTTTTCATCTAAGGCTTTTAATCTGTGCCATTGCCATGCTCACTTATTAATTAATTGCTTCCGCTTTCTGTAGATATCTGTTTGGCTTGCATGTCTTTTGACTTCGACGATTTGATTGTATGACATATATGTTGTATGAATGCCATGATTATTTTCTAGAAAGTGTTTCATAGCCTTTAGACATTCCGTTTGGCTTATATGAGCTCTACTATCCGAATGTATTAAATGTCCGGTTATTTTGATGTGTTTGAATACGTGCCATCAATGTGCTATGTGTTTGTTTTTGATTGCTATTTGTTCTTCGGATTTACGTATAGTTGTACTTCTCGTAATCCTCAATGATTCAAGATTCTCATTCCGTTGTGATTTCGTTATTTGTATATTTATTTTGTTTTGTTTCGTTATATCATGCTTTGGGATTTGTAAGCTCACCAGCATTTTCTTTTCTGCGGCGGGTTTTAGGTATTTCAAGGTGAGCTTATGGGATAGCCGATCTGGGTTTGAGAGTAGAGCTGAGAGCAAGATTTGACCATAGAGATTTTAGATTTTTTTTGAAGTTTAGCTATTTATGTTTTTCTTTTGAAATTTTCGTAAAGACTTTCGCTTTTGTATAGTACTTAAAGTTCTGATATGAAACTGTATTTGTGATATCTTTACCCTTGTCGGGTTGGGGTGTTATAATTATGGTATCAGAGCTCTAGGTTTTAGGACCCTTAGAGCTTAGGCTATGACCTGTGAGGAATGGGTAGACATTAGGTTTCCGTGCATTCGGATATCTTTCGATTCCTTTGACCGTCGTTCGATTTGACTTGATATTCTTTTGTCTTCACCGAATTGGCCCTCCTCTTTCGCATCAAATTTTGTTATTTTGTTTTGCTCGTCCGTTTGTCGATCGTTAGATGGAGACTACCGTGGAGCCGAAGAAGATAGTGCCGACCTGCATTCTTCGCAATGGCCCCTGTGATGGAGAGGTTCGTGAAGCGAAGCCACACTCGATCGCCGTGTTGTTGGAGACATCGGGATCTTCTTTGGAGGAAGTCGGACGAATCAACCAAAGACGCAAAGACGGAGACAAGATTCAACCGGTGGTGAGAAGGTTCATCTACTTCATATGATTTGAGTGCGACTTATGTCACGCCGATTGGTTTGTCATGCGTTTTGAGGCGGTTTGACATTCATTAAGTGATTTCGATCCGTATTGCTTTTCTCGATTTGTTCGAACTCGGTTTGAATCGTGAAGTTTATCGTCTGGTATTTTGTTAATATCCCAGTTTTCTTTTGGATCGTAAGTAATGAGTCATGAGGAGCCGTTTTATGCAAGTTGGTGGCCTCGTTTGTTTGGTAATATGGTAAGTTATACGATGTGTTATATCTTTGCATGAATGTGTATCCGTGCATTTTGGTATGTTACTTGTTACCTATATGTTATCCGCTTTGTTCTAATATTAGTTATGTGTTTGCCATGACCCGGGACAAAATATGATGACAATAAGAACTTGTTATGTGATGCAAGTATTATGACCGATCAACGTGATATACCGAGATCATATAATTTGAACTTATTGAAATTATATGACGTCTGGGAAATGCCCGTGGTTGATACGTGAATGGACTTGACTTGTATCATTATTTGGCACTCCTCATGTTCGTTTGAAATTTTGTACCTATTTGTGAGATTTTGTCGATATCTCGTTATGTGTAAGTTTTGTACGCTTTGGACCGAAATTGTTATGATTTGTGTGAACTATGGATTGCTATGTTTGCTCTAAATGTATGCGTCTCCGTGTACCCTTATTGTGATCATTGGATATTTCGTGAAGTGTTTGAGGAACATTAGATCCTTTTAGTTTGATTATCTGCGATTAGTGAGACCGTTAGGATCCGTTATGTCTATGCATCGTTATTTTCATCTTTGGATACCGAATAAGTTAGGCGTGTTGTTTGACTTTCGCATCTCATCATTTTTCGCTAATACGTTAATAACTATGTGATTATCTGTTATAAGTATTTGATTTTTGCTTTGATTTACGAATAGTAGGAGTTTAAATGTTCGATAAAAATCCGTTTGTTCTAGGATAAGTTTCGCGTTCGCTATGTTCCTTGAAACTCGAAATCCGCATTTGTTTGTTGTTACATTCGTCTTGTTCAATTTCGAGGACGAAATTTTCTTTTAGAGGGAAGAGTTGTAAAACCCTAAAAATACGGAAAATGTTAAAAGACTATTTTACCCCGAAATTTTAAAAACTTCTAAAATACCTAATTTACGTTAATCTCATTAAATATGTTTCTAACTTAACTCATAATACGTAATTTGAGTAAATAAATAAAACAACACACACTCACGTCTAAACTATGAAACACGCGTTTATAAATTTTGCATTGGGCCGATAATCTCATTAGTCGCAAATCAAAGACTCCACTTGAATAAAGGCCCAAACAAGCTTGGACTTGGCCCATTTCTTTTTCTTTCCTTCCTTTTGTTCGGCCATATGCAAACCGAAAACCCCCTCCCTCTTTTTTTGTTCGTGACTTCCTTTTTGCAAACATAAAACCCTAGTTTTCCCTTCATCCAAAAATTGACGGCAACTTCATTTTTTCTCCTATGCCATTCGAAAATCAAACCAAGAAGGGAGTTCCAAGGAGGTTATGATCATGTGGTGTCGATACAAAGGTATGGTAAGCGTAATATTGATCTAGGGTTCGTTTTGTTTATTATCAAGTCGCATGGTTTGTTTAAAAGGTGTATATAAATTTGTAAGACTGAAAATATGGAAGAGTAAACTTGATATGATGATATTAAATCAGTTTGTGTGGCTTACATGGGTCATGGGTGCGTTTGGGTAGGTAAAACATGTGATTACAATGGTTTTAATAAACCCTAAAACAGGGCAGCATCATATGTCGAACTTGTGTGTGTCATAGATCGAATTTTACAAGTGCAATAATCTGGGTTTTTATTGGAAAAGTTTATTTTATGTCTTAGTTAAGTTTTCCAAGTGGTTTGGTCGAATTTGGAGTTGTCTAAGTCGTATTTTTGAATTTTACAAGATCAAGTGTCAAAGCTGAGAAAACGGGTCTGAAATTTGGTTGGATTGTTTGATTTTTCATTTTCAAACCATAATGAATTGGGAGCTCTCCTTTTACAGGAGTGATATTTATCATATAAATGAATTTCTGGGAGTTCTGGGGATTTTTCCAAGGTGTCTAAACAGGTCCAATAAGCGTAAACTTTTAAGGTGTATTTTCTGATCACTTTCTGGACAGGTCTAGACTTGTGATTTTCCATAGGCCTTTTGGCATAGAGATAGAACTCACCAGTTTTTGGAGAATCTTTTAAATCATATGGGAACCCCTGGGATTTTTCTTGATTTCATTTGAGCTAAGTAAGTATTTTATAAAAATCGCTAAAGTCTGGTCCGAATATGAGTTTAAGAAACTGAAAGATAAAATATGATATCAATAGGTAACACACTTACAAATGCATAAGAAGCTTATAAAAGGAGCTAATAAGTATTATACGAATCGTAATCCGTGTAGATTCATTGAAGAAGACATGGCTTCGTATCTTCATGTTCACTCGTTCGTTTGCTTTTCTCTCATTTGCTTTAAGGTACAGATATTCTGACCTTTTCAGTAAAGGTCTCTCATGACGTTTTCTTTCCGTTAGTTTTTCTATTTCAATTATTAGGATTCCCTATGCCATTGCTATGATTCCCTTCTGTTTATGTGAATCTCTGTTTGTATGAATTTCTGTTTTATTGAACCATGCAATATCTGATTTGAACTTGTGTTATGAAGACTTTGATATGCACATTTGTTGAACCTTACTATGTTTAATTAGGAACCTCTAATTGTGAACGTATGATATGTGACTGTGATATGAACCTTATGATATGAACTATCTGATATGTTATCTGTGACCTTGTGTTGATTATGATCTGTGTCATTTATGAAAATCTATTTGACCTAAGATAGTTTGACACCGAGCTAAATATTAACTAGTCATGGGGTTCCATGTCCGTGTCGATGATGCACCTCGACATGACTCTAGGCGATGAGAGTGAAGTTATTCCACGTCCCTTATATGTTATCTGTTATGAGCTCAAGTTATATTATATGACCAATGTATGTTTGTGGGCGTATGGATGCATCCTAGATCGATCATTATCCGATATGATTTGTCTAGTGAATGATGTCGTGTGCATCGCGTCTTCACAACTTCCGGAGCTAGCTACTCCAAATTATTTTCTAAGATTATTTCGTATATGTATGATGTTTCGATATGATATGTACGGGCTCGTGGTAGTTAAATAAATCCTTATCTATTATGTCTGCGTTAAGTATTACGATTATGGTTCATGCTTTCTAGTGTTATATTATGTATTCGATATGACATGCTAATGAATGTGCTCATGACGTATATGTTCAAGTGATTACTAGTTGCCATGCTAGGATAGGATTAATATGTTTAAACATGATTCGTATATCTGATATTATGATTAGTTATCGTCACGTGAATTCGTTGATCTGCAAGATGAATGTGCTAGTGTACAATTGAGTGTTTTGGAAGTTTAGTATGTATGATGGTTCAATTATTTTATGAACTTTGCCTATATGTTAGGGTATCTATCTGCTTATGTTTGATCTGCTATGTTAAAACTCTGCTGATGTTAAGATTCGATCTGAGAACTGGTTTAGCTTATGATATTTGTTCTGATAATTGCTAATGGCTATGATATGTCTTTTGCTTATTTAGTTATAGTTGTCTATTGTGTTTTCTATCTGTATGTGTGACTGCCATGTTTTGTTGTTGTTAGTACTTCCAGTTTGTTATGATACTTGTTATGTTTTCATCTATGGCTTTTAATACGTGCCATTGCCATGCTCACTTATTAATTAATTGCTTCCGCTTTCTCATTGGTAGATATATGTTTGGCTTGCATGTCTTTTGACTTCCTGATTTGATTGTATGACATATATGTTGTATGAATGCCATGATTATTTTCTAGAAAGTGTTTCTGTTAGCCTTTAGACATTCCGTTTGGCTTATATGAGCTCTACTATCTGAATGTATTAAATGTCTGGTTATTTTGATGTGTTTGAATACGTGCCATCAATGTGCTATGTGTTTGTTTTTGATTGCTATTTGTTCTTCTGGATTTCTGTATAGTTGTACTTCCGCAGAATCCTCAATGATTCAGTATTCTCATTCCGTTGTGATTTCGTTATTTGTATATTTATTTTGTTTTTTTGTTTCGTTATATATCATTCCTTTGGGCTTTGTAAGCTCGGTAGCATTTTCTTTTCTGCGGCGGGTTTTAGGTATTTCAAGGTGAGCTTATGGGATAGGTGATCGGGTTTGAGAGTAGAGTGAGAGCAAGATTTGACCATAGAGATTTTAGATTTGTTTTGAAGTTTAGCTATTTATGTTTTTCTTTTGAAAATTTCGTAAAGACTTTCGCTTTTGTATAGTACTTAAAGTTCTGATATGAAACTGTATTTGTGATATCTTTACCCTTGTCGGGTTGGGGTGTTACAAACAACAAGGTACTGAAACCTCCCCACATCAAAAGCTTTAGTGAGAAGATCAGCAACATTGAAATCAATATGGATTTTTACCATTTGAATCAACCTTTTCTCATTACAATCTCTAATAAAATGATGCCTTATCTCAATATGTTTAGTTCTAGAATGTAAAACAGGATTTTTAATTATGCAAATTGTACTGTTATTATCAATGTAAATCTTAGTATGCATAAAGTTGTACCCAAAATCCAACAATTGATTTTGAATCCAAAGAACTTGACCACTGAGAACTAGCAAAGTGACCACATATTCAACTTCGGTTGTAGAATTTGCCACAATAGTTTGCTTTTACATCGCCATGAAATTAGTCGCTTCCCAAAACCGACATCCTCTGGTTGTAGATTTCCTATCCAAACTAGCACCAAAGATAGTCACTATCGTGTAGGCCACCAAATCAAAAGTAGAATCCTTAGAGTACCAAAGGCCCAATTTAGGATGGCCTTTAAGATATCTAAATATTCTCTTAACAACATTCATGTGTGAGGTATTAGTGTGACTTGAAATCTTGCTCACACACATCACGAGAACATAATATCCGCCTAGATGCGGTGAGATACATCAACGATCCAATCATGGACTGTACAACTTCAGATCAACTTTGGGACTTCCATCATCTGGTAGCAGAGGTTTCTGAGTCTCCATTGGTGTACTAGCACTCTTTACATCTTGAAACCCAAACTTCTTCAAAACATCTGCTACATACTTGTCTTGACTAATGAAGATACCATCAGTCCTCTGTTGAACCTATATCCCCAAAAAGAAAGTGAGTTCTCCCATAGAACTCATCTGAAACTTATCATGCATAAGTTTCTCAAAATCCTTGCATAGTTCCTTGTTTGTTGAGCCAAAGATGATGTCATCTACATAGACCTGAACTAATAAAATATCATCTTTGTGCTTCCTAATGAACAAAGTCTTATCAATCAATCCTCTTTCAAACCCATTGTCCATCAAATAAGTAGACATGCACTCATACCATGCCCTAGGAGCTTTATGCAACCCATACATAGCCTTCCTCACCCTGTAAACCTTGTCAGGATGATCAGGATCTTCAAAACTAGGAGGTTGACAAACATAAACCTCCTCATCAATTGTGCCATACAAAATGCACTTTTAACATCCATCGATACACCACAAAATTCTTGAATGAAGCATATGCTAAAACAATCTAATAGCTTCTATTCTTGCAACTGGAGCAAACACTTCATCATAATCCAAGCCTTGGTTTGTATGTATCCTTGAGCAACCAACCTTGATTTGTTCCTTACCACTATACCTCTTTCATCCTCTTGTATCGAACACCCATTTTGTCCCAATTTCCTCTTACCATTAGGAAGTTCAACCAATGTCCAAACCTCTTGAAGTTTGAACTGAAGAAGCTCCTCTTGCATTGATTCTACCCATCCTTCTTCAGATAAAGCTTCTTCCACTCTTTTGGGCTCCTTTTGAGACAGAAAACAAGCAAACAGGCAATTTTGCAGATCTTTATGACTGTTTCTTTTGTGAAGTGATCTTGCAAAGAAACCTTGTTCAGGAAAGGCTTTAGTATTCTTAACCCTGCTTCTTGTTTGAACTGGAGTATTCAAATTTCCAAGTATTTGTTCCTTGGGATGAATCTTATGTATCCTTGTAGTGGTGATTGGACTTTCATGAATGACAGTTTCCAAGTTAGATAGATCAGCATTGAAGAAATCATCCATGTCTTCATCATCAGTAGGAGTATCAATTTCTATCAAAGCAGGCATGGTAGGATCATGTGGATACTCCTCTTCACCAAATAATGGCTTTGCATTTGGTCCAAAGAAAATACTATCATCAGTACTTGCAGCCGGGATTTCACTTGAACTATCAGTGGTAGAAGATGGCCTAGCAGTGCTTTCAGTTGGCTTAGCGATTGCTCAATGCCTTTTCTTCTTTTCAATTTCTTCTACCAACACTAAGTCATCTTTCAATAACTCATCCTTATCTTGATGATGATCAACTTTGCCTCCAAGATTCAATACATCATCATCGGTGGGACCTTGCTTATCAATGATGGGTGAGACAAAACCGACTTTCCACTTTTCAACCAAATAGAACTTCTTTGGAGAATCGACTTCCTTAGAAGTTGTTTCGCATCGACATTCTTTGTGTACTGCATTATCATTAGTGGAAGTTCCCGCAATGATAGGCTCCTAATTCATAGATTTGGTTAGCATATCAATGTTAAATAGCCGATCTGGTCCTTGGTCTCAACACTAGGAGTCTTTTCACTAAATTGAACATGAAGATTCTCTTCAACTATTCTAGTCCTCCTATTGTATACTCTAAAGGCTTTACTATTAGAAGAATAACCTAAAAGTATCCATCATCGACTTTTCTTGAAACTTGCATAGGTAGTCTATGGTATTCAAGATAGTAACAGGACACCAAAGGTTTTAGGAATGCAATCATTGGCTTCCTATCATGTAATAGCTCATAGGGGTCTTGTTATGAGGCTTCACTACCTTACTTCTATTATGCACATAACATGCGGTGCCTACAAATTTGACTTCAAAAGGTAGTTGGAAACTTTGATTCGAGACAACATTGTTCTAGCGACCTCAATTAGTGTCCTATTTTTCCTTTCACTACACCATTACATTGTGGTGTTCTAGCAACACTAAACTGTCTTTCAATACCCTTAGCTACAGTAACCGATTCATCACATCATTCTTAAACTCGGTTCCATTATCACATCGATTATCTTGACCTTATGATTTACTAGATTTTCTATCTTAGTAATGAAACTCTTGATTATTTCACTAGTCTCACTCTTAGCGACCAAAAAGTAAACCCAAGAAAATCTACTATAATCATCGGTGATCACTAGAAATCGCTTATGGTTCAAAATTTTAACAAAGGTAGGTCCAAATAAGTCTATATGAAGCATAAGCGATGGTTGTGTGATGGTGTTATGATTTTGGTCTTACAAGAAGCTCTATGTTGTTTTCCTTTTGACAAGCCACACAGTTCCTTACACTCAAAAACCTTAGAAGGTAACCCTCTCACTAAGTTGCCTTTTACCGGTTTATTGATTGTTTTGTAATTGAGGTGACCTAGTCTTCTATGCCATAACTTAGACTCATCAATGAAGCCTTAGCAAACAAAGCAAAGTTAAGGACCTATTGGGAAGAACATCTTTAAGATCAAAACAAGATATGTTTTCCTTCCTAGGTACCCTAAGTGTATAAACTTCTCATCGAGCATCTTAAAATCAAGTGACAACACCACACACTCAGTTTCACCAAAAAGTACCCAGTTTTTGTTATCACACATTTGAGAAACACTGGATAGATTATACTTAAGTCCCTGTACCAGATAGACATTTTCAAAGTCTAAATTTCCTGTTCTGATTGTGCCTCTGCCAAGTATCTTTCCTCCATTTGGATCATTACCAAATGCCACATATCCTCCATCAAAAGCTTCAAAATCTTCTCGGTTGCTCCCATCCCAAGTCATGTGCCCAGAGAAACCACTATCAAAAACTCCTTTATCTTTTAGCTCATCATGTAGATTGCCCTGCACATGAAATTAAACATATTAGTTCCTTTTGTGGACCCAAGCCAATACTGACTTGGGTGCGCCTGTCATCAACATAATCAAATTTATTTAGGTCCATTGATGCACGTTGACATGATGTAACACCTTGGTCTTAGGCTTCCATTGCCAACTAGGCGAGGCCTTAATGACATAAAATGATTTCCAACCAACGTGTCGGTTATCACCTTTGGAATTTTTAAAACTTCTTTCTCTCGGTGGTGATATTTTGCTTAGCGATGGTTTGATTTTGCTTAGCCGTGTTTACATTTTGCTTAGCGATGGTTGGAACCCATTTAGGTGCAAGATGACTATTGATTTTGTATTCCCATTCCTCATCAACAACGCCCTAGGAATCATGTTTTGTTAGGATGAGGTTTGTTTTCTTTTAAAATTTTGATGATTTACCCTCCTCCAATGATTCCAAACTTGTGGTCTGCTTTTTATAAGTTTCTCTGTAAGTGCTCAAAACTACCACACACAAAACAAGCCTTTTAACACATTGAAACTCATCTCTAATCTGTTAGAAATTAGTCCATTGAAGTTTCTTTGGTTTCCCTAGGTATGTATCTTTTCATCTGCTCCTAGGTACTTCCTTGTACTTTACTACTTTCTTAGAAATTTGAGCTCCAAATCTAGGTACAAGTTTGGCTTGTTCGAATCAACTTTCTTAACTTCTCTATCTTTTCAGTCGAGTTGATTCGGATCTATCTTCCTCGAATCGATTCCCAATCTTCAATTGTGGGAGCATCGGATGACTTATCGAACCTATCTTAGGTGATTCAATCTTGTTAGTCTCACCTACTGGGTTTATTAAAACTAAATTCACCGCTAAATGAGAGCTCTTTTGCGGTGGTGCATGTTTCATAAGAGATGGTGGTGGCATATCATTGTAACCAAGGCCGGTACCATCTTTGAACAATTTTGACCTATTGGTTTATTTACTAGATCGAAGCATCCGTGTTTTAGCAACCCTAACAACATGTTTTCTTTTTCTTTTAGGGCCTCTACATTTACACTCTCTGCCTTTTCTAGTTTCTCTTTAAGCATCTTAATCTCTATCCTTAAGGTCAATTTCTCCACCTAGTATATTAATTTTATCAACATACTCAAACTCACATTTAATGAGAATTAAGCTTTTCTTCAACACTTTATAGACCAACTCTATAACCTAAGTTATCTAGAGACAGTCTTTCTACTTCTTTCCTTAAACTCTCAATTGATAGCTTTTTGAGATTCTAAGTTATCTTGACATGATTTAAAGGAACAAATAGAAGTTTTAGAATCATTAGATACCTCGTAATCGAACTAGAAGATGAAGCATAGGCCATAAGAGCAAAGTTATGCTCTTTGAAGCTTCACTAGCAAGAAAAGTCGCATTGGGACCTTCTTCAATCTGATCACCCGGTCATAGTCACCAATCCCATCTTGAGCAACCAAAGTCGAAGAAGAAGCGTGCTCTTGGTGGTCTTCTTAATGCTTTCAATTCTCTTAGAGCTCGACATTCCCTAGAAAAGTGACCCTTTTTCTTGCGCTTAAAGCACTCCATCTTGCTTTTGTCGAATCCACTCTCCTTTGACCATCATACTTAACCTGTCTTCCGGTCCTCCTCAAAACTTCCTTGATTGGAGAGTCAACATTGCCATTTGCCATTGAAGATTAATCTCTTCAAGATCATCGGGATCAATTTGATCTAGATCTTGATTTAAAACAATAACACCGGTAGTTAAATCGGCGAAAAGCACAAATTGCACCATCAACGACATTATCACTAACAAGGTGGTATTGTTTGCAATAGCGATGGTTATACCATAAGCGTAAGTGGATGCATCTTGAGAACTCATATGGTTTGTAGAAACAAAAGCAATGTTTTGTGTAGATGAAGATGAACCAACAATATTCTTTTCGGACTCATAAACTTTCAAATTCTTGTAGAGATTGTCCGAGTCATCGATCAAAGTCCTCTTTGTTTCTCCACACAACAAGATGCATAGCCGGTCGGTGACAAACTTCTAATAAACTTAAGATTGATATCTTCTTGAGCAACTTTGTAGTCCATGACTTGATTGGTGATAAGTTTTGAAGTATGTTATAAGTGCCATCAAGTTTTCTCCACTAAGAGCGTTGAAGTTCTCAAGTCGATGCTTTAGCATATTCTTCCTTGATTTCTTTGTAGCTTCATTACCAAAGAAACCTTGTTTCAATAGCATCCATTAAATCTTTAGCGGACTCATAATAATCAAAGTCCAAGGCAAACTCATTAGGTATTCCCATGGAGAGAATACTAAGTGCTTTAATCTCCAGCTTCCTTTTAGCCTTGTCAACCTCACTAACAATGGCTATTTCAAGATTACCATCTGCACTCTTCTTAGGAAGAGTATCACCCTTTTCAACAACATCCCGGATGGCATAGTCAATTATACGAATGTATTGCCTTATTCGCATTCTCCAATTTGGTATTCACCGCTTGAGCATGGGTACCTTTCATCAAGATAACCATGTGAGTTTCATCGGACATCTTAACTTGCTTGAACGAACTTATGAGAACTTCTTCTTGGTTACGGTTTCTAGATCACAGCTCGATACCACTTGTTGATCCCAGTTGAGCAAATGATCTAATATAGAAACCGACTTAAACAAATACTTATTAAGTATCACACGAATTTAATACTTAATCTTAAGAAGAAGAACAATGAACATTCAACACCTCAATATTATTATTAATACGAATACTCTAACCAGTATTGGGGTTGCAACCTTGAAGTGTATCGACCTTAGATATAAAACATACATATATCTAATCTAACCTAGGACCTCCTTTTATAGGCTAAGGAGTCCTTTACATTATACAATACGTAACCTATAAGATAAATATCTTTTCCATATTTATCTAATACAGAATACTAAACCGACTATACAAGACTAGAAGTTGTTACATTACAATATCCGTGGTTACACAATACTACTAGCCGTGGTTTTGTCTTCATCAGTGGTTCCATTCTTCTGTCCGTGGTTTTATCAACTCTGTCCGTAGTTCCAACACTTAGAATAATTCTTGATCCAAGGAACCAAAAACCCAACACTTAGGAAGACTGAAACACTCAAGATGATATAGATCTTAGATCTTAGAAATATCATTTCCAGTCTTTCATAGCTGCTGATAGCCGGATCTCTAGGATTAGCCTAGACGGATCCCTCTGATGAGGGAACCGTGGGATCCGGATGATAATTTATGTCAAATCTTGCTAAAACAATCATTTCAACTCATCTTCCTAACTCAAACACTCCATCTCATCTTAAATGAGTTCCTAGATTAGTGCAAACTCTGAAGTTGACTCTTGTGCATGTTAATCATCACACTCCAATGAATCCTAGTAGCTTAAGGTTTAAATGCACTTGCCAAATCTCTTGGTTTATAAACCACTTTGTTAGGACCTCCATAGTCATCATCTTCATCCTAACTTTCAGCACTTTAGAAATCCTTACAAACCTCTTGAAATCATCTCATCATGAGGAAAACCCCAAGTAGTAACCTATCCACCAAAGAACCACCCAAGAAAAAGGCTCGTGTTATACACGAAATCTCCTCAACCGAATCATCTCCGGTCAAGCCAAAAAATGATAGGATCTTTACTCAACCAATCAAACCAATTCCTAAAAGGATAGTACCCACAAAACTACCTATGCCAAACAACACCATACCTCCTAGGCCAAACAATATCATCTCCACTAAACCATCACCATTGGTTCCTAGAGCTATCTCTTTTACATCCACACTATCATCACCACACCTCTACAATTTAGAGGACTTGCCTCCTAGGCCGTCTCATCCGCTTCACGACAACATTTTCCTCATTAGGAGGAATAATTGTACAAAATTAAGATGTTGAGTCAACACTTGCTCCGGCTTCCTTTCGCCGTTTCCATCATATAATCCCATTTGGATTATGAGAAATCATCAAAGTCAACCACCCGACCATATGGAAGT
>CM040245.1:177601664-177661622 GCA_022545495.1 Chrysanthemum lavandulifolium | reverse complement strand
TGTTGACAATGATAGCAATCTTTGTCATGGCTAGGTAGTGGTGGTGGAAGAAATGAAATGGCTTGATGCGAAGGATCAAGTGAAGTGGCTTGTGGAGCTTCAAACGATGGAGGGATTGGTGGAGGTGCATTTGAGAATGGCTCGACTAAGAATGATGGTAGTGGTAGAGAAGTGTCAACTTCCATATGGTCGGGTGGTTGACTTTGATGATTTCTCATAATCCAAATGGGATTATATGATGGAAACGGCGAAAAGGAAGCCGGAGCAAGTGTTGAATCAACACCTTGATTTTGTACCATTATTCCTCCTAATGAGGAGAATGTTGTCGGCGGAAGCGGATGAGACGGCCTAGGAGGCAAGTCCTCTAAATTGTAGAGGTGTGGTGATGATCGTGGGGATGTAAATGAAATAGCTCTAGGAACCAATGGTGATGGTTTAGTGGAGATGATATTGTTAGGCCTAGGAGGTATGATGGTGTTTGGCATTGGTAGTTTTGTGGGTACTATCCTTTTAGGAATTGGTTTGATTAGATGAGGAAGGATCTATCATTTGTTGGCTTGACCGGAGATGATTCGGTTGAAGAGATTTCGTGTATAACACGCGCCTTTTTCATGGGTGGTTCTTTGGTGGATAAGTTACTACTTGGGGTTTTCCTCATGATGAGATGATTTCAAGAGGTTTGCAAAGGTTTCTAAAGTGCTGAAAGTTAGAATGAGAGTGATGACTATGGAGGTCCTAGCAAGGTGGTTTATAAACCAAGAGATTTGGCAAGTGCATTTAAGCCTTAAGCCACTAGGATTCATTGGAATGTGATGATTAACATGCACAAGAGTCAACTTGAGTTTTGCATCGATCTAGGAACTCATTTAAGATGAGATGGAGTGTTTGAGTTAGGAAGATGAGTTGAAATGATTGTTTTAGCAAGATTTGGCATAAAGCGTCACCCGAATCCCACGGTTCCCTCTTCATAGGGATCCGTCTAGGCTAATCCTAGGATCCGGCTTTCATCGATTATGAAAGAGTGGAAATGATGTTTCTAAGATCTAAGACCTATAACATCTTGAGTGTTTCATCCTCTAAGTGTTTTAAATGAAGGGGTGCTTAAGTACTTGAAGGTAATGAATGATATAGCTAATGATTGTCTTTTATGGAAGGATTTGGAACTTTCAAGAGTACCAATGGATGAGCAAGGATGACACTAAAGATGAGAGTGTCAATTGAAGCTAAATGATCCTAGAGATCAGGTTGTGACTTAGGATAGTGTTTTGGAAAATATCCTAGAAGCTTTGAGATGGAAAAAACTAGAGTTTGATCAACTTTGATCAATTTTGAGGTAAGGATGATTTATGATCAATTTTGTCATAATCGAAAGATTTCTAAGACCAAATGTGAGGGATTAAGTAAAAAACGAAGTGTGAGTTTAAGAGCGGAAGAGTCATGGATTAAAAATGAAACGGTAGATCTACAAGCGTCTTAGAGTGTGATCTAGGTGAGTTATGTGTGAGTAGGAAAGATCAACCTATCTTGATAAGGACTTAATTTACCTTAAGACACTATGTTAAGCTTAGTGTGAGGTGTTCTAAGGATATGTTTGAAATATAATGCTTGCAATTGCATTTTCTGTTTGTCGGATCCCACGGTTCCCTAAGTGTAGGGATCCGTATAGCATAATCTTTGGGATCCGCCTATCTGCTCAGCAGGACCTTTACTAAAGGTATGAAATGATCTTGACAATGCATTATATCTCAAGGATAGTCTAAAAAGAGTTCTAATACTAAGATATCAAATGTAAGATGTTTTATTTCATGAAAGAAATTTGATTACATTGATAAAGCACGAGTACAAGAGAATTGATCCCATTTTGGAATACTACTAGGTTCCTTGAGTGTTTTCGCTAGGAGGATCATTATGTGATTGATGAGTGTTGGTGGAATCAAGAATGAAGAAAGTCTTCATGAGAGATATGTTTAGCGGTTCCATCATCTTGTTCACAAGTACGTACAACGGACTTTGACATTGAGGATGGAAGTGCATAACATTATGATAGAGGCGTGTCAAGAACATTCCATAAGGGATGATTTTATTCTTGGAGCCTTGAAGATTTGCGATTCGCCTTGCGAAGAAGTAGGCGAGATTGTATGGTTGTTGTGTTAGCAAACAAGACAACATGTGAGCACAACAAGCGGAAGAATTTCTCGATTTCCTAAGGCTCCAAACATTTTCACGTAGGATGAGTGCAAGAGGCTTGTACTCTTCTCGGATATCCCTTGTAAATATAATGTTTGGGTCGGAGTAATATGGTCGAGGTTTGCATATTATGCGATTTAAATCTTCCGGAGAGGGTATGTGTGAACAATATGGACTATTTTCTTCATGAAAGTTGAAGAGAGAATCAAGAGACCAATCTTCGGTGAAGGCACATTGTCCATGATTTGGAATCCGGAGGATGTGAGCAAAATGCCCAAGGGTTAGAGTGAACTTTTGGTTTTTGATATAAAACCAAAGAGATAGAGAGCGATTCTCGTTACGAACGAGTTCGACTTGACGGAAGAATTCCATTATGAACCTTGGACATATCTTCTCGTTGATTTCAAGAAGACATTCTAGTCCTATGGCTCGGAAGGAGGTATTGATACCTTCTTCGAATTGTAGAGAGGTGTCACAATACGCCCTTCGTAGAAGTGACGGTTTTCGAGATTATTGAACCCACGGACATGATTGCCAGGTGTGTTGGGTTCGAGAGAGATGTTCGGAGTGTAGACGCTAGTGAGTGAAAAATCAAACTCATATTCATGCGTCATAGTTGAACCTATAGAAATGATAAGTTAATAAAAAGAGATGTTTGGTCAACCTATGATTGTCTAATGTTTTTACTAGATTTTTATTAACAATGGTATTTAACACTTTAACTTACCCAAGGTTTTGACTTTCTAGTGAATTATTACATTTAGAAAGATAGTGGTTTTAATTTGCATGAAAACTGCTTTTCCAAGAGGACGGATCCCACGGTTCTGTTACAAAGGGATCCGCTAGTATATCTTCCGGATCCGTGGATCCGTAGTAATGTAAATGATTTGATAAAACATAGGTTTTACAGTTTTTATACCACGAAATATGTTTTATCCTACATTTTCTTTTAGCATGCATACATGACTTCTAATGTATCATGAGAGAATATAAAACATATACATCAAAATAAGTGACACACACATTATGATAATAATAACCTAGACAAATTATATTATTAATAATATTGTATTTCAATACTAAGGATGATACAAATGATTGGGTATATAACCCCAATATAGATTAACAACACAAAGTAAATGTCTCCGTATGTGAACTTCATCATAGGGAACACAAGTGCGATGAGTGTTAGGACGATGAGCACGAGTACGATGTAAACCATGTTGATGACGAATCTTCTTGGTTTCGGTTGAGATGGAATGAGGAGGAAGATGAAGTTTTTGAATGAGAGGAAATTTTTTAAATTGAAATATTTGAAAAAGTGAGGGTTTGGTAGAGTGGTCGACGGTGGGGTTATTTATAGGGAAGGAGGAATTTTTTTTGAAATTCGTGTTTTGTTTTATTATAGGATTAAAAGAAATAAAACGTAAGTTTTATATACCACGACTATAGAGGAGAAATATAGCACGTATGTGAGAAAAAGGCTTCCTAATGAAGCTTCATGTAAAACATGTAATTGCACAAAAGATAATCATATAAATACCTAAATAGGTATACTTAATTATCAAGCAAAGTAAAAGAAAATCATACCTCTAGCGCACTTAGGAATGTCTTTACAAATGACACAGCAAATGTCACTCAGACGATTCCCGCTCCTTTGAGTTTAAGATACCTTCTTAAGGAAGGTATTCTTGTTACCAAGTAACTCCTAAAGCTTGGTGGGTATGATCTTTGACTAATCAACATGACAAAGAAGATTAGTGCAATTAAATGAAAACGTAAATAAGAAAAATGTTGTTATCAAATCAACATCCAAACATATAGTTTTGAAAGATATGGTGTTTGTTTTTATGAAAAACCTTCTTTGTAGTTTTCAATTAACTATGGATCGTATCAAGTTTTTAAAGTACAATATACTTCAAGAAACTTGGTAACGAAGCTCTGATGCCAATTGTGGAAAACTAGAAGGGGGGGGGGGGTTGAATAGTTTTGCCAATTAAAACTTCCTTTTAAACTATTTAGATCGACTTATGTCAATCTATTTGGATGTGTGTGTTTGATGTTGATAAACAAGTATATAAAGGTAAGTAATGAAAAGATAAGAGTAAGAAGCACAAAACCACAACACGAGTATTTTTAGTGGTTCGGCTACAAGGACACCTTCCTTGCCCTACTCCACTCCCCGAGTCACCTACTTGAGAGTTCGTAATCACTACACCAATCTCCTTATGGCGGAGAAGCCTTCACAACGTCGCCTACCCTTTTTCCGGTGCCAGGCTAACCACCGGGTTCTTTCACTCCAAGGTGAACCACACCTGCATAACGTCGCCTACCCTTTATAAGGTACTAGGCTAAGTACCTAGTTCTTTCACTCCAAGGTGAACTACACATTCACAACGTCGCCTACCCTTTATTAGGTACTAGGCTAAGCACCTAGTTCCATTTCAATGGAGGAACTACTACCACACTACACCAACGACTAATCCCAAAGGAGATCTACTCCTTTACAACATCAAGGATATCAATATCCTTGGATCTAATACTAGTCTATCTTGTACATCAAAACACACCATATCGAATGTACATCTAAGGCACCTTTCACTAATGCCTTTGACTAGATCTACAGGACACCTTTCACTAATGTCTTGTGTCTTCACTTCTAAGCACCTATCACTAGTGCTTCTTGTCTTGACTTCTAAGCACCTTTCACTAATGCTTCTTGTCTTGACTTCTAAGCACCTACCATAAGTGCTTATGCTATAGATGATAGATACCCTTCACTAATATCTTCGTCTTGACACTTGAGACATCTTTCACTAATGTCTTCAACACTACACTTCTTTGAAGAAAGAAAGGAATCATCAACAAGAAGACTTCAGTATCCTTGATGATGAGGAAGCATGGCAACTCATGGACTTGAGCTTGCTCGGCTTCAAAGGTGGTGATCTTGCCTTTAAGAGGAACCTAAAAGATCATACAAAAATAAAACTACAAACATAGATCTCTTGGATATGAGGTTAGAGAGTTTTTAACTCTAGGGGAAAGTATGTTAGAAAGGGGTAAGAAATAATGAAGAAATGGCTCACTATTTATAGAGGAAAATTCATCGTTTCCGGATCCCACGGATCCCTACCACAAGGGATTCGGCTAGCACAAAGCTAGGGATCCGTGGAACGCTCCTCTTTGCCCATGGGTATTTTGGTCATGGGTCATGGGTCATGGGTTGAACCATGGATCTTTGGCTAGATACAATGTATCTTTAAGTGCAATGCACTTAGTCACTTGGGTATGGGTTGATCCATGGGTTATGGATATCATCCATGTGTGATATAAGCATGATGTCATGCAATGGGTTATGGGTCAAGATCCATGGGGCATGGGCTTTGGGTTGTACCCAACTACATTCAATGTATTTGCCCAATGGGTTGTGATACTTGAGTTTCTATCCATTTATATTACCCAATATACTACATACTAGTTATGTGTATATTATACCCAAATATGTAAACACTAGTTGTTGTACATATGTATTTCTAAATCATAAAATCACTTATACTTGTTTTAGTGTTTTATGTAAAAGTGTGAATGTGTTAGAAACTATTAGTTCAAACCATTTACGTATTTTATTTGTTTTGTTAAAATGATTTTACGTTTGTTATCGACAAAACATTAGAAGATCGTAAAATATAAATAAATATTTTTACAGCTTATTTGTATTAACAGAGGTCACTAGAAACTCAGGAGTGAGTTCAGGTGCAGGAGCCACATAATCATTTAGATCATCTGTTGAGATGCTTTGTTCAGGTTGGGGTTCATGAATCACAGGTTCCTGAACATTTGGTTCAGTATTACCTATCCCAGTAGGGACTTATTGATTATTAATGACTTCACTGATAGTTGGTTGAGGAAGGTTGTGGGGTAAGACATAGTATGAGATGTCGACATCGCTTGATATGAGGAATTGATTTTGATGTTGAACTCATCGAGGATATCTTGTTGAGTCATCAATTCCTATTTCCTCCATCGAGGTATTGGTGAATCGATGCTTTCGAACTTTCATCAAAGGTGACATGAAAGTTTTCCTCAACTTGTTGTTCATCGGTGTTAAATACCCTAAAGCTTTAGAGATCAGTGAGTAACCTAGGAAATACCCATCATCAGCTTTTGCATCAAATTTGCCTAAGTGATCCTTGTGATTGTAAATGAACATAGGACACCCAAACACATGAAAGTAGCTTATATCGTGAAGTCTTCCTTTGAAGATTTCATATGGGGTTTTGTTATGTCTTTTGACAATGATTGACCTGTTTGAGTGTAATAAGTGTTTTGACCGCTTTAGTCCGAAGTGCTTTGAGAGTGGTGAGCCATTTAACATAGTTCGGCAAACCTCAATGAGAGTTATGTTTTCCTTTCACTACCCTATTTTGTTCGGGGTGTAAGGAGATGAAATTTTTGGGAAATTCCTTTTCATCACATAAATTCTCAAGCTCTTGATTTCGAACTCGATTACCATTGTCAATTCGATTTGTTTCATAGTAATGTCATTCGATTTTCAATCTTCCCGATGAATGACATTATGGTTTCATTGCTCGACTCTTTTGGAAAGAAAGTATACCCAAGTGTATCTTGAAAACTCATCAACAATGACAAGTGTATACTTCTCATCTTGGATTGATCTTGGATTGATGGTCCAAAGAGATCCATGCAGGAGGTGAAGGCGACTTTGATAGAGAAATTTTGTTTTGTTTTGAATGATGCTCGTGGTGTTTGCCTTTTCACGGGTTGAGCATGGTTTGCCTTTGCAAAACCAGTGATGGTAAGCCAAGGACTTTGTTTTGTTTTGCCAAGTTGTTGATGTTTTGAAATTTAAGTGAGAGAGTCTCTTGTGCCACGACCGGTTGATAGTTTCGGTGGCTTTGGCAAAGAGACAAGTTCCATCTTGAGAGAGTGTTGACATGTCTAAGACATAAACATCATCTCTCCTAGGAGCTATCAAAACACTTCTTTATTTGCATTGAAAATGGTGCCTTGTTTGTCATTGAATTGTACAATGTACTTAGCATCACATAATTGACTGACATTGATGAGATTGTATTTTAGACCATTGACATAAGCTATTCTAGAGAAAACTATTCCATTGCAGTATACTGAACCATAACCTTCAGTGGGACATGATGAGTTATCACCAAATACTATCTTGGGTCCTGGTTCCTTTATATACTTGTGCAGATACTCCTTAACGCCAATCATGCTTCTTGAGCATCCACTATCTAGATGCCAAATAGGCTCCCTGGCGTGTCTCTGCACAAATAGTAAACTGGATTAGTTTCTCTTTCTGACCCACATGCTAGTGGGCTTGGGTCTAAAGGTCTGCTTGAATTTGGCAATTCACTCATGGTCAGTGGTAGAGTGCATTGTGCTACCACAGGTTTTGCATTTGATGACTGAGGATGACTCAGTGATGCGGGGTTGCTTTGAACTTCTCCTTGCTTGGATGACACTGTCATGCTGGGATGTCTCATGAGCTGGATTTCCACAAATATCACTGCTGGTGTTCATGAGACAATCATCAGGATAATGATCATTGAAGCCACAGTGTGGACAAGGAGGAAAGGGTTTGCTCTATGCCTGTGAGCTTGTTTAGAGGTTGAAGCATGTTGATGATCAACATTGGTGTGTCTTGCTTCACTGAATGAACTTACATACTGTAAGTGATCAGAAGTTTTGTGATCATCCTTTTTGCAGATCATACAAAAAAGGATTTTGTAGCAATTATCAGTGGTATGACTAGTATAATGGCACATATCACACTTCCGCCCGGGTTTGGTGTTGATTTTGACTTTGATGAACTAGAGGAAGTCGACTTAGTTTCCTTGATTGAATCAGAGCTTTTTCGATGGATTTCGTCTTGTCACCAACTTCCTCACAAGTTTAGTCGATTCTTGGATTTGGTGCGCTTCAGAGGAACCAAGATGTGGAAGTCTTAGTGGGAATAGAATCATCTTGGGTTGGTTTTGTTGGTCTTTTAGGGATGGTTCTACCAAGTCCAGATCTTTCTTTTGGTGAGTGAGGGTTGAATTGCAAAGGAGTAAGCTCAGAGCTAGGAGCAGCACCCTGAAGAGGTTTATGGGGTGGAAGCGGTGTTTGAGATTCGACTTTAGACTCAGAGATGTGTTCAGTACTACTGGGCACATCAGGGAGTCCAATCATGCTCTTTAGAGCTTGGCTTTCAGGCTCTAGTATTCTTCAAGAATCGAAATTTGAAAGCTTACTCTCAGGGTTAACCGTTCAACCCAATCACTAGACTTGGGCATTGACAACATATTGGTGATCATGCCACCAGACACAAATGGTTTTGGACCTTGGTCTTTATTGTGAGAATCAGGGAGATGATCTTAACCAATGATTCTCTTTTTGCTACTGGGGGCTCCCACAACATCAAAGACCCTAGGATTCTTAGCAGTCCAACTTTCAATGATATCTTTTTCCTTTTTGAGTTCTTCCTGAAGAGCTTGATTTCTTTTAACTAGTTCAGTGTTTTGAATTTGCGAGCAGATGACCTCAAGCTTAGCTTGCTTTAAAAGAAGCAGTTCATCCTTACACTTGTTTAATTCAAAACTTAACTTGTTGTATTTTGAAAATAGATTTAATCGTTGCTCTTCTACAAACTTAAGGTCAACATTGATATAGTTCATAAAGATCGCCAATCGAGTCATCATCCATAGAAAGTAAAATATTTACCTTCTTCATTGTGATGTTGACCCATTCTCCATTCTTGGCATGATTCTTCCCAACAACTAGCTTGTCCTCTCTCGAGAGAGCCATCGGTGCACTAACTTGCACCATTTCATCGTCTCGAGGAGACCGGCTCTTCATCACAGTCGAAGACTTCAAAGAACAAGGCCCTTGTTTTAGCCCGCATGATTTAACATTGTTTGTTGTTTCTGAGGGAGTGGCCTCAAGCAGTGCTAGCTTAGCTTTGGCTTTCCTATACTTAGCTTCAAAATCAACAGTTTTATTTTGATCAGATTTGTTTTGAAAGTTCTGATGAGACTGATAGATTTTTGGTTGAAATTTGCTAAAGCCTGAGGACTGATTTACCCTGATGGCCTCAAGCACCTTATACCAAAATATACTTGAAAGGAAAAAAATAAAAATCAATTACTAAACAAGACTTATAATATGTCGCTTTACCAATACATACTAAATTTCTTCATTTTATGAAAACGGACTACAACGCATTCCAACGCATTCCAACGGGTCATACACACGCGCACCACCCCAAAAAACCAATAACATGGCTACAAGTGTACACTCAAGCACACCTAAAAGCATGTGCAAAGATGAATATGCGTTTTTAAACTCATTTTTTAAATGAAGTATATACTTCAATTTTTATACGCTTATCATCAATATGCGCTGAGATTTGTACTATACTTCCACCTAACCAACCTTCAATAGGCTAACGGTCATGGTCACTAGTTCACTACTCACTCACCTTACACGTTAACACCATATCAACTTTCTATCGTCTCTCACTTCCCCTCATTCTTTCTCACCTTTCATAGGATATAGTCACATTACCCCACATATTTTTATTAAAATACCCACTTTATATAAGTATATCCCACTAAATACTCATACACACTAAAAAAAAAAGTCCTCACTTTACTTCGATTGTAACTTGGTGAGCCACTCACCTTAACTTCATTTTTTTTGTTACTAACTTGATGATGGACATGAGCCTCACTAAGGTGAAGTGGGGTTTTATGGTGAAGGCTCACGCCCTTACCTTCCAGTCTAATAATTTGAAACCAAAATGCTCTTGTGCACATGAGATTTGTCAATTTGTGATAATTTTTGTTTATTAAAATTTATTTTCAGATTTTTAATATAAAACACGCGACTCAATATTTTGAAACCGAAGCGATGGTAATTTATGTGCTTAGGATTTGTCCTTTTGTAGTTTTTTTACTTTATTAAATTTTAAACGAAGCGGCCTATCTGAGCGTTCTTATGTCACATGTGCGCGATTCAAATAATGTATAAACTCTGTGCGCGTTCTAACACGTGTCAAAATTAGATTCATTGATTAATAACTGGTCTTTCATTTGTCAGACCATTTTCGTAAATTTTATATGCACCGTCCATTTTGGTAAAAAGTATCATACATAGTTCATTTAAAAAAAATTCTCTAAAAATAATACTGTATTTTTTTTGTGTATAAGAGCACTTGCAACGGGTAACGCCCCCTCCCCCCATGTTAAATAGGCGTTAACCGGCGTTAGCCACTGCCTCACCGGCGTTAACGTGCCCAAGTTAGCCCTATAAGGCGTTAACGGATTAAAAAATCAATTTACCCCCAACGGCTACTAGCTGTTGGGGTTTAAAAATTCATTTACCCCCGTTATAACGGCTAGTTTTATTTTAAAAAAAATTCAAAACATTTTCTTACCACTATAAATACCCAATTAAAACAACATTTTTTTTCACACTTCCACTACTCAATCCTCTCAATCTTATACTTCCAATTACTAAAAAATGTCGGGAGGCAACAACGATGATACATTATTGAATCTTCTCGGTGGTGGGTGGAATACCTCAAACCGGGTTCATCTTCAAACCCAACGCTTCATCTTCAAACCCCAACGTCTCTTTTCCCAACCCACTAGGCTTGTCGAGCCAAGAACTGTACCTACAACATCAACAATATCGTATTGGCAACAAAGCACCTTAAACACCAACTTTCAAAATCTACAATTCTCACAACACTCACAACATTCACAAACTGAAACACATGATGTTCCCGAAACACCCGTCTCCTCCAAAAAAGTCCAAAGGTCGATAAACGAAAGTCCAAAAATCCAAAGACCCCGAGCCCGAACCAATCGATGAGGATGAAGAAGAATTCGCTACTGGGCGTTGGCAACCATCAGAGGAAGAATTACTTGCCAGGTGTTATGTAGCTGTTACGGAGGATCCAATAGTCGGGCGTGCACAACCCAAAGTTACGTTTTGGATACGGGTCACAAATGAGTTCAATAGACTCAATTTTCAACGACGCAACAAGGATATGATGTCAAGCAAGTGGAAAACGTTGAACCACTGTTGCACAAAGTTCAACGTTTTTTTCAAACGTGCGCAACGGGAACAGAGAAGTGGGGAAAGTGAGATGGATGTCATGAAACGGGCGAAGCAAATGTATCGTGACGAGCACAAATCAGCACCGTTTGCTCTCGATGATGCTTGGAAGGTTTTGCGTAAGCATAAGAAATGGGACACGCGGATCCGGTTGATTTAGCGGCGATGTCCCAAGCCAAACAACGAGGCTTTGTTTGGTCATGATGAACAACCACGCCCATGGAAAAACGTGCTTCCAAGAAAGCAAGATCCGAGAGCACGACAAGTCTTGGGGAGTGAGCATCGGAGAACGAGCTCGTCAAGTCAATTCACCGAAACTATGGCAAACGCAGTATCGTATCAACGTGAAACCGCCCAAGCGGCGTATCGGGCCCAAGTCAAAGATGAAACAATAACAAGGTTGGAAGAGATAAAGTTTTTGATGGTTGACACTGATGGCAAAGATCCAAATGTCGTGGCTTGGATCAATGACGAAAAAGACCGAATCATCAAAAAATATAACTTGCAACCTCGTCAGGAGATTGTATTCTCATCATTTCCTTTATGTTGTAACGTTTAATTTTCAATGTCTTTTTTTATTTCGTTGTAACTTTTTTATTTATTTATTTCGTATTGTAATATGTTTTCAAATTAATGATATGTTTTTTAATAAATGAAGTGTTTGTTTTAATTTAGGGTTGAAATTGAAAATATCAAATGTTAAATCTTAACTTGAGATGTTATGATTGTGGGTGTTTTTGGGTGAGTTAAGGTGAAATGTTAAAGGCGATGCATACCGACGTAGGATGTTAAGGAATAACTTGAGTTATAATTGCTAGTGCTCTAAAGACAAAAGGGTATCATCGGCTGAACAAGGTTCTCTCAAGTTAGAGTTAAACATGATTCATCATGTTGATTTTATTGTGAGAATGAATTAATAAGTGGGCCTAACTTTTACTAAATATTTAATGTATTTATAATCAACTTATAGATACACGGTTGATCTTTTAATCAATGTTTTGAAACCTGGATCGACCCGACCGGGTTAACTGGTTGAATCGGTTCCGGGCAAAAAAAGGTTAAAAAACTAGGTTAACCGGTCGACTCACGGGCGGGTTCATCCCGATTCACAAAACCCCGTCGGGTTTGGTTTTTGTTCATTAAACCGGTTGATCGGTGGTCGTCTCTCATTTGAAAAAATAGTTTTCTTTTAAAATATAAACGGGTCCAGTGACCGATGACCCCGACTAAACCTGGATCAATTAAAACCCGGCCAAAACATTGTATATTTTCTTGACAACCAAAATATATCAAAGATTCGTAGTTACCAACTCACTTTTAGATGTGGAGACGAGAGAATCAGTGAGAAGAGAAATGAAATAAGAAAAATGAAAAGAAATTTGGTAGCATATTAAATGAGGATGAAATTTAAGAGGAATGGTTTTTCTCATCATTCTCATTTTAATTTTACTTCTCATTCGATCCTTACCATGTGAGACAAATTTAAAAGACAATTTTTTTGTCAAGTTCATAAGTTCCAATAATATGATGTGGTAACTCGGAAAGAAATTGTTTATTTACTCGACGAGCTTGCAAAACGGCAGAACCTGTACCGTTGTTATGCATCATAATCGGCAACTTTCACAATCTCAACACTGTTAAAAATATTTTTATTATAAATATTTTTGATTTTTAATCTCAAGTTTAAATTATACAGTAGTATATTTGATTATTTTTTAATTTGATAAAATAGCTACTTCAAAACCGTTTAAAATATCTTTCTGATTCTAAGTTGCCCACCCAATTTCAAACCCACAATAAAATACAGTAATTCACACTCCCAGTCACGCGCCAAAATGTACTCCCCCATCTCCGATCACCAGCAGCAGCAGCCAACCTGCTCACAAGGCCACACATCCTCCTTCATCCTCTCAACGCTCGAAGGCGGATCAATTTGCTTAATCTGTCTCTCTAACCTAATCACAAACCCTAACTCCCCAACCGTCCACGTCTCCTACGCGCTTTCGCAGCTCTCTCGCTATTTCTCAACCTAATTTCGCCCACACTTTGTTCACTTTTCATCCGCATTTCTCGTTTCGCCTCTCGTCACTGTGATTGCGAATGTTGACGATGAGGCGGTTGCGAGCCAGGTGATTGAGGTTGTTAAGGAGATGTGTAGTTGTGGTGATGAGGAGGTTTATGGTGAGTTTGTTGCTAGGGTTACAGACCGGTTTTCCAATGGTTCGTTGGCGTGGAGTAGGCGCCAGCTTTATATGGTACTAACTGCTTTTGTTGTTTTTTAGTAATATCCAGATTTGTTATTGTGCGTTTTCCTACCGATTGATATGATTGTTTGTGTCAGCTACTCGCCTATAATATAATACTGATAATGATAATCGATAAGGTTGTGTTTGTTGCGCGTTTATGTTTCTGAAAAGAGCGTTTGTTTTAACTCTTACGTCTGCAGGCGCTAGTGTTTGTATATTTTTAAACATCTGAAAAACAAGCACAACCTGTGATTGTTATATCACCTTGTCTAATAAGTGGTGAATACTACTATAGGACGTATTGTAGTTCTACTAGTGGGAGTGGATGTCCTCGAAGTATTTAAATATGCTTTAGTATAGTGACCTATGTCAGAGTTCGTTTTGGTATTAGTTAACATGTGTTAATAATGTAACTGGAAAATATATAGGTTGAGCAGACTGTATACTTATGTTATACAAGACCGGCAAAATAGTGATTTAGAGTCAATAACGTTTAATTACTGTTACAAATTATGAATTAAGTTGCGTAATATTCAGCTAACATTTTGAAGTTTTAGCTACATTGCTTAGGTGTACTATTGGATTCGGATAAGAATGATCCGTACACGTATATTAAAGACAAAGATGCGCTTTATTTGAACCTTGTAACAGGTCTCCAGTTGCCCAGGTAACAATTGGAGAGTATTACATAGTTATCGAAGTTCAGTGTAGCTTGTTCTTAGTATTTTTTTATTATTATTATTATTTTTAATTGCAGTGAAGAGATCCAAGGCGAGATTTTATTTGCGCTTTACAAATTATGTGCGATTGGGGATATCTGGATGGATAGTGGTAATGGTGATGTTTTATTTGGTCATTGTTCGAAGATCTTACAGCTGTCGTTAGAAGCATTGCTGAAGACTCAGCGGGATGATGTTCGCATGAACTGTGTAGGTTGGTCAATACTCCTAGTTTCTCTCAAACTGTTTATTATGTATTTTCATAGCTGTTGCTATTAGATACAATGTTAACCGTGCTGCAATATGCGAGGAATTAACTCAATTAAGTTACTGGATCACAATTGCTGACTCCACCATATTTTTAAGACTCACCAGTGAAGTTACATGCTGACATAGTATATTACGACATTGCTTTCAAATTATTATAGTGTATGCTTATACTGCATTGCAACATAACCAATTCTTTGCAGCATATTATGCTTAGTATTACTAAGACCACTTTTTGTTACTTTTATATGCTTGCACTGTTGGGCTATGTATGTCAATAATCAGTCTGTACTGGATTGGATAGTTGCCTCAAGATTGCTTGTTTTAGTTCTGAAAGTGGAATCTTAGTTTTGCAACATGACGTTGTATTGTTTAGCTCCCACTTTTTTGGGAAGACCTGAAAAACTCCACCAAAGCATATGAAGTTATTGCTGCCCGCCCATCGATGCATCTTTGTTTATTCACTTGACCTTCCAAGGGTGGGATTTAAACCCATGATCTCTTGGTTATCATTAGAAAGTTTCAATACCAGGACAATCCCATCTGGAAGCAAGTTATTGTTGCTTAGTTCTGTGTTTTTTGTATACTGATTAAATGCAATTGTTCTGTGTTTCTGCTGTACGAAGTTTTGATTGACGATATATAAATGAAATCAATCCTATATTTCAGTATCAGTTTATTTCCCTTCAAATAACATTTTTTTGTCACTTTTGCGAAGCACTATTGTCTGTGCTTACTCGCAGAGGGTTCTTCGAGAATGCGTTGGAAAATGATGTAGCCTCAGCCTGCAAGGATTACAATGAAGCAGACAATTTTATGGAAACAACTGAGCATGAACCAGAAAATACTCCTCTGAATCTCTTGTTCGCTGAAGCCGTGAAAGCACCTCTGCTTTCTTCAGATTTTGAAGTTCAAACTGCCACATTGGATTTAATTGTCCAATATTTGTCTTGTGGAGGTGTTTCAGAGAAAGAGGTCCAAGTTCTGATTGAGGAGAATATTGCTGACTATGTTTTTGAGATTTTAAGATTGTGGGGTAGGTTCACATGCTTTTGAAATTACTCTACTTCGCTCAGGATTATAAATAATCTGTCCCATTACTAGGCCTTTTTTTAACACTAGCACTTTTGCGGATTTAATAAAGAGAAAGGAGTAAAACATAGTTTTGGGTGGTCAAACCCTCTGACCACAACCAACTTGGCTGTCTAAAAAATCAGTATAAATAGTCTTCAATTTTTATGGTAAATGCTCACTTTTGTTTTACAGGGTGCAAAAATGATACTCTTGTCAGCTCATCCCTACAGGTTCTTGATCTCTTGTCAGTGGCAGAGGAAGCTTTCAAGCAAAGACTTGCTATTGGGTTCACGACTCTAGTTCCTGTTCTCCGTTATGTTGCTGAAGTTCCTTATCATCCTGCTCAATGTCAATCAATAAAGCTTATATCAGATTGCGTTTCAAACTGTCCTGGAATCAGTTCAAGTTCCAATCTTGAAGAAATATGCCTCGTAATGACAGGTATGCTCAAGAAACATATTGATGGGGAGGCCAACATGCTTCCAGACACATTCACCTGCGTTTGTTCAGTTATTGTAGCTCTAATGAAGTCTCCATCTTCACATGGAACTATAAATATTGCCAAATCACTACAAGATATATCAAGATACACCATTGCAATTTGCTTGACTTATTATGGGGAACATTCAGGTGAAATGCTAAACTCCCTTTACTTACTAAAAGAGGCATATGATTATTGTTTTGAAGGGAAGTCCACAGATCCTGACTATATGGAATTACGTGACTGTATATTAGAAATATGTGCAAGTAAACTATTGCCTTGGGTTTCTACAAACATCAATGAGATTGATGAGGATATTGCTTTGGGTGTACTTGAAATTTTTCACTCAATGCTGCTGCAGTCTGATTTCCAACCTAAGGAATTTGTAGATGTCCTGGTTTCATCGTCATGGTTCAGTTTTTCATTTGGATGTTTAGGTCTTTTTCCTACTGAGAATATGAGATGGAGAGTTTATTTCTTATTGAGTTCTATATTGGACGTGCTTCTCGGAAATGACTCTGGCCAATCCATTAGAGATGTTGCTTTGCATCTTCCATCTGATCCTATAGATTTGTTGTTTCTTTTGGGGCAGAAGGGTTCACATAATCAGGAACTTTTTTGCTGTCAATCTGCAGTTTTGTTGATACTATATACCAGCTCCTTGTATGATGACAGGTAACAAAGTCTTCATTATAACACTAAATCACTTGATTATAGTCACTTTTCAATTTGGCATGCTTTGAACTATTCAGTGACATTTTCTTTGCTGATATGATTACTTAATGGTGGCAATTTTGACTTGTTTATATGAATGAGTTATTTTCATGTTATGTTTTCTATCTAACAGGCCTAGTAAATTAAAAACTTAGCTTACAAGGGAACGGTCAAAACTCGCCAAACTGAATTTTTGTAAATCATATGTAATTACACAAATTATCTTATTGTTGAAATTATCTTGCTTTTGTAATCATATTTAGTTACACCAGTTATCCTCACAGAAAGTATTTTAGACCACCTGACCTGACTCATAATATAAACTACCGGTTGCACATGATATAGAACCCACCCATTTTGCCTCCTTAATGAATTCCAAACAGTATCTCAAGTTTTTGTTGAAAACTTGCTTTTTATTATCTGCAAGAAGAAAAAAGGATATGTTCCCATCAATGCTGTAGTGATTAATTGCTTATTTTTTCTTTTCTCAAGGCTTGCAGAAGATAGGATGGTATTAGCTTCTCTTGAGCAGTATATTTTACTTAACAGTTCAGAAATCTTAAACGGGATTGTTGAACCAGTGATAATGGAAGTGCTCATAGATCTGTATGCCCTTTATAGGGGTCTGGCAAAGACAAGTTACCAAATACCATACAGTCCAGAGGCCGAAAGTACCCTCTTCCATCTTATGGCAGAAAAACAATGTGAAATTTTCTTAAGAAAAATTCATGTGACATCACTAACATGGTTATTTCAACAAGAGAGAATATGTGAATATTTGTCTAGCCAGGTTTTAAGGTGGTGCAGAAGATGTATAGTTTATGGAAACCAGATTGTTGCTTTCAATGAGACTGAAACCGTAGAATTGAAAGAGATTGCTGAGTTGGTAGCCTCAGGAGATAACTATGGGGCCAAACTATTGGTGTGTTTGTTGAGAGAGCTTGTAGAAGAAAATGGTGAAGAAGATGACATCGTTCTTTTATTAAATATGATTGCATCAATTATTGAGTTATATCCAGCTGCTTCAGCTCAATTAAGCGTAAATGGAATAGCCCTTGCATTCCAGAATCTTTATCAGTATCATCATCATCATTATTCTTCTCTAGAGACATTCAATCTTACTTGTCAACTGGTATTTACAATATTACATTCAGTTAACTCAGAAGCACTTTTTGATGATGAAGCTTGGACTACAGTAGCAACTGAGGTTATCTTACTAATGATCAACCTTCATTATTAAAGGTGGAAAAGGGGTGGGCTGGGTTACCGGTCAATATGAGTTTGGGTTAAAACGGATACTTTTTTACTGAGGACAGTGTCGGGTTGAGATGACCCACATACATTTTTATCCATTACTATTTTTTAATAAATGAATATTACAAAAAATATAATTGCTAATATATTTTATTACAATAATAATATAAATTCAAGCATGGCGATTAGAAGGTTGTAAGCTTTGAAAATATACTATGGTTAAATGTAACCAGTTTGACCCATTGACCCGGTTGACCGGTCTTGTTTTAGCTAATTTTTTAGTTGACCCATTTAAGATAATACTAGTACAATATAAAAATAACCTATTTACAAGCAAATAGGTTGAATTTTCATCTTCTTTTATTATTATTTTCTTTCCTCCCCCTCAATACTAATCCGACCTCACATATTTTGTAGTTGATGCACTACCTGATCTCCACAATTGCTGAGAATGGTTGCACTCAGGATGCTCTTCTAGTGATGGCCATTCTTTGCCTAATTTTACATCATTCTCTTTACCAAAATCTTGTAGAAGCTTCCAAGATCATACTTTTGAACACTCAATTGATCTCACTAGTTGACAAAATGATCCATGGAGCTTGTTCGAAAGGACCTGCATTGTTTGATCATGATGAGGCAACAGAAACCGGGGAAGGCCTGATATTCTTGCTCTTGCTAAACTACTTCTGTCACAGAAGGTTAGTGTTTCCCCAGAGGTGGCAAAATGGATCTTTGTACAGGTCGTGTAACGGGTCAAACCGAGAAATTTTGTATGGTTGGGTTCATGTTGAACCCAAACACCTTTTTCTTTCTTCATGAACGTATTATGTATTACATGTGATTACAAACAAAATTATATATATATTTTGTTACATTAACAATATAATTTATTTTCGACTGGTTCAAACCCAGTTAACCGTTTCCTGTAGCTTAGTTAATTTAATTTTACTCCTTTGAGCTGCTAGAACTAAAATATAGCCTGAATAGACCTAATCATTAGTCAGGGAATTACATATGTTACCTGAAATATAAACCTTCATTATCTAATTTAGAACATATTAGGATTTTTATGTGTTTGACACTCGTTTTGTTTTAGTGCGAATGTTGTCTTACCAGGGATAGGAGATGTACAACGGTTACTTGACGGTGAAAATAGAAATCAGCAGTCATTATCCTATATCAGCATTCATTGCCATGACTTGTGCAGGCTGTTGCATTTTGGGTCTTCTGCAGTCAAGCTCTTATCTTCATACTGCCTCTTTGACTTATTTCAGAGAATAACAGAACAACAAAGGAAAGATCCAGAAAAGCTCGAACATAATGCCAATCATCTGCGGTCCATAACCTCTGTTCTACAGGGCTTCATTTTTCATAGTGATATTAGGGTCGCCATGAATTGTGCTCTTTGTATAACTATGGCAGTGGATTGGGAAAAATACGTTCAAAAAGATAATTGGTATAGATTGATATCTGAAGAGTTGGTAATGAGTTTGGCAGTTCCCGGTTTGGCATCAAAATCCATCATGACTCATCACAGGCCAGCAGTTCATATAGCAGTTTCAATGCTAGAACTACAGCAAGTTCCTTCTTGGATGTCTGCTGTGTTTGATGATTCTTGTATAAGTGGCATCATTCAAAACCTTTCACCAGGTAATATGACGCGTGAGATAGTGCTATTATTTCGGGAGCTTCTTCGGTCAGGGCAACTAAACTCTAAGCATATTGCTTGCTTAAATCAGCTATTCCAGGTAATATGAAAAACCTGCACAAGTTGAAGTAGAGGTGCCTCAATGGGTGGGTTGGGTAACGGGTCAACACGGGTAAGTTTTTGTAATTGTTGTTTGACCTGAAAGCTTTCTGTGCAGAAATTACAAGGTTTCATAACAATTAGTGTGTATGTTACTTCTATAATACTCGGTTTTTAAATAAAATGATTTTACACTTTCAGCGACTTTTGGTCCATACGACCCTTTTTGTTTTAGCTAACTAAATAATTCGACCTGTGAAAGCTGAATATTACACAAATGGACTCGTCTATAAGCAAATGAGTCGAACATGCCAGCTCTAAAATCAAAGGTTCCATAGCATGACACTAGTGTTAATTTCCTGTTGCAGACCTGCAGAAAACATGTATACTCAGATGACATTCAAGATGCTGATACAGGGAATAAGAAGATGATTGTTTTCCCAGATGATCTGGGAAAAGCTTATGAGGTTCTTTTAAACCTCATCTCACCTAAATCATCTCCAAACGAGGTAATATTGGAAGAAATTGAACTCTTCTGCCAAACTCAGATGGAATCAGAATAACAAACAAAATAGTTCGAGCCTTAAAGTATATTCATTGCTCTAATACCAAATGAAACCAAGATTCATGTACACAATACGTTTGCAAACACATTGTAGAGTACAGTTTACAAGACTTCCGTTGTAATGTCTCTTTGCGTGAATTATATAAAACGTACATATACTATGATGAGATAGCATTTGTATAGCGACTATCATTTTCTAATTGGCGTTTACTGAAGAGCAGCACATAAATGGTACCCATGATGATATTCCTTTTGTTTTCTTCCTAACTTTCTTGCCCTCACCAATGTATTTTGGTGGAGACGGCTCCTGGTTAGCCGAAGTGGTTCCCGATAACATATTTGACTTTTTGGGTTCATCAGTTTTCTCGGCAGCCTCATCTTTTTTAATCATAGTCGATAACTGTATAGGATTGGATGCTTTTGCTTCACTTACCAAATTCTTTAAGGAGTATTAATTTGTTCATTTGTGGTCCAGTTTGTAACTTTTGCTATTGCCTCTTCATTTCTTTTCCTTCCTTCAGTTTCATTACTGATATTAGCTTCAGATTTTGGTGGTTGAGAAATTTGTGTTGTCACTGGCTTGATTTCAGAAGTGTTTTGATCAATTTCCCTTTTGGGCTCTACCAAAGATGGACCTCCAAAAGCATCAACTGAAGCAGTTGAGAGCACTAACCCATGCATAAAAAAAGAAAAACATTTACAAAAAAACAGTATGCCCAAAAAGAAACAGAAAGACGTGCGATATGTACCTGATACTGATCCCCAATTGCCTTCCAAACTATTACGACTGCTCGAGCCAACTGATGCATCTACACCACAATCTTGACTGCTCATCAGCTTGGCATCACCTTCATTCACCACAGTTTCAGAAACGACCCCAGAAGCATTATGTGATTCTTCAGATTTTTCCAGAATAAGCTTCTCTGATCTCTCTGGAATTTCAACTTTTCCACCATCTTTTATATCAGTAACTACACTCACCCCTATCTTTTGATCACTCTCAGTACCACTTTGTGGTTCTTTGAGAATTTCCTGAGTATATGTTTCAGTTAAAACTGGAACGCTATTATCAACTTCTGCATTTGTAATCACTTCCGGGGCATGTTCATGTTCATGTTCATGTTCAAAATTTTCTTTTGTTTCACTAAGGGTCGCTACTGAATGTTTATCAAGAGAAACTTCTGCTTCACTAAGACTGTCTTTAGATTCAGTGTCAATTTCACTCGTCTCCAAAGGCCGAGTTTCCGGAACTTTAGCTTCATCAATAACAACTGCAGGAAGAGAAGCAGAGATGCCCGTGTTTGTGTGTTCGGAAACAGCAGACTCAATGGAAGACTCACCATTTTCAGATGTTTGACTTTCTTGAATGATCTCTTTCGTTGTTTTGACTTCAAAGGTATCTACCATAGATCTACGTTCCACATCTTTGTCACCATCAAGGTCTAGACACAGAGGAGCACTGGAATGAATACTTTTATGGTCTTTAAAATCATTTAACAAAGGCTCGGCATTCTCTACTAGAGGTATATCATGTGGAACAGAGAGTACATATACAGCTTCTTCCCCTTGATCTATCACCTTTGCAGAATCTTGTTCAGTCTGGACGGTATTCAAAGGCTCCCCGATGTCAATAGCTTTATCTTTATGGGACCCATTTCTATCTTCGACCAAAGGAACTGAATTCGTGTCAGACTCAGGTAACATGATTTTTGAGTCGGCTAAATGTGGTAGAGCATTTATATCATTTTCAGCAGGTTTATCTTCTTTTAAATGGTTATCAGGGGTTCCAGAAACCTCAAGATTGTGATCCACATTCCTAGCCTCTGTTAGACTGTCTAACAGCTTTGTATCATCTACAGATGAGGAAATGAAACTCAAATTAGGAAACTGAATCACACCTCTCGCAAGTCTATAACATCACATGAATTATAAATTATATTGTAGGTGACACTGGTATTGCTGTAATTTGACAACATTAGGAAGCATTGGATAGGGAATATCTAAATGTTGTAGGCATATGGGGTGTGTTACTTTGACATTTTATATACATACATATTTACATTTATAAAATAGACAAATAACTTAACAATGATGCACTATCAAACTAATCGAATTCATATAACAAATATTTATCAAAGCACTTGTTGATCTATATGGATGTGATATCATACAAATACACATCTACAGCTTAATCCAATTAGCCTACAAATGTGGGAAAAAAACTGAAAAACAAAATTGGGGAACTTATAATGGTAGAAGGCAGAGGGGAAAAAAACATTAAACAAACGTTAAGCCCAAATCGTATTTGGTTGGTTTGTATAGCCCCACCTCTATAAAAGGATGTGAGGGGTGAAGGTCTCAACACAAACATTCTTTTATTCTTTCTTAAGCCCAAATCGTATGCCAATATTAATGTTTCTAGAACCACATACATGTATCAATGTAATTTAAGAACGAAATATTGAATGAACACAAGGACCCTAATGATGGAAACTATTAAAAGGTCACATCTGGACTGATCCCTCTACCCAAATATGTTACCTAACCGCTCTTCTGAGACTGGACTGATTCCAGCATCCGGAAATTCTGTTACTGCGTCAGAAAACAAATCTTCTTCAGATCGGTTGGATCTTTCCAGAATCCCAACAGCCCCACTGCCACTCTCTTTGACGATCCTCTTCTCAAAATTGGGACCTCAAAATGAAAATGATCCAGAAAAAATAAGATAAAACTACTAGAAATCTTTAATATAACCTCTATAGACGACAAAAAAAATGCTAGCGAATAGAAAAACCAAATAAGACAGAACTAAATCATTAAAGACAACATTAAACATGACATGAATTTAACTTGATGTTCTTTTAGAATGTTCACATACTAATAAAAATCCAAATAAGATGCAATAATTCTTTAAGATAATGACTCAGCATAAAACCTAACCTGTGGTTCTTTTAGTATCTTCAAAAAAATCAATAAAAAACCGAAATGAATCCAAGAAATGTTTGAAAGGTAAGTTGAAGTTCTTTTATTATCTTGTACAGATTATGCTATAAAACCAAATAAAAAGATGCAAGAAATCTTCAGGTAATACAGTAGAGAAATAAAGACATAAAGTTTAGGCAATTTCCCATACATGATGCAAGAGCTTTTAGATAACTACTAAAGGAACAAAATTTTACTACGTATTTTTATTTATTATTATATATATATTTTTTTCCATTTATTATTTGGGGTTCTTTTGCATATCCATTTAAATCCCAAATAATAAAAAAATAATTATCTCAAAAGACATCAACTACCAACATTAACTCAAGGTTCTTTTCAGTATCTTCAATAAATGACCAAATAAGATAAGATACAAGAAATCTTTAAACATAACATACAATAAACACTGAACTAAACATGGGTTCTACTTCTATATAGAATCTTGAACACATTAATAAAAAAACTCAATAAAAAGATTCAATAACTTGTGAAAACACATAAAAAAAAACTCACTTGGAGTGTTTTCTTCTTCATCATCATCTGAAAGTGGGTCTGAATGAATAAGCTTAGTATACCCTTCAATGGTCCCACATATTCTTTTGTGGGCCCTCCTGTGTTTAGAACTTGGGTGTGAGTTTGGAAAAGGCCACCCACATCTGTGACATATATGCACTTCATGCCCTGCAAAATACATCAACAAATCATAAAAACCATACATTTGAATGTGTTTTATATAAAATACTTTATAAATTTTTAGAAAAAAAAAACCTGAAGAGGTGGTGTGTTTGGTCTGATCTTGGTCTTGGATATCCATGTTGTATGTGTAAAAGATGAAAAAACACAGAAATTTGTAGAAAAAAAAAGTGAAGAGAAAAGTGGGACAAAGACTTTTAAGAAAGTCTATGGAAGATAGTGAGGTGAGGTGAGGGTATGGTGGCTGACTGCTGCTTCAGTAGAGATAGTGACATTTTATGTACACCCTAAATACATTCGGAGGAGTAGTATTCTTTTTGAAAGTGTCATGCTCACTTTAATCTCATCTACTCTTAATATTAGTTGTTAGAATATTAGTAAAAGTGTAGAGGGTTGTTAAAGAACAGTGCAGTGCCACGCGCTAAACCGCAACCGCCACATGCAGATCGAAATCGTTTTGATTTGTTAAACTCAAATAAAACAATATATCCTAAAATTAATGATAACATAATCTTGGGCAATTTTTCAAAAAAATTTGAACTCATTTCTACCAAATTCGAGATGTTTATGTTTGGTTGAACCTTTGCAATCGACGATAAAATACCCGTGATTGAATGGTATTGTCGATTATTGAAAAATAACGTCATTCCAAAAATATTTTGAACGGTTATTTTGATATTTTAGTATTTTACTTAAGAAGATTTCTTGACTTGTTCCACTTCAAAAGACATTCGTGTGTGTTTTTGGATTGATGTAGATGTGAAATAAAATGGTGGTTGATGTTATTTATAAAGGTGGTTTCAACGTTAAATTCAATTCAAAAACAAAGCATCTTGTTAGGCGGGGTAATTCAAATTTAAACCATCATAGGCGGTAGTTAAATTCAAATTTTAAATTTTAAATTCAAATGTTAAGTTTTCTATATATACTATCATACCAAGATTAGTTTGACACACAAATAACACATTCACACACAAAAGAATGTCTCGCAAAGACTTTTCTCAAGAATTCCTCAAACTTGAAAAGAAGTTGGAAAGATCACTTGCGGAAACCAACTTTCCAACTCGCGAGTTTGAAGTTTACTCAACACCACCGAAAATGTCTTCCCGTGGGGTTTGAAAACATCCCGCACCTCCCGATTGTTCCAAGTCAACTGTGAAGTCCAACGTGGATTTTCAAAACCACCCAAGCGGGTTAAGTTCCCATTAACGCAAAGCCGTGAAGAGGTCGCAGCCGTGAAAGCAAGAAGCACGGAGGCTCAAGACCTCCAAGACAACTTTTCGACATAATAATATTAATAGTTTTATTCTCCGCCAACAAGTGATGAGAATGACTCGCTTTTTAAGTGTTTAGTAGTTTTATTATGTATTTTATGTTTTATGTTGTTTTAGGGATCCATCCGTAGTTTTAATGTTAGGTTATTACTATCACGATCTCAGTTTAGTAGTTTTAACAAACAAATTGGACGTGTTATTATGTTTGATTTGAAAAAAAAAAAACAAAAACAACTTATCATTGTGAATGTATGAAGATTGAAAGTGCAAACTTTAATAGTGTGACAAAAAATTCGTGTTATTATGTTTGATTTGATAAAAAGAAAACAAAAAAACTTACTGAATGTATGGAGGTTTAATAGTGTTAAATTCCTAAGAAGTTGAGGAGGTTTCCGAGTTCAAGTCTCGCAAGAGACAAAAATTCGAGTTTTCTTTTTAGTATGAAGCCGTGAGTATTAGGGATTTTCTTTCTCGGGTCTTTCTTAGTGGTTCGGGTCCCGAGAACGGTTTAACTCGTAGGTCGGATTTCAAGTATGGTGCCGTTCTAAATAAAAGAAATTCTAAGAAAAAAATATTCTGTGACGTATATAAATCATAATCGAATTGAACATTAATGTGTAGATTTAATATAGTTTTTCTTATAAGTTTAGTTTGTTGATGTCATGTGTGATTCATATGGTCTATTAGAGCACCCGGTGTGACTTCTTCATCCTTCGTCATTCCTGTCATGTCATCCTTGTCATAGTTAGCCATGACACCGTCCCCTTTGTTATTGATTGTCATTCCAACCCTCGTCGTTTGCACGGCGAGGGTAAATTTTACCCTACCCTTTATTTATTTATTTATTTATTATTTTTAAATATGTAATTTTTATAAGTGGTGGGCCCCAAATGAGTAAGTTGAGGTTAGTTGTGAGTGAGAGAAGTTAGTTGTGGAGGTTTGTTCTAGTGATGTGACACTCCGTGGGCCTCAAATGAGTAACTATGGTATGTCATGGCACCTAGTGCTCTTAGTGAGTCAAAAAAGTTATGTCCCTCATCTTTTTCATCTCATTCGTTCTTCTCTACACCCTTTTTGATTTATGGATCCGTCACTGGTTAGTTATAGGCTAAATATCGAAGACACAAGACAAATTAAAAGCATGGAACGATGAAAGTACAAACATAAACAACCTAAGATTCAATAGAAATTTGTTCGAAAGTAAAAGGTTATGCCAACTTACATAGTGTTTCAAAATGTATGGGTCGATATTGTTGTATACGTCGGACAATGACGACAACAAACCCGAAGTTCGATCACGGAACGCTATATCGCGGGTTGTATCAAGCACAAGTAGCAAACACGAGAGACTATAACCGAATTCTCACAAAGTTCAACCGAATGATTACTTGTTTATTAACCACAAACCTCGATTGGTTACAAGAAAGAATAAAAGAATGTTTGTGTTGAGACCTTCACCCCTCACATCCTTTTATAGAGGTGAGGGCTATACAAACCAACCAAATACTCAAATTGGGCCTCAACCGACTCAAACAAACATCCTAACAAAGTTACACATTTACTCGCCTTGCAAGGCAAGGAACTTACAAAGAAAGCTACCTTAATCGAAACCTACCATAACTAGACTTGTTACTAAAAACTAACAATTTCCACCTTAGTGACAAGACTAGTTAATGCCGACACCAAGTATCTCCATGCAATACCTGGCCTTCGGACTTGGAACCACCTTTGTGAACGCGTCAACAGCATTATCTTCCGTGACTATCTTCGCTACTTCAATCTTTTTAGACTCCAAGATCTCCCTGATGAAGTGATACCACACTTTGATATGCTTTGTCCTCTCATGAAACATTGCATTTCTTGAGACATGAATTGCACCTTGATTATCATAATTTACAACCAATGACCTCAGGTTTACTCCCAACTAAATTATTAGGCCTTTAAGCTAAATGCTTTCCTTAACAGCTTCTGTAAGCGCCATATACTCCGCCTATGTAGTAGATAATACAACAACGTGCTACAGAGTTGCTTTCCAACTCACAACACAACTATGTACTCTAAACACGTACACGATTATCGACATACCCTTGTTAGGGTCTTTAGAATAATCTGCATCCACGAAACTGTCAACATTTACGTGATTTCCTTGATCTTTACCATATACTAGACCTACATTATAAGTTCCCTTCAAGTACTTCAAATTCCACTTTACTGCCTCCCAATGACTTTTACCTAGATTCACCAAATATCTGCTCATAATGCTAACAACATACACAATATCTGATCTAGTAGTACATACCATCAAGTACATTAAACTACCTACATCATTCACATACATGACCTTACTCATTCTTTCTACTTCCGAATCACTCGACGGACAATCCTTCAAAGATACCTTGAAGTGTGCTCCCGATGGCACATCGACCGACTTGCCATTATCCACTCTGAAGTTATTCAGAATTTTCTGCACGTATCCTGACTGAGACACCTTCAGGGTTCGGCTACCCCTATCCCTGATAATCTCCAAACCAAGTATCTTCCTAGCTGAACCAAGTTCCTTCATATCAATATCTTTTCGCAACATTCCCTTGGTATATTCGATTTTAGATTTGCTTTTACAAGCAATTAACACATCATCTACATAATACAATAGATATATGTACATACCTAGTGCAAAATCCTTGAAGTAAACACAACTATCATAGTTGTTACGGCTAAACTCATTGCTGACCGTACACACATCAAGCCGTTTGTACCACTGCCTTGGAGACTGCTTAAGACCATAAAGATATTTCTTCAACAAACATACCTTGTTGCCCGTTCCTTCTTCAAAACCATGTAGCTGCCTCATGTAAATGGTTTCTTCAACATTACCACGCAAAAATGTCGTCTTCACATTAAGTTTTTCCAAATCGTAATATTCACAAACAGTCGATGAGAGAATCACCCTAATAGATGTATGTCAAACCACATGTGAAAATACCTCATTCCAGTTAATCCATGTTCACTGTGTAAACCCCCGAGCTACCAGCCTCGCTTTATACCTTGGTTTCGAACACCTTCAATCTATTCTTTAATATTATACAACCACTTGCGGTTTACTAGCTTCCGACTGTGTGGTTGATCAACCATATCTCAAGTATGATTCTTCTTTAAAGAACTCATTCTTCTCCCATATCACGAACCCACTCATCCTTTTCAGATGAATTAATCGCATCCTAGAATGTGATTGGTTCATGTGTATCTTCTTCCTCAACAATGAGAAATGCATAAGCTGTCATATAATCTTCTTCCCTAAACCCTGATGGTCTAGACAATGACACATTACCTTCATCCTTAAACCTTGCAAGTATAGTAGTTGATCTCTTAGCTCTATCACGCACTAGAACATAGTTGTCCAAATTTTGTTGTTGAGGCCTAACATCTTCTGCATCTTCATTTTGTATCTGATCTTCATTTCTTGAATTTTCCCTTATACGAGGACTCATATTTGGTTCGACCCTACTGCCATGAAGTTCCACCTCAAACTCAACTTCCTTCCCATTCGTATTCAATTAGGTTGAAGTCTTGAATCAAATTAAGTTGCAATTGTTGATTCCCAGTTGTTATATGATTCATTCAGTGATTTTAAGATACCACATCATTGTTTAGAGCATTAATTAAGGAATTGAAGTTGAGAAATTATTTTGTTTTCTAACGAATGATGAATAAATCATGGGAAGATGTTTGAAGTGAATTAAGGACGAATTGAGGTTGTAGAAATCATCCTTAGGATTCAAATGAAGTGTAGGAGTGAATTAGAGTTGGTAGAACTCTAGTGAGAAGTCGAATAGGAGGCTTTTGCCTTCAGGCGCGTGTAACCGGATCGGATGCGAATGCGCACCAATCGGTTGGAGTAAGGTTTGTGGGCGGTACCGATTGGCTTCACAACCAAACGGCTCCTCGCCTGTGAAGGATTTTTAAATTTTTGAAATCGAATCTCGGGCTTCTATAAATTGTAACATTGGTTCTAAAACTCTTATATTAACATATATTTATGATTTCTACAAAGAAATGTTGTAGGTTCCTCAAGTTCAACGCGGATTCGATGAACCGCTTGTGGACAAGTATTGCCAAAGGAACGAGAAAGAAAGTCACCTATAATATGCAAGGAGGTAATGAGAACCTAAAGTTTAGTAATCTATCCAAGGAAGAAAAACACGCATTTAGGGAGCGCCTTTCAAAGTTGCAAACAAGAAAAAGTTTGGTTCTACGGTTGATAGATTGGGACTTGTTCAATGAATATGAGTGTGAGGAGCAATTGAGAGGGATGATGAGGATGACTTATGTTTATCCGGATTATGGAGACATGTTTGAAGATCTTTCTTGTGAAAGAGCTTTTAGTATTCATGAGGATGTTTATAGGGAGTGGTGTTTAGAGTTTTTCTCGACCATGTACTTTGAGAGAAAGGTAAATTTGCGTAATATCATGAACGAGATTTGTGTTTGGTTTAGGTTATGTGGAAGGGATCATGCATACACTTTGATAGATTTTGTAGTCGCTCTTGGTTTATACGAGCAACATGAGATTAGTCATAGATTGTTTGAGGTTCATTTGCTTAGGCTTAAGAGGTTTGAAAAAGACTATCCTAGTGTTCCGGCCTATTGGAATTGCGTTGAAGATCCTTTATGTGTTAGGAGGAATTCATCAACTCTAAAGAACCCGTTGTTGAAAATCCTACACAAATTGATATTTGTTCATGGGGAAGCAAAATGGAAGAAACAATCTCCATCGGACTTTCATTCAAGATGTTTGGACAAACATTTGAAGCACGTGAAAGTTCCACACCGATGAGATATACGTAAAGAGATGGACTGGCTCACAGATGGTACATGAAAATGCCGGGTCAAAGATAGTGTCCTCACTCCCAAAGGAGTGAAGAAGAGAGGAAGTCACCGAGTAGGTGAAGAAAAGAAGGAAGATCATGATAACAATCATAACTAGATCTTCTTCCTCGGGATTAAGTGCGATTGCACTTATTTGGATTTTATTGGTTGAGCTCTTTGGGTTGGAAGGCATCTCGGTTGGGAAGGTGGGAGGATTTGTCATAACTATGCAAATTGAGATTCTCTCCCGATCATGATTTTTGCCATCCAAACAATCATACTCCAATGGAGATATGATATGAGAGAGTTCACGGAGAACTCCTCATGAAGAGAGTCATTCACATGATGTGAATTTGTGAACTCTTGTTCCATTGTGGGCTCATCACTATCCTCGACCGAGTATCAAAGTGGATTCTCGAATTGAAGTGAATTCGAGTTGAATTCAAATAGAGGATTAGTGAAAGTAGCTTTGAATGTTTCGGGAACAAAGTGATCAACATTCTCTATTGATTTGTTGGGATAAGAAGTGAGTGAACGATCATTAACAATGAGACTTTCGTCTCCCGGATCGGCTTCGAAATCAAAGAGTGGATTGATGTGAGTGAGTTCACGGAGAACTCCTCAAGAAGGGATCGACATCGACAAGTGGAAGTGATGCCTCAACTTACTCGATGTCTCCATAGGAAGCACAATCGTCGCTAAGATCGAGAAAGTTTCAAAATGATCTTGAGAACACTCAAGAGGAAAGGGATATCACACGGATGATCGAAATTCCTGTGACTCTCTCGGGATTGGGATAAGGTCCTCAACACTAGGCGATTCCATTTCGGAATAGTGCTAAGCTCATCCCCATGTTTAGAGGTGAGTGGGAATATCGTGTGATAACAATGATCGAGGAGATTAGATGGACTAGCATACATATGTTTTATACTTTCCATTTGTTCTTCCGCTAGTAATTCCATCATAGTCTTTTCTCCCCGATTCTTCATGGAAGGAGTTTCAACCGATGAACTTGATGAACCGTTATAAAATTGTAGGATATCAAGGATATCTTCATCATCATCGCCATCGTGAATGAAACGGAATCGAGAGCTAGATTTGGCCGCTTTTCTATTGATTGATTCCCTAATGATTTTTCAAACGCTAACTGGGAATCTAATTTAGCAACCGCTCTTTGGCTAACAAAACTTCCATTGATTTTTCATTTGGATTATCATGGGAGTGTTTAGATTCCTTCAAATCTTTCACTAAATCCAAAAGATCAAGGAGAAGATTTTGAGGAAGTGAATCAGCCTGATCTTGTAGAGGTTGGTCATGATATGAAGAGTCGTAATCGTTACAAGGAAATGGGTTCCACTGCTTGACAATCCGAGCTAGAGTGAGGACCTCCACAATACTCACAACAAGAAACCGGTGCGGTACGTGAGTGGTATGTGTTGTAGTCATAATTGTTATCGAGGAACCCGCTCATAGACAAGCGTGTTTCTGATTGACAATCGAATCGGAATGTGAACCACCACAGTACTCACAACAACAAAAATTGCACGAGTATCACAGTGTGGTAGCCGATGGAATAAATCGGTTGTGTTATGGTAGGAATAGGGATCTTGGTTATAGACGCACCCGCTTTCCGATTCCACCACGCTACAACCGGGGCAATTGCCACCATTATAAGGACCACCACACCATTGGCAACCAAGAGGGTGAGGATAAGACATAGAAAGAATCAAAGGCTTTCAGAGGGGTAGGGATGAAGAATCAAAGATGTAAGAGGGTAAAGATGGATATTTTTGGTATTTTTGAAAAACATGACGATAAAAACAAAGAATGAAAATATTTTTGGCGTTTTTAACACTTTAGGAAAAGTGTTAATGAACTTTGGGATTTTGAAAACTTTACAAAAACTTTTTACAAAAGATGGGTATGTGCAACAATGGATGCGAAAATGGCTAAACACACGCTTAAAGCTCTCCCGGCATGCGCCAAAATTTTGATTCAAGGCTAAACCGTCAAGTCAAAAGACTTAAAACAACTTAAACACAAATACAATTAAGATCGAGAATACAATGAATTCCGGGTCGTTAAGTCCCACGGAGACTCAATGGTGTGTTAACACTGATTCAGACGGTAGAATGATCACTAATGATAGCGATCAGAAAAGATTAGGATAGGATAATTACACTACTGAAAAAGTTTATAAATAAAAGCGACTTAAATGCAAATTAAGAAGATTAAAAAGATAAAAGATATTAAATAAACGCTATCACTATATTTAAAGTGATGAACGTTTAAAACCCAAAACTTACGTTTAAATTGAAAAACTACGTGAACGTATAAATAAAAACGTGAAACTTACACAAGATAAATCCTAAAAATATGAAAAATACATTTTTACAATCCTAATTATATAAGAAAATTATTAGAAAAGGAAAATTAATTTTACAACTATTTATGTAATTATTATTAATTAAAAACTAATTTAAACTATTTAATAATACTCTAAAATAAAAGAAAATATGAAATAAGACTAGAAAAATAAATTTAAGACTTAGAAAAGTCTAAAATATGATAAAACTAATTTTAAAGCAGAAAATATATTTTTTTGACTTTTTATGTATTTATTATTAATTAAAAACTATTTAAAACTAATTAAAATGCTAGAAAATACTATTTAAGCTAAGAAAATTATGGAAAAATACTTTTTAAGCTTTTTATATTTATCTTAACCTAAGAAAATAGAAAACATATTTTTTTAAGCTTTTTCTAATTTATTTGTATTAAATGCTATTTAAAAGTGCTTAAAAACTAAATTAAATAAAGAAAAATAGCAAAACACCTTAGAAAAATCTGAAAATTTTAGGAAAAGTCTAAAACAATATTAGGAATAAAGGAAAAATAGAAAAACAAGGTGCTATGTGTGAGAAATAGGAACTGATGTGGAAGAGCTTATGAAATAAGCACTTCCAATAAGCAAATAGAAACCAACAAGCACCAACTGTTAACACAAGCTAAAATAAGCTAAAAGAACATGAATGGAACAAGTTACAACAATCCCTAACCACTGATAAGCTAGATGCAAAGATTTGATGTATGGAGCAATAAGCTAAAAACAGTGAATAGGGACCAACTTTGAACTATTGCACAAGCTACAAAATAAGGTGAAATGGAAAAACAGTGGAACTTGGAGAAGACACGGGTGAGAGTATCTAAACCAAATTACAGACCCGGAGGAGCTCAAGTGAGCCTCATGCAAGGTCTCGCAAAACAGACAAACACACTGCAGCAACAGTTCTCTCTGCGGGGACTTTACATCATTGGACAAGCTCTTTTGAGCTTGTAGAAAAATTATAAAATCTACTAAAATGGTCATAAGACACTAGACACTGGGAAGTTTTAAAACAACAAGACTTATCGAATTGGCTCGATTTGAGTTCATGAAAATCCATTTAATCGAGCCCAAATCGGGTTTGCATAAATTGACTTTTGAGCAAATATGAAAAGTTGACTTTACGGAGGTTTGATCTTGATTTAAGGATTGAAAATGATATATATTGATGAAATAACACTCATACGCTAGCTAGGGTATGGAATTTTAAACACAAAATCGATTATGACTTGCTAAAACTCCAACAAGAACTGTTAAGATGGATAAGGTGAACTTTTGACTTTTAGCTATTCGAGCACAAACTAAGACATATATGGGTTTAAATAAACTAGACAAGCATATTACAACAAGATTTAAACACCGAGATAAACTTAAAGACAGTTATTCAAGAATCCAAACACCACTTAAAAACATGTTTAGCAACTAAAATTGAGATTACCACTAATCCATACCGATTTCTTGATTACTCTAAGTTTATATAACCTAAATAAAACTATGTGAACAAGTGTACACTAATTATGATCACGAAACTCAAACAAGCAAAATATGCAATATTGGCTTGAAATATAAAAATCTAGAAACTTACTCACATGAGTCCGGTGATGTCACGGTGAACGGACCCAATACTACTCTAACCTAACTAAATCCAACCCAAATAAACACCGCATCAACCCAATTTCACTTCCATTCCAATTTGAACTTCAGGTTGACTTTTATTGACCAACATCCAAAAGTGCTTGAACTTGAATATTAGCTTGTAAAAAACTTTAATTAGCTTATAGAAACTTGATTGAGATAAAAACTGAGCAGTTAAAAGCTTTAACAAAGGAGCTTGAAAATGAAAAGTTCAACAGTGAATATAAAACTTGGAATTGATATCAAAGACTTGAATTGAAACTCAAAAACACATACAATAATGTTATAACTTAAATTTGATACAGAAAAACTAAAATTACAACATTTAAACTAAAACTAAGACATTTTAAATAAAAACGACATTAAAGAAAAAAATTGAAACTAGCTATCTCTCTCTCCTTCTCTCTATCTCCTCTTTTATAGCTCCAAACTTCTCTCCCACTTGCTCTGAGATAATCCCACCACCATTGGATGAGTAAAATTCATCCTGGCCTTCCATTGGATTTTTGGCGCCAAAGTCATCTTGAGCAGGTTTTTGGAATTAATGAGGTTGGTTGAGATAATTAAAAGTTTTGTTGTTTAGAGGGGGGTGGAGGGAACATAGCATGGAGTGGGAGTTGAAAAAGTGGCAAAACCATGGCTGGTTTTTGAGATATCTGGCTTGGGAGAGGGTGCTACAGTATTTCTGGTATTTGGGCGCGCAAGGGTTGTTTTTGACTTGCGTTGACCGGGTCTTGGTAACAAAAGGCCGGGTTGGATTAGGGAAGGGATTGGGCCAAGGATGTGTTGGATTGGGCTTTGGGTTTAATATTGATAAGGGATCCGTTTGGTATAAGATGGTAACAATAAGGACCAAAAGTGTAAATTAACCAAACCCCAAGGACTGAAAGTGCACTATTTCCAATGCTCTCACAAGGACTAAACATGATAAACATTTATAGAGCAAGGACCATTTTTGCACAAAATCCATTTTTTAAAAGTCCAAGGACTAATTTTTGCAAAATTTCAAAGTTTAGGGACTTTTCTTGTCAATTTACCAAAGAATCATTCAAGGATCATTTTTAACAATTTAAAATACTTCAAGGACCTTGAATGATAAATTTCCACATTTTGATATTCCAGGGACTAGATTTGACAATTTTTAAAACTTGGGGACTAAAGCGCCAATTTTGCAAATTTGATATCGTTTTTCATCCGATTTTGATATTTTGCATTTAAAACACATAAAACACGATTTGTGATATTTTCATCATTTTGATGCGTTTTTGAGTGTTTTCAGATGATTTTGCAGTCTAGATAGTACAAAAATGATGAGTATTTAGAGACTCATCAGACATTCCATAGGAAAGGAAGTAGGGATAAATGTCAAAACCTGGATCTATGGCTGATGGAGTTGTTGGAGGAGTCGAAGGATGGCAATGCGGCTTGGATCATAGCCGAGTATTTATCTAGGAGAGCTCCAGGAATCAAGGGCAAGAGTGACATCGGTGGAGGACACTATGTGACAAGATTGGCGAAGAATCTTGGATATTTTGATGATAATGAGTTGGACAAGTGTGTTGATCCGTTAGTGAGCGATACTTGGGATGACAAGGGCTTTGGAAAAGCTTTGGATAGGACAAATAGGGTGTTGGGATCATGGAATAACCCAACACCACAACAACCAACTGATAATGTGCCTAGTGGTATGACGAGTAGCTTTGACTCGGGATGGGGTGATTGGAACCTTGAATTGAATGATATTGAGTGTAGGGAAGTTTGGAGAGATTCTATGATGTTGAGGAACAATTACGTGAATGATTACTCGATGCCGTTTCTTCAACACATGGTGCATGAAGCCAACTATGATATGCCTCCCTACAACTCGCCCAATGTTCCACCATATCCTTTCCTATATACTCCTTACCCTAGTCCTTATTCGTACCCATATCCTGGATATGCACCTTTTCCCGATCCTGTACTGATGTATGGTAGAGTTCATGAGGTCGGAGGATCTAGTTATGATGTGGGTGGTTCTTCATCTTGAGCTGGAGAGAAGAAGAAGAGGAGAGTGTACTCGGTGTTTGACGAAGATGAGAATTACGAGACTGAAGGAGAGAAGGAAGAAGATGATGAGATGAGCGAAGATGATGCATGATCTTGATGATCATGATTTGATTATGGTTTGGATGATGATTCGAAAAACAATGATGTGTGTCGAACAATGTCTTATCTATTTTCTCTAACTATTTATTTAGGACTAATTTCGTATTTTGTTTGTTGATTTTAAATTAGCGTTTGGTTTGTTTTTAGTTCATTTGTTTATTTTGTTTGTTTTGTATATTTTGCAGTTTTGTTTGCAGGGTTGATATGCATGAAGCTTATTGTTGGTCAATGTTTGGATTCGGAGAACTCATACGCTTACCTATGGCCAAATATGCATATTGAGTATTTACTCTGGTAGTATCTTTTTGACTAATTTCTTTTCCCATTTTCTTTACTTTGAAGTTCATTATATTAGATTGAGGACAATGCAAAACTTAAGTATGGGGGAGGGAAGAAAATAGGAAAAATGATATGATTTTTAAATTTTTAGTTATTTTTAATTTTGTAGGTAATTTTTGGATTTAAGTAACTTTGATTATCTAGTTGTTTTCACACGTTATGTAATATATATTTAAAAACAACTTGGTTATTTCAATGGTAAAAAGAGGCCTTTTTAAAAATTTTGGAATTTAACCAAATTATGAAGTAATTCATTTTGGATTCGATAACATCTACTAGTACATATTATAGTCTTTTTCCACTAAATTGTGAGGATTCTTTTTGTATAAAGCATATCTTTATATTTTATATTTTTCTATTAGTGTGCCGGTGATTATGTCGATTCTAGAACTTGTACTTGTTATGCATGACGGTTAAAATCATTTTTGGGTGATAAAAATATATTCAAGTGATAAGAGGCAATCTTAGGATTTAACCCAAATGGCCTTCCATTTTACATCTAATGTTATTTAGCTAACCACATCGGTTAGTTAACCACCACATGGACCCATTGGTAGCGCTAGATACCTTTAGTACACCCTCCGAGCCAATCTTTTCATTTTGTTACATCCACTTAAAAAAGCAAAAGTATGTTACACTTTAAACCTTAGCCTAACCTATGTCAATGTCTAACGGTTTGTTGCTAGTTGTGTGGAATGTTGGATTGTTTTTGATGATTATGATTTAGCTACACTTTGTCAACCGTATGTACCATTTCCAACAAAGATGAAGGAGCGTCTTTCTCATTTGTATTTTTGTGGTGTATGCTCATACGAAGTGTGGGGTAGAAGTATGTTAAAAAAATGTTGAATAAGTCATCGCAACTATAAGGTGACGATTATAGCCAATGTGTTATGCTATATTATGTAAAAGAGGAAGTATGTGTGAAATATTGATTAGCCAATGTGCTAAGATGTGATATATGTTTGGTGATCGATATGTGATGAAGAGATGATTGTAATCATTTTCGGGGTTTGTGGTTTGTTCGATGGCTAGCAACATGGGGTATAGACTTGACTTTATTTTTCTTTTTAAACCAATTTCATAAATGATCTCATGCCTTATCCATACCTTATATGAACCCAAAGCCTAAACGTTATAACCCGAATTAAAGACCTCTTTGATGAATTTATTTTTATTTGTTTTGATACTTGTACAAGCCTATGGTAAGAAACATGAATCATGACTAGGCAATGAGTGATTTACATATACCAACCAATCTATTTGAGTGTTGACTGAATTCCTAAAATCATTCGTGAGGTGGTTAGTTATGTTATCAAGAGTAATTTGGTTCACTTTCAGAAATTTTCATACATAAAATGCAAATTAACAATTGTTTCTGTCAATACAAATAAGCCGTAAAAACGTTTATTTATATTTTACGATCTTCTAATGTTTTGTCAATAACAAACGTAAAATCATTTTAACGAAACAAATAAAATACGTAAATGGTTTGAACTAATAGTTTTAAACATATTCATATTTTCACTAAAACAAGTATAAGTGATTTTATGATTTAATATTACATATGTACAACAACTAGTGTTTACATATTTGGGTAAAATATACACATAACTAGTATGTAGTATATTGGGTAATATAAATGGGTAGAAACTTAAGTATCACAACCCATTGACCAAATACATTGAATATAGTTGGGTACAACCCAAAGCCCATGACCCATGGAGCTTGACCCATAACCCATTGCATGACATCATGCTTATATCATATATGGATAATATCCATAACCCATGGTTTTGACCCATACCCATGTGACTAGGTGCATTGCACTCAAGAGATACATTGTATCTAGCTAAAGACCCATGGATCAACCCATGACCCATGATCCATAACCAAAATCCCCATGGGTAAACAGTAGATTTTTTCTTCTATAAATAGTGAGCCATTTCTTCATTGTTGCTCACCCCTTTCCAACATACTTTCCCCTTGAGTTAAAAACTCTCTAACCTCAGATCCAAGAAATCTATGTTTGTAGTTTTGTTTTTGTGTGATCTTCTAGGTTCCTCTTAAAGGCGAGATCACCACCTTTGAAGTCAAGCAAGCTCAAGTCCATGAGTTGCCATGCTTCCTCATCATCAAGACTACGAAAGTCTTCTTGTTGATGATTGTTTTCTTTTCCTAAGACATTTGTGTCTCAAGTGTCAAGACGAAGATATTAGTGAAGGGTATCTATCGTCCATATCATAAGAACTTGTGGTAGGTGCTTAGAAGTCAAGACTAGAAGTATTATTGAAGGGTGCTTAGAAGTCAAGACACAAGACATTAGTGAAGGGTGTCTTGAAGATCTAGTTAAAGGCATTAGTGAAAGGTACTTTAGATGTACATTCGATATGGTGTGTTTCGATGTACAAGATAGGTTAGTACTAGATCCAAGGATATTGATATCCTTGATGATGTTGTAAAAGGAGTTGATCTCCTTTGGGATTAGTCGTTGGTGTAGTGTTGGGTAGTAGTTCCTCCATTGCAATGGAACTAGGTGCTTAGCCTAGTACCTAATAAAGGGTAGGCGACGTTGTGATAGGATTAGTTCTCCTGGAGTGAAAGAACTCGGTGGTTAGCCTAGCATCAGTATAAAGGGTAGGCGACGTTGTGTTAGGTGTGGTTCGCCTTGGTATGAAAGAACTTCGGTATTTAGCTTTGTACTGGAAAAAGGTGTAGCGGCGTTGTGAAGGATTCTCCGCCATAAGGAGTTGGTGTAGTGATTACGAACTCGAGTAGGTGACTCGGGAGTGGAGTAGGGAAAGGAAGGTGTCCTTGTAGCCGAACCACTATAAATACTCGCGTTGTGGTTTTGTGCTTTTACTCTTATCTTTTCATTACATACTTTTATATGCTTGTTTATCAACATCCAACACACACATCCAAATAGATTGACATAAGTCGATCTAAATAGTTTAAAAGGAAGTTTTAATTGGCAAAACTATTCAAACCCCCATTCTAGTTTTCCACAATTGGCATCAGAGCTTCGTTACCAAGTTTCTTGAAGTATATTGTACTTTGGAAACTTGATACGATCCATGGTTAATTGAAAACTACAAAGAAGGTTCTTCATAAAAACAAACACCATGTCTTTTAAAACTATACGTTTGGATGTTGATTAGATAACAACATTTTTCTTATTTATTCTTTCATTTAAATTGCACTAATCTTATTTGTCATATTGATTAGTCAAAGCTCACATATATCAAGCCATAAGGAATCGCTTGATAATAAAGATTACCTTCCCTAAGAAGGTATCTTAAGCATAAAGGAGCTGGAATTGTCTTTTGACATTTGATGTGTCATTTGTAAAGACATTCCTAAGTGCACTAGAGGTATGACTTTCTACTTATCTCTAATTGACATTAGCTTGGTAAATAAGTATGTTTTCCTAGGCATTTATTTGATTATCTTTTGTGCTTCTACTCACTTTACATATAGCTTCATTAGGAAGCTTTTCTTGCATACGTGTTTCTTTTTCGTCTTAAGTCGAGGATTATATAATTTGTGTTTTATTTCATTTAATACTAAAATTATATCTTCTAATAATAAAACAAAAACACAAATATCAAAAATTCCTCCTTCCCCATAAAAACTCCCACCGTCTTTCATTCCAACAAATCTCCACTTTTTCAAATCTTCCAATTTCAAAAATTTCCTCTCATTCAAAACTTCATCTTCTTCTCCATTTCATCTCATCCGAATCGAAGAAAGGTTCATCATCAACATGGTTTACATCGCCCTCGTGCTCATCGCCTTAACACTCATCGCACTTGTGTTCCCTATGACGAAGTTTTCATACGGAGACATTTACTTTGTTTTGTTAATCTACGTTGGGGTTATATACCCAATCCTTTGTATCATTCTTAGCATTGAAATTGAATATTACTAATAATCTATATTATCTAGGTTATTATTATCATAATGTGTTTATCATTTCTTTTTGATTTATTTCATTCTCTCGTGACACATTAAGAGCTATGTATGCATGCTAAAAGAAAATGTAGGCTTAAACACATATTTTGGTATAAAACTATTAACTTATGTTTTGATCAAATCTGCTTCTGTTCCACGGATTCCGGGAAGGTTACTAGCCGGATCCCTTATAGAAGGGAACCGTGAGAACCGTACTCTATAGGTTTGGAGAAGAGTTTGATTTTTTTATGCAAATTAAAAACCACTTTCTTTCTAAAAGTAATTGTAGGATCATTATTTTTATTGTGTTGATGATTCGGGTGGTCTTGGGAGATCAAAATACATGTTTTCCATTTTAGAGAGAGAAAGTAGAGAGAGAGGGTGTTCTTGCTAGAGGTTTACACAAATTGTAGAGTATTAGATTATGAGCACCACCCTTCCATGGATGGAAGGGTATTTATAGTTACAAGAAATACGACCTTCTATCGGCTGTGGATCGGGGATACGGTGGGTAAAGACCCGTCCTTCCTCCACGGTGTTGCACTAAACTAAACTAAGCTACTAAATAACTAATAAAACGCTAAATAACGTAAATAACGACAAGTCTACGAGCTAACTTATGCTAGATAACATTTGGGGTGACCGACTCTTCACTAAGAAATTTTCTAATTCCTAACAATCTCCCCTAAGGAGGTCACCCCATGTTTTACATTTGAATCCTAGCATTCTATTCTTGACATTGTTCTTGAGCTCAGACTTCAATTCTTCATTTCAACAATCTTTGTGCTTTTGTAGTGCAACTTCAAAGTCCGCATTGAGTTGTACTTTCGGTGGAGGTCTTTGAACCGATCCACATCTTGATGATCTTTGAGCTTTCTTTGAGATCATCACCACATGAAATCTGGATCACCCTTTATTGTGTTGCCATCATGTGAAGTTGTGACTTTTGGACCGACATGCTCACACTTTTGAATCATGACATCTTTCCATCGAGTAGCGGAAGCCTTCTTTGGTTCATGATATTTGTAGCAGTAAGCATAAGCATAGAATGAAATATCGAGCGTGTTATGTAGATATGCACCATCATGATTTCTTCAAATTAAGTGTGGATGTTGTGAGCATGCGGCTTTGGATTGACTCCTCAATTCGATCACCGCAATCGTCCAAGTGTACCGCAAACAACGATTAGCAATAAAACATACTGAAAGTGTCTTTGACCACTTTCGTTGAATTGAGGTACACGCCCACGGTTCCCGTTGATCGAGACAAATATCGCTGTGATCGTAGGATTCCTAAGAATCTCCTTGACGGGGTTTCGCAATTGTTCTAGCCGTTCTCAAACCGAACGTCTCAAAGAAGACAACACGGGTGAGTGAACCAATAATTGAGATTCACCGATTGATGAAAATGATTTGAAAAACAATTGCGTATTACATAGAAGAAAGAGTTTTGCAATACGACAAAGGTTTTATGAGAAAGATCAATTTTCAAACAAAATACTTTTGTATTAGAGAATGAGTACACATTCGACGTGCTAGCTTAAAAGAAGAGATTCGCACATCGAGCGGTTTTTCTAAAAGTATTTTTCAATCGAGATACTTTTGAATTTGAAAACATAAGTACACATTCGACGTGCTAGAGAAAAGAAGATTTGCACATCGAACGGTTTTTCCAAAAGTATTCGTCAATTCCAATCTCGGACCAAGGTTGATTCAAGAATGAATCTCCCATTGTTTCTATCCGGTTGTCACATGGTTGATCTATAGAATAGATCTCACATGCCACCTACCGAGAGCTTGTTTGATGTTGGCTCTGAAGGCTTTCCATCTTCATTGTGAATATTTTTACATATCACTCGGATGTTCCGCAATATCACAAGGATAATGCGTGGGACTCTTAATATATACTTACTTTCCACATTGTGTGAAACAACAAGTCTTCATAAATTTAGTGTCCTAACGAGATATTGTGGATGATCTCTTGGCTCTAGACTCAATAGTGCATTTTGGTTCTGTCTGTCGGAGACTAGGGAGAGGTCTCTTCTTCAATATCAACAATCTCTAAGAGAAAGTCGATAGGTAATGTCGGTTCCCGTGAGAATGAAACAAGCCCTTTTAAGAGGAACTTGAGTGGTTTGGGAAGTTTAGTGCGATGCATCACGGGTCCATGATGTCTTGTCTTCAATACCGGTGTTACCTTAGTAACCACCAAGAGCATATGAATTGAACCCGGTTTCTACCCTAAGGTTGAATTGATGGAGGGCTATTTCTTTTCACCCTTTATCATTCATTTCTTTTTCATTCTTCAACCCTTCATTGCTTACCGAGACTTCATAACTAGAACCTTGTTGGGTTTATTCCAAGATTAGCTCGGCCTCATCCGCACTCTTCCCATATTCTCTTTTTTTTTCTCCTTTTTCATCATACCTAAGGACTCTACACTATCTAGTGGATTGTCCTCGGTAGATCCCTCCGGCTCGGCGGATCGTGGGAACAAATACCTAACCTAACCATCCTTATAACATCATGCATAAAGTAAATTGGTCGGTCTTTTGGTATTGTTCATTCCTTCTTGAAACCAATTGAAAAATCATTTGGAAAATCAATCAAGGTACTTGTGATACGAGATCAAAGCATTTTGTACCTTAATAGTTTTGATCATTTAGAAAACCTCCCTCAACATGTGCGTATGATTTAGAAATTGTTTAGCACATGGAGGCAAGAGTTCTTTGAAATAATTTCTTTGAAATAATTTCTTGATCACAATTTCCATGGAAAAAGCCATTTGATTTTCTTTGGTAAAATTCTCCCCTCAATATGTGCATAGGATATTTGAAATCATTTTATCACATAGAAGCAAGAGTTCTTTTGAAGCACATCCACGATTACAAAAGCCATTTAAGAAACCATTTGAAAACTCAATCAAGGTACATTATGTTAAAACATAAAAGCATTTGCACCTCGATAGTTTCTTTTCTTTTAAAATTGCTCCCTCAATATATGCATCGAGATTCGAAAGCGTTTAGCACATATGAGAGCAAACTGCACAACCGAATCAAAACGATCAACTTTTATCAAATTTCATTATTAAATCACAAGTTCTCCCCCGATCAAAAATATCAAACCCTTTGAGATTTTGGATCCCAAGTGATTTAATACGGTTTAGAAAACATGGGAGAATATGTGGCCTTGTTTAAATACTCATCTGGTTTTTTTGGATAAATCCTCCTCCTCAACATGTGCATAATGTATTTGAAATCGTTTGGCACATGGAGGCAGGAGTGCCTTTAAAGGACTAAAACCAATTCCATTTAAAACAGATTTGAGATTTAAAACACGATCTCTACCCCGATCAGAAATATCAAACCATTTGAGATTTGTGATCCCAACTGATTTAAATCATTTATAAAATTTTGGGGAAAGACGTGGCAAGATTCAATTTTGAAAGATGATGATATGGACCATTATAAGACATTAAAGATTGTTAGTGTCGTATGATAGTTTTTAAGAGATCTTTTAAGTAAAACAAAACAATTTCACAATCAAACAAGAATGTAAAAGATTTCATTTGAAAGACCTTGATTCTAAAGAAAAAATCATATCATGACATAACATTAAATCTTTAGATCACCACTTTTAACGAACAAACGGACTTTTGTGAAGAAATATCGTTTGAAAATATTTTATTTTAAATCACTCTCCCTCAATCCATGATGTAAGTCAATAATTGAGTGACTTAGGTTTTGATAACAAGAAGTCCGGTGATTTTCAAAAATTAGTCCAATATATTTTCAAAACAATATTTTCCATTTTCAAAACAATTTAATCAAATTATTCAAAATTGTTTAAAATGGTATCTGCACAAAGATATCGTTAGGTGGTTGAGAAGCTTCTGTTGTTGCCGTAGGGTTTGAAGAAAACCGTCTGGCGATGCAGTGAGACTTCTTCTTACGTTGCATTTTGAATGCCAACCGAGGTCAAATTAAGCTCCGTTTCTTCAATCACTTAGAAGAAAACCATCTGCGATGCGGTGAGACCTCTTACGTTGCATTTATGCCAACTCTCCATTGAAGTCCAATTAAGCTCCGTTTCTTCATTTGTCAACCCAAGAGATAGTTACCCTTTCCTTCGCATCCAATCATCATCATAGTGGGATCCGGATCGGGAACATTCTTATAACCAATATACCGCATACGTTAGTGAATACACATACAAATATATGGTGGTCGACATCACCCATAACAACAATCGACTAATTAAAGTCAATTCAACATATCAATCGGATCACATAAATGTATAGGAATAATGTGTTCATCAAACTCTAATCATCTAATCCTAGCAATCATATCCTAGGCACCTAGTCCTTCAACATAGGTTAACATTTTTTTTTAATTAAGCATATTAGGATAATTAAGAAAGCCCGTTAGATGATGTAGAAAACATTATCCCCTCAATCCATGACTCATTTTATGAAAAGTTTAAAAGCTAAGTCATTGATTGAGTTTTCAATTTAACAAAAACTCGAATCGATTGTTTTAAAAGCAACTCATTTACCACCATTTTAGAAAACAACAAATATTTTTCTGAAGAATTATAGACGGAAAAACATTTGTGTAGGAACAGCAGTCCTTCGACATACTTTCCTCATATTATTTTTAGGATAAGTGCACGAAATATTTGAAAATTGTTTAGCGTAGCACTTTCCTTTCTTTAAAAGAGCGGGTTGCTATCAGAGATAATAGCAAACCATGGTTTTAGCACGGGTTACAGTCTGAAGTAACTGCAAGCCATTAGATTTGTGACATGTTTAGAAAGAAATATTTACACCTCCTGCTCGAACTTCATCTATGGTCCCGTGCCATTATTGAATGACATTTCTAAGACCGTAGATGTTATCGATACCAGAAGACATGTCATGTGAAAACATATTTTTGGTATTTTTGTAATTTTCAGATTTTTATGGTTTTTGAAGGTTTTATATTTTTCTATTTTCTTTTGTTGGTTTTCTATTTTTGTATTTGGTTTCTTTGGTTTTATATTTTGTATTTTGCTTTTCTGAAAAATATATACAAGGATAGAATAGATGATATAGTTAAGAAGATGATGATACGAGTACCGAGATAAGGATATCGAGCAGCACGTCGTAGAAGATAGAATTCGTCATCTCTTAAACATCCACCACCAAAGCTTCCAAGGGCTCTTGCGTTGAGATAAATTGAACCATCTGAAAGTGAGACTCTGGCAGCTTCACCCCAAACCGAAAATCCTTAAGATGAGCAGATTCGAAGCTCTATTTCAAGCTTGCTTTAGCCAGGTGCACAAGGAAGCACACCATTATCGTAAATCCCGCTGCTCCATTTAAGAACGATAATCGAGGTTCTTCGTTCGGGGTTATATCATCCAATAGAAGAACAACAACGTTTCATCCCACACTTAAATAGTCTTCTCAAATTTCAAAACCATCAAGTCTCGACGTAATCCATTCCAAAAGGTGTCAAGAGAACAATTCCCCAAGTAGTTGAATTGATGCAATCCGTCTCTTTGTATAATGCTCAAGAACTCTCCGAATACACTTCATGAGGGAATGAAGAACACCTTCCCATGTTCACATTTTCTTCCGAGATGAACGTGTATGAAGCTCAAGAACCCGAAGTACACCAATATCCAAGAACTCTCCGAATACACATCAAGAGGGTAATGTAGAACACCTCCCTATGTTCACATCTTTCGTCTCGATGAATGTGTATGAAGCTCAAGTATCGAAGTGTACCAATACACAAGGAATGAATAATCGATAACATTGAAGAAGCGAGGCCAAGTCATCGATTATCTCTGCGGGTGACAATCTCTCGGATGTCAACAGGAATAAGTGATTATATCTCGAATCATCGATTAAGCACTCAAGTGAAACAATTGAGCATCCCCAATGTACACATTCTCTCTCCCCGATCATTGCGATACCATCGAAATCACCACATACTAGTGTACCTCTGTTATCTTCGTAAACTTTCTCTAACATCACTTCCCCACGTAGTTGGAATAATAACACAAACAAACCTTGATGAGTAAAACCTTGAGTTTCTCTGCGGTCATGACAATTGTTTTCCGGATAACTTCAATCACTAAGAAGTATTAAGCTCATCAAGTTTACTCTCCATGAGTCAAACCTTGAGTTTCTCTGCGGTACTAACATTTGTCTTCCGGGATGTCTTCGCCACTTAGAAGAGTTAAGTTCATCAAGTTTACTCGCTTTGTGTTTATATGTGAGTCTCCTTACGCCTTGCCGGTTTTGACACTTGAATCAAGAACTCTTTGTAAGCCCCAATACTTGAAATTTGTTGAGAATATTGCTTGAAGTCTTTGTGAGAATCAACATGTCGAAGACTCTCCGACTATTTATATCAACCCTTCAGTAGACAATTTGAAGTGACCATCAAGAAGAAAACCCGCTATACCATACTTGAAACTGAAGTCAACTTTCCCACATTTGTATCTTAAGCTTGCACCTTATGATGGAAGAACGGTGTAGAGAGTTTATGCTTCAAGCAAATCTCTAAGTACTCACTACCCAAACAAAGTATGAGACATTAACACCTCTTGCGATTATCCACACCGTCATATGCGTGTGACACTGAGTAAAACAAAGTAACTCCTAATTTGTGATAGTTAACCAGGTCTTCAACCATCCACCTCGACTGCTGGTAACTAGATAAACCAAGTCTTCAACTCAAATTCTTATGCCCGAGCAAGCTATCAAATAAGAACACGCCTTTGTGAAAATCAACTTCAATCTCAAATAAGTGATAAATGATTAACTCCGAAGTAATCAACTTGTGTCAAATGTCCAAAACGAAATAGTCAATAACAACGCCTCGAGGAGTCATCGCTAACGAATATGAGCAAGTCTAATTGGGATTGAATCTGAATTATAACACACTCCCAATTAGTGCTCTTCCCAAACCGACAACATTTGAAAATGCCCAGATTAAGAAGAAGTCTTTAGATCGTTAAATGCAACTCGCCTTTAGTCTTCTAACATGTAGCGTAAAATGTAGAAATGATCAGACTCGACCTTCTTCAAGATTGTGAAGTTGGGGAATAGATAGTTAACATCTTCAACTCACACCAAAAATCATCCCACCAAAAAGCATCCCAATTAACTTACATCTTGCAAATCCCCTTAACTAAAATCTCTCCCAATCAAACAAGAACATAAAGATGTTCATCAAGGAAATCAGCAATTAGGCCACAACGAACACACAAGATGGTAACGCCAAACTACCAATCACATCAAACAAGAACAGAGAGATTGTTCGGAATCATCATGTTGATGTATACGTGAAGCATTAACCGGAAGCACTTTGTCAGTAAACTCATCAATCCGAGTGAAGATGTCAACCAACGGCTCTTAGAAGAGAAAAACTTCATGTGAAGATGACCCGATAAGAAGAGGCTCGGTTCTTACATGAGTTTAGAGCCGTATGACCATTTATATTCTCAAATATCAATCAACAATGCAAAAATTCACACTTCTCTCCCTCAAGAATTGCATACGGAGATGCCATTCTTGACTAAATAAGTGAAAATCATCCGAATGTTCTATTCACACTTCTCCCATAAAATCCTGTGAAGCCACGAGATGTAGCCATCTTCATTATAATCGAGCAAGTGGAATGAGAAAACAATCGGTGGTAGCCCGGTTCACTTTATGATCAAGCGCATGGAAAAAGCATGAAGCATGTTGATGAGAATGGTCATTAATTAGAAGATTTCTCTTCTTTCAAGATAAAGCGCCATCAAACGCATACACTTTTCTTTTCTTTAGAGAACGAGGCCCGAATCGAAGTGAGCAGGACGTCATAATCTCTCTTTTCAACTCTCTTAGCAAAACATGTAATCAATCACCATTATCATTCAAGAGGCTCTTTGTAGTGACATCGATGGAGAAAACCCAATATGATGAATTTGACCTTGAAGTAAACTACCCGAACTCGTGACTTAAACTTGCACATGTGTAACAAAGACCGTGTCGAATTCATGCCCATTTGAATCTCTAAGTACTCTATACTCTTCAACCAACCAACCATCAAGTATAAGACGACATCACCTCTTGAAAATCTACAATTGAATGTGACATCGAGCACTACAACGTAACTCCTTTAAGTGATAGTTATTTTGAGATGATAAGAGCCCAATTCCCCAAGTGGTAGATGAAAAGGAAAAGTCACCCAACAATAACTAGATTTCCAAGTCTTCGTTTTTGATAATAAGCTTGAACAAGGATCTCAAGAATCTTCATCCAACCATCCCCGATACCTTCAGATACTAAGTACACTACCGTGATACTTCACTTCAACCTCAAATAAATAATATTGAATTAACGCGTTGTCACATCGTCTCGTTAATCGCTCAAATCTAGCCTTCTTTGACATTTAAACGAACTCTGATAATGGTTTCATCCCGACCATGGTTAAAAGCACATAACCCCATAAAACCATGTGATAACCAAATTGCCATGAAGAAAAACCCAAACACACACCCAATTCATGAAGTACACCCTTTTATCTCTTCATCGAAACAGAAACCGTAGTATTAGCATCAAATAAGATCCCAAAATACACTTCCCTTTCTCCAAGATGGTTCCATCATTACGGGATTTTACAACTCTATGGTTTAAACCGAAAAATAGTTTCTTTCGCGGGATTTTACAAAACCAAGAATAAACCGCAAGATAGATCCGGAAATGCACATTACATGCACCAGGTTGTTTCCATTGTTACGGGATTTTACAAGTCTATGATTTAAACCGAGAAATAGATTCTTTCACGGGATTTTACAAAATCAAGACAAAACCGTAAACAATGTCAGTTTGAATGTGTTATGACAACGTTGGTTTCGGTGAATATCTGTTTTAGGGGAACATGCAGTGGTTCATCAACGGTTCATTATCAACATCCATCCAATCACCACCTTGGTACACATAACATTCACGCATTCTGTTGGCTATTGTAGTGACCACATTGAGAAGTAAACCCGATATGCCAGACTTGATCATGAAGTGAACTTCCCCAGATTTGTTACTTAAACTTGTACTAATCCTCGTGAAAAAGAACCGGTGTACCCAATGTACAAAACCTCTTGACATTCTCAACTGAGTGAGACACCGAAGTGATAGTTACGTTGTGGGTTAAATGAGAAAGAATCACAACCGTAATTAAATAGCCAAGTCTTTATCATCCTCAATAAATGCCCAAACAAGTCATCTACGCAGAAGTGTAGAAAGAAAGAAAACGAAAATCAGTAGACGCGCCCGGAAAACCTCACTTCAAATCCAGATAATAAATACCGAACAAACAACCCCGTAGAAGCACTTTGTCAAGCCCAACGCATCTCAAAACACATGTCATAAATAAGATTTAGCAACAAATAACCTTCTCTCGGCATAAGGTCCAATATTACCGGTTTATGAGCAAAACCTAGTCCCACAATGAAAATTTCACTCGGTCCAAAATACAAACGTGAGATATATCTTAACATCCGGTTTTTATCATTGTCATACCATTCATATTCCAAATTCTTTATATATCCAAAAGAAGAATTTGATTAACTAATATTGATAAGCCTTGTATAATGAATGCGAGTCTCAACTCTAGCCCAAAAATGTGATACCAAAATATGATTAAATCTTCAAACCCAACTCGTCTGGTCAAAAACTCAACCCCATTAATGTTATAACACCACATCTCCTTGTCCATTTGATCCATTATCTAACTAATAACCCATAAAACAAAAACACCATTACTGCTTACACGGCCCAACCAGCACTCAGATTATACGGCCCAAATCAAATATCATTTTCCCAAGGCCCATGTGTCCAAAAACTGGTTATCCACCCTCTTACCCTAATTTCGGGATAATATAAAGTCTCACTCACACACTCATATGACCTAATCCCTAATATCACTCAACACAATCCGCCCCCATCCATGAATCTGCTATCAAACCCTAATCCTCTAAATCAAAATAATCCGCCTCCCTTTAACACATTCTCTCCAAACCCTTTCTTCTCATAAGTCGGATTAGGCAAATCCAGGCCTTGTGGATGGCTTTGGTTAATGGTTTGGACACCGTTGAATTGCCACAGTGGATGGCGTTGAGGACAAGGACATAGCTTTTAATCGGACCAAGGTAGGTTACTTCTTAAGTTCACGACATTGATTATAGAGTAGTAACACGAATAAATGAAACACGGGTTAACAATTTTGTTAATATCGTTTTCATATTTCGTATAAGTATATGAAGTGAAGACTTCAAAATTTGGATCGATGAAGATAACAACTTCTTTTCGTTAGAAAAACATGAGTTCTTTAAACGAAAAGAGTTAACTGAGATCCTGTTAACATCAATGAAGCAGTCGTGTTTTGATCTATGAAGCAATTGTTGTATTGTGTATAGATCTTATAAGATCTTTGAGTTCAATGAACCACAAACAATCGACACAAGTCTGAGATCTGGTTTATCAGTTTAGATAGATGTTTGTGTAAAAAAAAGAGGCAAGACTTTACATTTGATCAATGAAGATAGGGTTCAAAGAGACTCAAATCAGTAGTTGATTATAACTTGAACCGTGCCTGAGATCTTGCTTAAATTTAATTTTGTGTGTGTTTGAAATTTGTTGAAGAGTGTTGAGATAGATTTGTGTTTAGGATCAGTGGTGTTATTTCTTTTCGTTAACATGAGCGCTAATGGACCAATGATGGATGGTTATCCGAGGTCGTGGTGTTATTTTAGTGAATGGTATTGTTACTTAGGTCGAGTGAGTCTTTATTGAGATGGTGGAAGAGTTAGGTTACATGATGTTGGATGTGGTTTTGTTTGGGATCTGCTTTTAAGCTTTGGGTCTTCACGATGTTATTTTTCTTGGATCTATGATGGCGCTTAAGCGAGGTCGATTGGTATTGGTATTTGTTGTGGTCAAAGACGAGTCATATTCTTCTTCTCTTCTTTTTCGCTCATAAGCCGTAGTCAAGAGTCAAGTCGCTAGCACTTAGTCGCTAGCACTTAGTCGCTAGCACTAAGTCGCTAGCACTAAGTCGCTAGCACTAAGTCGCTAGCACTTAGTCGCTAGCACTTAGTCGCTAGCACTTAGTCGCTAGCACTAAGTCGCTAGCACTAAGTCGCTACGACTTGTTCAGTAACAAGTCGCTAGGTTTATTCGTGTCAAGTCGCTACAATTAACTCGCTATAAAGAAACAGTTTAAGACATATCGCTACCAAGAAAAATTTGACCTTTTTACTATTTCCGGCGATGTTTCCGACCATGTTTTACGACCACCTTCATAATAAACCCAGAAAAACCTGCTATACGACGTGCTTAGTATGTCCCGTTTGACCACTTTGACAAACCAGAACTGATATCATTTACGCAAAGGACACAAAAAGCAATGTTATTGACATTCTTTGACCCATGTGAGACTTATTGATGACCAATATTGACCACTGTTTGGACAATATTGACACAAAAAACAACTGTTAACAAGTAATAAACCACATGACAAAAACCAGTTAACCCAACAGCATATAATCCGACCAAAACATATTTTCCGACCAACAAAAGTACCAAAAACAGTTTTTAAATGTATCAAACCATTAACGGATCAACACAACACAATAACCTTGGCTCGTACCAATTGTAGGATCATTATTTTTATTGTGTTGATGATTCGGGTGGTCTGGGAGATCAAAATACATGTTTTCCATTTTAGAGAGAAAGTAGAGAGAGAGGTGTTCTTGCTAGAGGTTTACACAAATTGTAGAGTATTAGATTATGAAGCACCACCCTTCCATGGATGGAAGGGGTATTTATAGTTACAAGAAATACGACCTTCTATCGGCTCGTGGATCGGGGATACGATGGGTAAAGACCCGTCCTTCCTCCACGGTGTTGCACTAAACTAAACTAAGCTACTAAATAACTAATAAACTGCTAAGTAACGTAAATAACGACAAGTCTACGAGCTAACTTAAGCTAGATAACATTTGGGGTGACCGACTCTTCACTAAGAAATTTTCCAATTCCTAACAGTAATATTCCACTAGAATGACAAAACCATAAGTGAGTTAAGTGTCATTGTTGTTAGAAAACCATTGCTAATAAAAATCTAGTAAAACGCGTTAGTTGACCACAAACATCTCTTTCTATTAACTCATCATTTCTATAGGTTCAACCATGACGCATGAATATGAGTTTGATTTTCACCACTAGCCTCACACCGAACATCTCCTTGAGCCTAACACACCGCAATCATGTCCGTGGGTTCAATAATCTCAAAACCGTCACTTCCACGAAGGACGATTGTAGACACCTCTCTACAATTCAAGAAGGTATCAATACCTCCTTCCGAGCCATAGGACTAGAATGTCTTCTTGAAATCAACGGAAGATATGTCCAAGGTTCATAATGGAATTCTTCCGTCAAGTTGAACTCGCTCGTAATGAGGATCGCTCTCATCTCTTTGGTTTTATATCAAAACCAAAAGTGTGCTTTAACCCTTGGGCATTTTGCTCACATCTTCGAATTCCAAATCATGGACAATGTGCCTTCATCAAGATTAGTCTCTTGATTCTCTTCAACTTTCGTGAAGAAAATAGTCCATATTGTTCTCACATACCTTCCCTGAGGATTTAAATCGCATAATATGCAAACCTCGACCATATTACTCGATCCAAACATTATCTTTACAAGGACATCCGAGAAGAGTACAAGCCCTTGCACTCATCCCACGTGAAAATGTTTGGAGTCTTAGGGGAAATCGAGAAATCCTTCCCGCTTGTTGTGCTCACATAATGTATTGTTTGCTAACACAACAATCTCGCCTACTTCTTCGCAAGGAGAATTGTAAATCTTCAAAGTTCCAAGAATAAACTCATCCCTTATGGAATGTTCTTGACGCCGCTCTATCATAACGTCATGCATTTTCATCCTCAATTTCAAAGTCCGTTTATGCGTTTGTGAACAAGATGATGGAACCGCTAAACATATCACTCATGAAAACTTTCTTCATTCTTGATTCTACCAACACTCATCAACCACTTGATGATCCTTCTAGCGAAAATACTCAAGGAACTTAGTAGTCTTTCAAATAGGATCAATCCTTTTGTACTCGTGCTTTATCAATGTAATCCAATTTCCTTCATGAAATAAAACATCTTACATTTGATATCTTAGTGTTAGAACCCCTTAAACTAACCTTGGAATATAATGCATTGTCAAGATCATTGCATACCTTTAGTAAAGTTTTTGCTTAGCAGATGGACGGATCCCAAAGTTTGTGCTAGACGGATCCCTACACTTAGGGAACCGTGGGATCCGGTAAACAAAAATGCAATTGCAAGCATTATATTTCAAACATATCCTTAGAACACCTCACACTAAGCTAGACATAGTGTCTTAAGGCAAATTAAGTCCTTATCAAGTTAAGTAGATCCTTCCTACTCACACATAACTCACCTTGATCACACTCAAAGACGCTTGTAGATCTATCGTTTCACCTTAATCCATTACTCTTTCGCTCTTAAGCTCACACATCATTTTTCACATGATCCCTCATATCTAAACGTTGGAAATATTTTATATCAAAATCATCCTTACGTCAAAATTGGTCGAAATTGATCAAATTCTAGTTTTTCCATCTTAGGCCTTTAGGATATTCTCCAAAGCATTAATCTAAGTCACTATCTGATCTCTAGGATCATTTAGCTTCAATTGAAACTCTCATCTTTAGTGTCATCCTTGTTCATTCATTGGTACTCATGAAAGTTCCAATTTCTTCCATAAATGGCAATCATTAGCTACATCACTCATTACCTTCAAGTACTTAAGCAACCCTTCATTTAAGACACTTAGGAGGACTGAAACACTCAAGGTGATATAGATCTTAGATCTTAGAAACATCATCTCTACTCTTTCATAACTGCTAAGAGACGGATCCCTAGGATTAGCCTAGACGGATCCCTCTGAGGAGGGAACCGTGGGATCCAGGTGATTATGACAACTCTAGCTAAAACAATCATTTCAAGCTCATCTTCCTAACTTAAACACTCCATGTCATCTTAAATGAGTTCCTAGATCAGTACAAACTCTGAAGTTGACTCTTGTGCATGTTAATCATCACATTCCAATGAATTCTAGTGGCTTAAGGCTTGAATGCACTTGCCAAAACTCTTGCTTTATAAACCACATTGTTAGGACTTCCATAGTCATCACCCTCATCCTTATTTTCAGCACTTAAGAAACCCTTACAAACTCCTTGAGATCATCTCATCATGAGGAAAACTCCAAGTAGTAACTTATCCACCAAAGAACCACCCAAGAAAATTGCTCGTGTTGTACACGAAATTTCTTCAACCGAATTATCTCCGATCAAGCAAACAAATGCAAGGATCTCTTCTCAACCAATCAAACCAATTCCTAAAAGGATAGTACCCACAAAACCATCACCATTGGTTCCTAGAGCTATCTCTTTTACATCTCCACTATCATCACCACACCTCTACAATTTAGAGGATTTGCCTCCTAGGCCGTCTCATCCTCCTCCGTCGACAACATTCTCCTCATTAGGAGGAATAATAATACAAAATCAAGGTGTTGAGTCAACATTAGCTCCGGCTTCCTTTTCGCCGTTTCCATCATATAATCCCATTTGGATTATGAGAAATCATCAAAGTCAACCACCCGACCATATGAAAGTTGACACTTCTCTACCACCACCATCATTCTTGGTCGAGCCATTCTCAAATGCGCCTCCACCAATCCCTCCGTCGTTTGAAGCTCCACAAGCCGCTTCACTTGATCCCTCACATCAAGCCATTTCATTTCTTCCACCACCACTACCTAGCCATGACAAAGATTGTTATCATTGTCAACATGTTGAAAGTTTGATACATGAAGTACGAGAAGACCAACGTTTCATGTTCTATCACCTCCTCGAACGTTTTGACGAGATTAAACCTAAACAAACTTGAGCTAGAAGATTTTAGTGGTGTCCTAATATCAAGCGTTAGTTGGTCTAGAAATCCCTAGTCATGTATCGTTTACCTTCTTAGTTTTTAGAGTCATGTATATCATAACTCTAGTTTTATTAAATGAAATTACACGCTACTTGCTATATTTCTAAGTATATGATTATGTTGTATAATACATATTTCACTTTGGTGATAACATTATTTGTTATACCACCATTTGCTGAATTTATTCATCACCAGACGGATCCCTTTAATTTGCTCTGAGCGGATCCCTACTAGAGGGAACGTGGGATCCGTGATACGTAAAACTATTTTTCTACTAACTTGGATCACATTTGTAGGAAATTGTGCATTATACTTGTTTTCTAATCTTTGTTTTGTAGTTATTCAATTTACACATGAAGACTTTGACATCCTAAAGCTAGGGGAGCTTTATGTCAAAGCAATACATTGCAAATTACTTGCAATATTAGGATTATATTTCATGACATCCCTTTGCAAAATTGCAATCAACAAGGGGAGCACATTCGTCACATAGACAAAATCTTTTGCAAACTTGGTTGCAAATAAACTAGCTTAGTATTAGTCTCTTGACGACCTTACATAGGGATGGACTCGTCAAAGGGGAGTAAAGACGAGATCCTTTCCCGTTACTTGCTCTCTATTTTTTTTTATTTCTTTCAAAAAATTTTTTCTATGAAAAGAATGTGTTAGTTTCCTTTCGAAGCTCTTTTTGTTTCGACAAAAAGGGGGAGAAGAAAGTAAAAACCACAAATTCAAATTTTTACGAATTTTAGCTTTTCCTTAAAATAATTTTATGTTTTGTTATCAACAAAAAGGGGGAGATTGTTAATACAAATAAGGCGTAAAAATGTTTATTTATATTTTACGATCTTCTAATGTTTTGTCAATAACAAACGTAAAATCATTTTAACGAAACAAATAAAATACGTAAATGGTTTGAACTAATAGTTTCTAAACATATTCACATTTTCACATAAAACACTAAAACAAGTATAAGTGATTTTATGATTTAATATTACATATGTACAACAACTAGTGTTTACATATTTGGGTAAAATATACACATAACTAGTATGTAGTATATTGGGTAATATAAATGGGTAGAAACTTAAGTATCACAACCCATTGACCAAATACATTAAATATAGTTGGGTACAACCCAAAGCCCATGACCCATGGAGCTTGACCCATAACCCATTGCATGACATCATGCTTAATTATATATGGATAATATCCATAACCCATGGTTTTGACCCATACCCATGTGACTAGGTGCATTGCACTCAAGAGATACATTGTATCTAGCTAAAGACCCATGGATCAACCCATGAACCATGACCCATAACCAAAATACCCATGGGTAAACAGTAGATTTTTTCTTCTATAAATAGTGAGTCATTTCTTCATTGTTGCTCACCCCTTTCCAACATACTTTCCCCTTGAGTTAAAAACTCTCTAACCTCAGATCCAAGAAATCTATGTTTGTAGTTTTGTTTTTGTGTGATCTTCTAGGTTCCTTTTAAAGGCGAGATCACCACCTTTGAAGTCAAGCAAGCTCAAGTCCATGAGTTGCCATGCTTCCTCATCATCAAGACTACGAAAGTCTTCTTGTTGATGATTGTTTTTCTTTTCCTAAGAAGTGTTGAAGACGTTTGTGAAAGGTGTCTCAAGTGTCAAGACGAAAGTATTAGTGAAGGGTATCTATCGTCCATATCATAAGCACTTGTGGTAGGTGCTTAGAAGTCAAGACTAGAAGCATTATTGAAGGGTGCTTAGAAGTCAAGACACAAGACATTAGTGAAGGGTATTTTGAAGATCTAGTTAAAGGCATTAGTGAAAGGTGCCTTAGATGTACATTCGATATGGTGTGTTTCGATGTACAAGATAGGTTAGTACTAGATCCAAGGATATTGATATCCTTGATGATGTTGTAAAAGGAGTTGATCTCCTTGGGATTAGTCGTTGTTGTAGTGTTGGGTAGTAGTTCCTCCATTGCAATGGAACTAGGTGCTTAGCCTAGTACCTAATAAAGGGTAGGCGACGTTGTGATAGGATTAGTTCTCCTGGAGTGAAAGAACTCGGTGGTTAGCCTAGCACCGTATAAATGGTAGGCGACGTTGTGTTAGGTGTGGTTCGCCTTGTGTGAAAGAACCCGGTATTTAGCTTTGTACCTAAAAAGGTGTAAATGACGCGTTGGAAGGCTTCTCCGCCATAAGGAGTTGGTGTAGTGATTACGAACTCTCGAGTAGGTGACTGGGAGTGGAGTAGGCAAGGAAGGTGTCCTTGTAGCCGAACCACTATAAATACTCGCGTTGTGGTTTTGTGCTTCTTACTCTTATCTTTTCATTACATACTTTTATATGCTTGTTTATCAACATCCAACACACACATCCAAATAGATTGACATAAGTCGATCTAAATAGTTTAAAAGGAAGTTTGAATTGGCAAAACTATTCAACCCCCCCTTCTAGTTTTCCATAGTTTCTTTTGAAGTGATTGTTAGATTTTTGGAATCACGATTCTGAGACCATTGAAATTAATTTTTCTAAATGCTAGACTTGCTCGAGGGCTAGCTGAACTTAAGTATGGAGGAATTTGATAACGCTTAGAATAAGCATGCTTTTAGTAGCGTTATTGTTAGTTTTTGCATGATAATCGGTTATATTTACACATAATTGTTGCAAAATTGCGAAGGAAGCGTATTTGTATGTAAATATAGCCAGGTATAGGAAAAGATGAAGAAATTATGAATGAATGCACATTTGGATAATTCCCAAGAAGGAGAAGAAAGAAGAAAAGACTCAAAGACTCAATGATTTTAAGCACGATGATTTCTAAGTATCTACATCAATAAAATATCAAGTTCTATCGTAGAAATCAGTGTCGGAATCAAGGAAAAAGCATGCACCGAAACGAGTCAAGAAAAAGTCAAAGTTTGCTGTACGGATGGACTCCAGCCGATCGGTTGAGCCTGCAACCGGATCGACTGGGTGATGATTTTAGAGGAATCGATCGGCTGCAACCCGCAACCGATCAGCTGGACGGTTCTGCAGTTACAATTTTCGCATTTAATGAAGCCATTACTTCCATTAATCATTGGAGTCTAATCATTTCTTGATATTAACTCTTGGAGAACGTTTTTGGCTTGTTGGTTAAGGGTTCTTGGCTATATATTGAACCTAGACCTATGTACTTAGTGTGACACAACTTAAGAAGTTATAGAATTTCACCAAAGCTATTACTAACCATTTTATTCAACCCAAAAGTCATATAAAGTCTATAAAACGTCCAGGAAGGTGTGAGTGCAATTCTCAATCATTTTGTTACGCCCCGTGCCCGCTTTGACAAAAAACTACTCAAATCTGAACTTTTATGCGCAAAAAGCGTGAACCAAAACTGACCTTCTACTACTCTTTTGATCATTTACAAAAAATCTATAAACTTTCAGACCTTGGGACTATTTTTAAATGAAACTAGACTCAATTACTATAACGCCCTAAAATCCGGTTTAAGTTTTTCACTTTTATTTCGAAAATACCTTAAGTAATTAAATAAATACATGTCATTGAAACTTTACATTATGAAATAAAAATACAAAATTTAATCCTAATCCTATGTAATATATACCCATGGTTCATTCATATTTAGTTTGGACTCCTACATGTTTTTATGTCACATTTTGAATCCGAAGTTACAATAAATACGAAATTGGCATACACTCATAAATGTTAAATCATATCTCACGTTACTTTTAGAACCAAATACTCAATCAAACCACACTTCACACGTTTTGGGCTAGGGAATAAAATCTTAGAATATCTTTTTGAAAAGTTAAAAGATCACACGTGCTCCTGATTTCTCTCCTCACTCTCGGCAATATATAAACTTCCAACCTCTCCCCATTAAACCACAAGATAGCGATTCATTCTCTCCCACTCTAACCCTAAAATCTTAAATCACAAAATAGCCGCTTCACTTTTCTCTCAAGAAATCCGAAGGCAAAGAGAGTAGCGGCTAGGAGGGAACTCGAATTCGAGGGTGATCGTTGGTGTTTTCTTCGGGTTTCGTATCATGTAGTATTGGGTCATTGCATTTATATTCTTGGGTCTTGTCCTCTCTCTTTTGGTCTCGTGATTTTGCTGCCAAGGTACTCTCACACCTTTTGCTTCTTCAAGCTATTTGACATGTAGAAACGTTAGACCTTGATAGTTCTTGAGCACTCGTAGATCGTTAGTATTG